>JARGYA010000127.1:0-376184 GCA_029204335.1 Mycena vulgaris | reverse complement strand
GGTCGCCCTTTGTCCTCTTACTACTTCGTCGGCGCGCAGGGCAATGGGCTCGTTTACCTCGACCCGCATCACTCCCTGTCCGGAGGTGCCTCTGCGGCCCCTCATGGGCGAGCCGGCGCCGCCACTGACACACGACGACCGCCGCTCGCTCAGCCCCGAGGCGTACGCGCGCGACGGGCCGCTCAGTTCCGACTTTGCGCGTACGGGGTCGTTGAGCCCCGACTTTGCGCGCGCGGGATCAATGAGTCTCGAGTACAGGCGCGCGCACGCGCACGGGCCCATGCCCATGACGGAGGATGAGCTCGTATGCACGCCGAGCCGCTCGCGCAGCGCCAGTGCAGATCATCCATTCGCGGACTCCGACCCTGTCCGAATTCCGCCTCACATATGACTCCCGGCTTGCCAATATACGAGACGGGCGATGCGCGACCACCCACACCTCGCTTTTGCGACCCCTTATATACCTTGGGCTGGATTCTGCCAGCAGACCGTGGCTGTACACAGTACGCCTCGGAGACCATCGGGTGGCTGTACACCTTCATATTCCGAGGACTTTGTAGTACCTATCCATCCACGCCTTCGAAAGGACTGTAGCGCAGCTACTAGCTTTCTCTGCTTGAAAGACTCAATATACTGGCTCCCCGTGCAGGAAACCCGCGAAATCTGAAGGTGTATAACCACCCGACCGTCCCCGAAGTGCACAGCCACGGTTCTGTTGACAGAATCCAGCCCAAGGTATATAGGAGGCCCGGGACGTGGAGGCGAGGGGACGACCGATTTTCGGATACCCGGTGTATTCCGGGTAGGCGACTTCCAACCACTGGTGTTCCTTCATACTGATCTGTTACGATAGCAATGACGTCGAGGAAGGTAATATGGGGGGTGATCAGGCAAAGTTTTTACTCGGGTTGTGTTGTGTCGATTCACACCTATTTATTTCCCATTTCTTGGCTATATTCGTGATATTTGTCTGGACTCTATACGATTTTCCGTTGTGCTGCCTAGAATTATGATTCTCGACTTCGAAGAAAGCTGCCTCAATAAGTATCGGTCAGAATCATCGATCATGGCTGCTTCCAGTTCCTGCTCGAAAGCAATTGACCTACATATTTAAAAGAACAGTGATGATCCATTGTTGAATTTGGCTGATTTAGAATTTTTTGATTCTATTTTCTCAACGCTAGTGTTGTGCACAGTGGAAAGGGTACCTCGAGTACTAGCCGTGGAGTTGGTATTGAGTTCGTCCGAATGGTCCCCTGTAGGTTCAACCTACGAGTAGGGTCAGATATCTGGGACCTCTGAATTTATCCACCCGACGCGGTGCGGCGGTGGACGCGGAAAAGTGTGCCGCCGGAAACGGATGAGCGCTTGGCACTGGCGGACTGGAATACGATCCCATTGGGCGTTCAGCGCCAGGACTTCAAGTTTCCGGGCGCTTTTCTTACTGGTTTGGCCTGGGTAACGCGCCCGCTGCCGCCATAAGGTGGGATGTGGCGTGTGAAGCCCACGCACGCATCCCCCACTATCACCTTCCTTAAAAGGCATATCTCATCAGCACGTGCGATGGAGAACTGATGCGTATCCTGAGGACCAGCACCGCTACAATTACAGACTGAGGGTTCCATGTGTGCCGTCGGAACGCTGGCCTAGTGGTTTACCTTCCAGTTTGTCGTCTATTAAGAGTTACTCCGGGAGCATAAATGGAATGGAAAAGGATTCGGATTTAGGAATGATGGGTGACGTGACCTGGTAGTAACACGATTCCCACATGTCTTTCTCAATGCATTTTGGGTCCATTTCTCGTCCTTTAGCCTTCGGAAGTACCGCATCTTCAACCGAAATGTATCCAGTCTTATAAAATGAAAAAAGGTTGAGGGAAAATGGCCTAATATTAAGCTAGATTTGCCCCGGACTCTGATCTCCGCGCGGGAGGCACTAAAACTCGATTCATTGTGTTTCTCAGTGCACCAAATTTGCAAGGACATTGCATTGACACTTATAGAGCCTATTTGAACTCCGATTACAGAAATTACAGGCCAGAATCTATACAGGAAGGCTCAGATGGGTGCATATAGGGAATGAAAACTGTCTAGAATCACTTCTACCTGTTGTTGGGTGAGTAAAATGGTGTGATGCGGATGTCTTGTGTCCTCCTCATGTTCTATAATTTTTCTACCCTACAGAGACAATGGTGCAGTGATTTTGGCCAGGAACCAGTGGTTTAATGGAGTCGGGGCCCAATTCGGTCAATATTGATCGGCTTTCCTCCAACCTTTTTTCATTTTATAAGATTGGATACATGTCGGTTGAAGGTGCGGTACTTCCGAAGGCTAAAGGACGAGAAATGGACCCAAAATGCATTGAGAAAGACATGTGGGAATCGTGTTACTACCAGGTCACGTCACCCATCATTCCTAAATCCGAATCCTTTTCCATTCCATTTCTGCTCCCGGAGTAACTCTTATGTTATGGGTGGTTCTAATCGAGTGCGTTCGATTCTGGGCGATTGCAGTTTTTTGGCTTGCAATTTCTGTACCTTATTTCTCAGGATAATTCGGTGTCCCTTTCCGAGGCGCACCGGTACTGACCAATATTTCGAAAACAATCATTTTTAAGCAGAGATTGAATGGCGGACCCGGCGGGACCGGAGTAGGGAAGCTGCAGCCCATTTACTTTTTTTTCATTATTAATAATTTAGAGTAAATCTTAGCCTTGGAGGAATACATCCCCTGTCGCATTTTTGTCTGACTACCCTGATTTCGCCGCTTTAAATTGAGGAGAAGGCATTTTCCCCCAGGTTTTAGGATCAAACACATCAAAAACAAGCAAATCAGGTCGAGAAAATAGCCCCGAAAAGGTCAGATGCAATATAAGTGTGGGATGAGAGAATATCTGTATCTGAGACGCCTCAGACAATATTATTTCGGCCAGAATGTCAGCGGAAAGGCTAGTATTTACTTTCCACGCGGTATCTTATCTTATTTGTAATCACTTCCTTTTTAGGAAGGTGATAGTTGGGGAGGGCAAAGGGGGTTGTGGCGTGTGAGGTCCAGGGGTCGACAAACAGCGCTCGAGCAAACGGTTACTGTAGAAACACCGGAACTGATGGACGCCACGTGGGCTTCCCTATATGGCAACGCTTCCGATCGCGAGTCAGCGATGTGCGTGCTGACGATTTTCTTGTCACCGGCGCGTTTTTAAGCAGGCCCCAGAAGACCAACTGCCCCTCATGTCCGAATTAACCCTGATTCTGCTTGCCTCAATTGCAACGCTCTCATGGGCTCTCTATGCCGGATCCCCCATCGAGTCCCTGACCTCCTTCGTCCAGGAGATGGTCTCGAATCCGCAAATCGCTGAACTTTTTCGATTCATATTCCTAGGTCTGTCCATTTTGAACCTCGACTATCATTCTTTCTGATCTGTCCCAGGGACAATCCTGGAAACTGGGCGCAAGATTGGCCAGGCGCTGTTAGACTTTGGCATCAACGGTAAGACCTCCTTGTCCTTCTCATCTAGCCCTCGCTGACCCGAGTACGCTCAGTATTCCTGGTAACGCATCTTTGAGCTTCCTAAGCCTAGTTGCTCAGATCTGAGGTTCATCTAGGTCAAGGCAGAGTTCACCACCGGCGATTTCGCCTACGATTGGGTTCTGAACTATATGGAGCATCAACGGGTATGGAACAAAAGCCGATCGTTCAAGGTTGTCGCCCGAAATGCGGCGTCTCGCCCCAGCCACGGCTCCAGTCTCGGGATGGCCGACGGGAATCCTGATCCTATTTACGAGCCAGCCGAACTCACGCCATCGTTCTTCCGCTGGGAGGGCCATTGGATCATGGTCGTGAGTCTCACAATAAAGGACTGCCAGCCGCCCGTCTAATGCGCTTTTACAGACCAAAACTGTTGCCGGATACTCACACTACGACACCGGAGAAGAGAAAGGAGGAAAGTTGGTAATTAGGTGGGGATGAAATCTTTTGTCATTCCTCGTCTTTCGCCCATACGGTCTCCAGCCTCTTAATGAGCCGCAATCGCGAGCTGCTCGAAAAGTTCGTTCGTTCTGCGAGGGAGTTCTACATCAACTCCAATGTCCTTCCCCGGAGGGTCACGCGCGATGAAGAACCTGTGCGTTTTCTATATCTTCCCGAATCCCTCGTCAAATTGCTTGATGCTTCCCAGTCTGGAGTCCTATTAACTGCGCACTTCATCCAAGCCGATCTATCTTATGATTGGATGCTGGGATATCTGGTGAGTCAAAGTATCGAGTCTCCAGAGCATCTGCTGAGATCGCGACCATACATTCAGCGTTCGTCTAGTGCTCTGAGCAACGCCTCAGAATTTACGATTAGCACGAAACAGAGCGATTTACGCTGGGGAACCGGCACCAAAGACTCTGTCAGATACATACCCACGGACGAGAAGAAGCAGCAGTTCCTCTTTACATCCCCCACCACCGGAAAAAGCACTTGGCTCCAAGGTCACTTTTTGTACCCCTATATCCGACCGGAGCTCATTTATTCTTCACTAGTCGTGATCGAGCCTGGGCATGTGAGCTACGTTACCGACAAAATGGTCGGCGGGTCAATTGAAATCACGTTCGTTCAACTATTGTACATCTTACTCGCCGCTTACCCCCGACTGCCTTGTTCAAAGTCTGCATACGTCCGACAAGAACGTCCTCGCGGACTTGATCCAGTGCGCCCACCAAAAGTATCTGGAGGACGGGATTTCCAGCGTCTCAGTTCACATAACTGACAACGTGAGTAGCGGCACCTTGCTTCTTTCCTCACATTTCTTTACGCTTGATAATATTCAGCGGGGAGACTGGGCGAAGACTATTACTAAGTCGCGGAGAGCCCTCTCGACGTTAATCCTACCCTCCGACATCAAAGAAATGTTACTCGCCGACGCCAAGGAGTTCCTCGAAAGTGAGGATTGGTATAACACAGCCGGAATCCCGCACCGTCGAGGTAAGTCCACCGTAATATTTCAAACCCTGCTAACACACCTCTGCAGGCTATCTGCTTTGTACGATTCACTTTGTCCCAATCTACTCGAGTATTAACCGACTGTCATCTCGATAGACGGGGAGCCCGGGACGGGCAAGAGTTCAACCATTCACGCTCTGGTACGGTTCAATTTCGGACCTGTTGTTATTGAGTCTGATGTATCTCCTAGGCCGGTGAACTTGG
This sequence comes from Mycena vulgaris, assembly GCA_029204335.1. Classification (NCBI taxonomy): domain Eukaryota; kingdom Fungi; phylum Basidiomycota; class Agaricomycetes; order Agaricales; family Mycenaceae; genus Mycena; species Mycena vulgaris. The sequence continues at coordinate 370,995 of JARGYA010000127.1, read as the reverse complement.
TCTGGAGGTGTGCCATTTGTGCCTTGACCTTGTTTATTGCCTTATGCTACACAGATCTATTTTATATCCCTCGCAAGTCCGGGAATAGACGACCATAGTTTGGGGAAGCTGATTAGCGACACTCCGTCTCGATGTATCCTTTTGCTGGAGTGCGCATTCACTGTCGACCAAAGTACAAATTGACTAAACGATTCTCAGGGATATTGATTGCGCGTTTCCTTCAAGAGAGGACGAGGAGGGAGAAGACGAAGAGCTCATCCTCGACAAGGACGGGAAACCATTGCGACAAGATCAAAATCCACCACGCTCCGAAGTTACCCTCTCTGGTTTACTCAATGTCCTGGATAGCGTCTCCAGCGAGGAAGGCCGGTTGACTTTCGCGACCGTTTGTCCCCCGCTGTCCTGTCCATCTACCCGATTAAACCATCAATTCACAGACGAACCATATCGAGAATTTAGACCCGGCGCTAATAAGAGCGGGCCGGATGGATGTGAAGGTCAGTTCAATCCTCGCAGTCTCAAGATTTGGTGAATGACCATCGCCACCCCAGATCCAGTACAAATTCGCGGATTCCCTGCAGATCGAACAGGTGTTCAAGCGGTTCTACCCCCTTCCGGACGAGACCGCCGCCGGCGAAGATGTCAAGCTTGGCTCCCAGTTCCCTTCTTATAATGAATCAGAGTTGGATGGTTACGCCGCCGCATTTGCTCGCGACGTCCCTGCCGGAACGTACTCCATCGCGCAGATCCAGGGCTATCTTTTGACTAAAAAGAGGAATCCAGGCGGGGCGGCCGAAGGGGTCCTCGCGTGGCTCGAGTCCCAGGAAGAGGAGAAACGGACTCTGGCGGAGTTGAAGCAAAAGAAGAAAGCGGATAGGGCCCGCAGATTGAAGCTTGCCCAAGAGAAGGCAGAGCCTTCGGCGTTGTCACCGATCTTAGGCGGATCCGGCGAGCAGACCATAGCCGAGACGACGCTGGAAACATCCGACGCTGGAAACATCTGAGAGTATCAAACCAGTGAATGGCTCGCACTAATGGCTCAGAGGGAAATGGTACCCGGTGGAATGACGCTAGTGATTGGACCCGTCTCTGTCATATATAAACAAAATGGAATATAAGCTTACTCCGAGTCCACCTGCTCTGTAATACAAAATTCCGACCCTCCGTGATTATTCGCGTTCCGCCAACGTAACCCTCAGCGGTAAATGAATCCCTTTCTCAGCCTCCCCTTCCACCACCGGGACAACCACGAGACAAATATCCCGGCGAATCCTTGCAGCGCTGTCGGTCATGGAGAACTCGAAGTTGTCGACCAGTTCAACTAAGAAAGCTTGCATCTCAGCTACGCTGTTGTGCTCGTTGATAAGCAGTACCGAGAGATGTCGACAGAGACCCACGCGAATCGCCACCCAATGCACGCCCGCACACCGGTGCCAAATGTCAACCTTGCGCAAAGTTACAGCCATTGGCAGTACCGAAGGCGCGGATGAGAAATTTCCTGTTCGGGATGTCTTTTGAAGAATTCCCCAGATCTCAGTCAGTTTTGCACGGATTCAGATGAAACCTGGCCAGATCTTCCAGGCTAATCCATACGCAATTGGTGATGGAAAGAAACTTGCAAAAATACTTTATATTGATAGGCCTGTGATTTCGGACTGTTTCCGCGATAAATGATATCTAGCATAGTCCAAACATGTTCAAATAAGCTGATTATTTGCAACAGAGAACTAACATACATTTATAAAGATGTCATAGAGCCAGAATCCCAGATAATTTAGTCTATGATGCCTGTAATCCCTTCTGGACAATTGGCAATCCACTCTGATTTCAAAATATTGTGAGAACTGAATGCGACCATGAGCTTTACAAAGTTCTGGCTATAGGAAATCATTCATAATCGACGTAAGTCTTTTCTCTCAAAAAAACAGGCCAATAGAATAAGTTCCAGGCCTGCTAGAGGGCATCCAACACCCAGACAGCCTGAAATCCAAAATTATCCACTATGAAATATTTTGACAGGTTTCTCTCTATCACTAATTCCGCATGAATTAGCCCGAATTATCTAGCATGATTTTATCCCAATCCATGAAGAACTGACCGAGATCCGAGGAATTCTTTGAAAACATCCCAAACAGGAAATTTTTCATCCGCGCCTTCAGTACTGCCAATGGCTGTAATCGGTAATACCCATGGGCCCGAAATCGATACTTACAAGTTCCCGTAGACCCCGGTTGTCGGTAGGTCCTTCACATTGTCGCGGAACCATCTCTCAGGGTCGAATATAACTGCGTCTTCACCTAGCAGTATCGGAACCGATTGCCCAGACCTTGTTGCAAAAACTGTCTGCTCTATGGGCAATGATCCGTTATTTACCATTTTTTTGTCCACGGATCGATGCACTTCCGAGACACGGTTTTAAGTCCCGAGGCGCATTCTACCATCTACCAATTCCAACGAAAATAATTCAGCCGGGGGCAAGGATACCCAGAGCTCCCTGTCGTTTTACATATGAAACACCTCCGTCCCGTCATATTTTGGCAATTATTACCACGCCTGAACACTTCTATTACTACTGTCTTTCACTCCCCAAGTATGGGATCAAGCCCACAGTGATTGGTAGAGTTCTGAACCTAGAACTGCGGATATTGCTGAAGCGGTAAAAAATCGCACATATCCCTGCCTCATCCCAGGCACATCTGACCGTTCCGGGAACCCTTGTGTGGCCTGAAACCGGTGACTCCCCTCTATAAGCCGATATAGGATTCATAATCTTAGGTGAAGAACTGGGATCATGGAAATTTATTTCGGCGGTGGGATGGGCAATAGTTCTTCCAAGGTTAGATAGGTTGAAAGGCGCCTTTCAAAAAAGAAAGGCTAAAGGTGCGGCATCGTTCAGCACTAATTATAGCCCATAGATAAGGTGTGGGAGATGTATAACGAAAGTTGTAGAAGGGAAGCAGGGCTACACACCCGTAGCAAAATAATGTTGAGGCCACTTCCAAATTTCACGGAGGAATGAACTTTTGCAACAGGATCATCTCAGTTCGAGTCGATACTGCTAACAAATGGAGACGTGCGCAGGGAGGTAGGGGATGGGCGGCGCATAAAAGTCTGGTGCGCACTCGGTACCAATCGCAGCTGCAAAGACTGCGGTAATCTGCCGAAGAAAAACCCGAAAACATACGCAATGTCATCGTCTCCGTCTTTCACGCCCCCTCCCCCTTGTCCCCGGTGCTCGTACCATCCTACCTCCACCTCCACCTCCACCTCCGGCAATGGCGCACGCGAGGAAGGCCTCCGCAACGATTGGGGCGACACGGCGTCACAGCGGGTACGAGCACGGCGAGTCCGGTCGCAGCGCGTATGCGCGATAAGGCGCTGGTGATGTAGCGCAGAGCTTGGTGAAGACGGACTAGTGCTCAACGGCATTCAAACGGACCCGCTGCGTGGCAGATCTACTGAATCATTCCAGAGTTACGCGTGAAGGTATGGCGAGCTTCACCTGCATTCATTCCGTCCCAGATGGCGCGAGCGCAGCCACCAGAAGCAGCGCTCGGGATGTCGCGTATTTCCGGGGAATAAATTGGATCAGAACAACTTGAAGATCAGAAAACGAAACAGCTTTCCGCACAATGAAAGAGTGAAAAGTATTCTGAAAAGGCGGATACATTGGTCCAAGAAAATGAATTCAGGGGTTTTGTTCGCAGAGGAGATGAGGAGTACAAAAGCAGAAACAAGTAAGTATCAATGGACCCGTAGAGTCCATAGCTCAACGAATGATCTTCTACTTGTTCAAGCAATGACGATTTTCTTGTGCGTCGACTCGACACTCGACTTCACGTTCGGGAAAATGACGGTCAAGATACCATTGTCCATGGACGCTTTGACTTCTGTTTCCTGAAAAGTGAACAGCTGTCAGAGTCAGAAGGGGCGGGTCATTGCAAATCTTACCCTGACGCCGTGAGGCAGGTGTAGAGTTCTAGCATATTTGCCGAATCTCCTCTCGCGGATGACGTATCCGTCTTTCTCGGAGTTATCGGAATTCTTGCTTTCGGCGGTGACGGTCAATCTTCCGTCATGCACGTTGATCTCTACATCCTCCTTCTTGAGGCCGGGAAGTTCGAATGTTGCGGTGACTATATCAGCCTCTGAGTCTTCGTGAAGATCCATTCTGTGTGATTCGGTCAGAATGATACCAACGAGGCGCAGAGCGACAAGGAAGATGCTCACTTTGGCCTGAGATCGATTATACATTCAACGTGGTAGAAGGGGTCGTAATGGAAGACGGACATTGTGGGAGAGAAATTTAGAAGGAATGTGGAAATATCAACAGCGGTATATTTTATACTCGACCACCAGAAGGTCGAGAGCATTATTCGTCATAGGCCCTGGTCACCGAGCCTTGTGAGAATGACGTGGGAGAGGTGGTAGAACAATCTGGCCTTAAGCTATTTTGGCAATTTTTGGATCTAGCCTTTTTTTGACAAGTGGAAACGGAAGTACCCATTCACTAACGCGTCATGGGTTCGCATAGGCTGCGACCGGTTCTCGTAGCACAGCCGAAAGCCTGGACCATTGAGGCGCTTTCGATGTTCTTGATTCACTCCGCATCCAGGCTAAGTGATCAGTCGATAAAGCTCGCTTGAGAAAGGCTGAACCTGGGCTGAAACTTCGAGATAGGGGCCTCGGACATTCGGGACCGACTCCGAATGTTCCGACTCGTCACTCAGCAAATTCCCGGACCTGCACAGCTTTAATTTTATTCCTCTTCCTTGCACCACGCAGGTCTCCCTACTTTTCTCTGGCTATTGAATAAAGTCACCGGAGACTCGGACTGCCGAACAGGAATCATAAAAACGGCGACTGTTGCGAATCAGTCTCGAATCTGCCACTGGATGCTATTCATCTTGGGCTCAGTTCTGCGGGCAGATTGGTGGCTGTACACTCTGGAGAAAGCCGGGTGGCATGTACAGCCACCAATCTGCCCACAGAACTGAGTCCAAGATGAATAAGTTTCAAAAGGACATCCCAGGTTAAATCTTTGAAATGACCTCGAAGGTTTTAAAGGGATGATCTCCCTGAATCCATCCGTCTTTTCTTAAATTTACGAGGGGTCACGAAGTGGATGGAGTACCATCAAATGAAACGAGCATTGGCAGTAGGAAATCTTCAGAGGCCTGCATCTACGTAACACCAGCCAAAAATTCGAATGGGTGTTCGAAATGCGTAAGCCTGGATGTCTTGGCCATATATCATGGGCCTACCAGTCCCATGCAGGAGATATCACCAATGATTCCACAGATCAAAAACGGGACACGTACATTCCATATCCCTTCAACATGTGTGGCCTTTCTTTCGATGGAATTTCCCAAGAAGATCGTACTGAGCTGCAGTCCACGAGTTGCCCCGAAGCTCAACGTCGAAGAAGACCTGAGGAAGGGACATTTGGGCGGACAGATTGTCTTCCAGCGGTTCCGCCCCGGAGGGATCGAACGACCAGAAAAAACGTTGATCGGCACGGAGAACGTCGATGAAGCACCGGCCATCGACGTCGAATATCATGGACGGCGTGAATGCGAACAGATACGGCATGTTCCATTGGTCATCAAGGGAGGGGATTTTCGTCGTATAATGCAGCCGGATGGACAGGGTAGCTCCACAGCTGAGAAACAGCTCGTCTAGCACAAGAATATCGGAGGCTGTTGTATGATGAGACTGAATAACGCTGAACGGACGACAGAAAACAAACCCAGAGTGGATCCCAGTATCTCAGTGGCCTGGGACAGCCATCCTTCGTTTATGTAGCGCACGGAGGGGTAGTGAAGGCCGATGTCGGAAAGTAATCCCAAATCAGCTCCGCAGATGGCCGGTACACATATACTGAGCAAAATTAGTCCACTTGGCCGACAAAAAAAGTGGAGGTGGCGATACATACCGTGTCCAGTCGTTTCCCACAGGCGTGCTCTCACTAACGAACCCTTGGCATCCTTCCGCGGGGTCCCATTGGATGTGCAGATTGATTTTATCGATTTCTCGATCCGAGAATCGGACTTGGTAATCCAGGTCCTCGCCGGCCGACGTCAAGAGATGACCGAGAGGTACAAACGACTGGAAGGAAGGCCTGATGCCCCAGCGATAGTCTCCCCAGAAGCTCAAAAGACGGTGGACACTGCCTAAATCCATCCTTGCTAAGAGCTGCTGCTCGACATCTCTGGTTGTGCCTGCAACAAGAACGTCCCATCGGAATAGATCTTGGGTCGTGCTGAGATCGAGCCTGGTATCGTCTTGCGCAGGGAACTAATCGTGGATACACAGGCGGCCCGTCGACAAGTGTATCGAATGGGTCCGGTTCCAGTACCAGCTGGGCACGCGCTGAAATGACCGTTCGGCATAGGACTACGGTCCATATCTGAGGCTCACATATAAATCGCGGGCCTGCCAGTGTTTCTAGTCAGCGAGAAGTAAACGGCGGCGTGAAATGGTTGACGAACCATCTGGTATTCCGCATATAATGACGCGAGGAGTGATCCTCGAAGTACATCTCGGAATTGAGAGATGGTGATCAGCTCTGGTAAGGGATATTGAGCCGACAGGAGACACGCGTTCATGTGAGCGTACCATCATGAAAGATCAACGCGTTCAACCCTGGTGACTCGGCCACCGCGAATAACTGGAGGAAAAATGGGTTTCTAGGACAAATCCGTTAATACAGGTGTGACGTTGTCCAGTTATCGAGATACAGTAAGTTTTGTCGCTTTTCGGCCTCAGTTCTCCACTGGAGGGACGATATCAGCCGGAAATTAATCGAGTTCCAGGTTAGCGTTACCTTCTCAAGTTGCGCACCTCGATACACGACGGCCGTCATCGGGTTTTGACTGCCGAAGACCCGCGCCCGATAGACTGTGCGTGATGCAACGATGACTTCACGGCGTACAGTGATGTCTTGCCGGCCCACTTGTTCTACCAACTCGGAGTTGAGAGTTTCCTCCGAGCCTACTTGCGTTAGCAGGTTCAAATCGCCCAGGTGTATAGATCGGACACCTGCACCACCAGTCAGCGAAGTACATTGGGGATCAGATGACAGTACTTGGCGTGGGGCGGCTCGTTGTTCCCAGACGTTAAAGGTCCCTCCAGCGATCGTGAAGTTGCTGCAATGGTGAAACATCGGGGTCGTGGAGAGGAAGGCGACCTTGAAGGTGTAGAGAGAGACAATGCGCAAGGCAGTGCTTGTGCGCTTCAGAATTTGATTGCTGTCCGTGGGTTATGGCGAATCTAATTGAGGAGTTGGGAGAAAAGAAAGCCACGCAGATAACGCGCTGCAGCCACAGAAGGAAGGAGCTGTCAAGCGCCACACGTCGCTCGCACAGCCTGGACTTCGGCGTTCTCCAAGACGGAGATAGCGACTGGCGCGCAACGGGGATCTAGATATCGCTTTAGGTTCCTGACTCTGCAACTTGCGTAGACAAAGATTTAGCGTCTTCAGCGAGCAGCGAGTCTGGTCGAGCCCACACTGTGTGGCTAACGAAGCCCCAGACAGTGAAGACGTGATATGTGCGCCGTTGACAGATGCCGCACAATAAATAGCGCGGGAACGGCGAACGTGTGCGCTCCAACGGCATTGCAGCACCGGGACAGCGTGGATTGGTGTGGATGCTGAAGCACAGCAAGTCCGGCAAAGCAATTCGACTACTCGGGAAATCCACAAGGCCCTCCTGGGAGGAGGAAGAGGCTGTGCGGCAGAATTGCGTATGCCTGCATGATCTCGGCATCCCGGCTTGATCGCTCATCTTATCACGCACGGCCGAAATTTCTTGTACATTTCCTGGAATCTGCAGGCGATTATCTGCGCTGAATGATTAGTATCGCCCTAGACCCCTTTGCAACATGCCGACTTGAAAACGTTCAAACATGTTTTCAAACACGGTTTACGATGGCCGGTTGTTCTAATCACCCCAGATGCTTTTGTCGATTCGTTTTGGCTGATCCGTTGAGCTCTTGGACGCGCAGTGACATATTTCCAGTCCCCCCAGCAGTTATTCCAACATGATATGTTATCACTAATTGCCAACTAAGTAATTGCGGTAGAAAAAAATGGGTTCAATCTGAATTAAAGCATGCATTCTAGCGACTCGAGAGGCATTGACGAATTCGCAAGTGTGAGTTCATAACTAATATAAGAGACGGCGCTAAACACTATAACCCTCAAGCTCCTCATCTGTCCACTTCCACAACCGTGCCGCCAACTCATCCTTCGATGGCGCTTCCGCGCGTACGCCGACGGGTGTGTAGAACGCGCCATTCAGGATTTTACTTTTGTCCCCGGTCGCAGCCCACAACTGATTCTCTGCCCCCTGCGCCGGCGTCATCATCGAGAACGGATTAAACACGTGGGCAATTATTTTGACAGCAAGGCTGAACTGCGTGAATCCCTCGGTTTTTACGACGCCGGGGTGGACGGAGACAGACGTGAGCTGCGGGTACCTGCGCGCGAGCTCGCGCGCGTACAGGAGGTTCGCGAGCTTGCTCTGTCCGTAGCGCGCCATCTTGAAGTGCCCACTTTGCGTCGTGCGCAGGCTCTCGAGGCCGATGGTCTTTCCGGGAGCCACAGCAAAAGCCTCTGAGGTGACGGAGACGATGCGGATGTCCGAATTGGGAAGCTCGGCGGTCCGGAGGAGTGTGGGTAGGAAGAGTTTAATGAGCAGAGCGTGCGCGAGGTGGTTGACGCCCATGTTGAGCTCGTATCCGTCTTTCGTGAGCGCCGGGGGCACGTCGCAGATCCCAGCATTACAGATGAGGATGTCCAGGCGGTCGGATTCGGCAAGAACGTGCTTAGCGGCCTTTTCTACGGAAGCCAACGAGGTGAGATCGGCTTCGAGGAAGACAACAGAGATGGCGGGGTGCGATTGTTTTGGTCTCCGCTAGAACCCTAGCTGCACGTTCGGCATTGCGCCCGGCGCAGTAGACGCACTGCGCGTTGTGCTTGACCAGCGCAAGGACAGTCTCTTTGCCGATTCCCGCGGTTCCTGTAGAATAAAATTACCGTAAGACATTGAACCTCAGCGTCATAAGAATGCATACCTCCGCTGACGAAGATCACTTTCCCGGAGAGGTCGGGAATCTGTGGCGGGGTTGAACTTCATGGTTGATTCTGCACGTGGTTAGCACTGAGGTCCGCTGAAAAAAAGAAGTGAGACAAACATTTACTAGGTAGAGATGTAAGGGCGTCCAAAGTTCAAACTGCTCTCTCTCTAGTCTTGACGTGGTCCTTTTGAGTGGAGGGGACACGTATTTCCCGGTCGTTTCGGTGATTAGTGAGCCAGTATAAGCAACCATTACTTGAAGGTCGAAGCGCAGTAGCTGTGAACAGTTATTTTGGAACGTCTTGATTGATTTGATAAGACTTGAGCAGAATCCAGGGTTTAGAATTGATCGGTGCCGTTGATTTCCGTCCTGTGCGTGTGATCGATCTGCGATGGCTATCGTGATTACTATCCTGTGTTTTATTTTTCTGAAAATTTTCATTACATTCCATTATAGTATTCACGTTCGCATTCCCCTGTTACTATCTGTATTTTCGAACGTCAGCGCTTCTGTATCTCGAGCATCGAGGATTGGATGCAAATTGGATGCTTACTGTCGAGGACATGCAGCAGGACTAATTGAAAATGGGAAGGTCCAGTGCGAGGTTAATGTGGGTCAAGAGTGACGTTTGACAGACATATGTCAGCTCTGGAAACTACGGACTCCAGGTGCCACTGGCGCACAGTATTCTCTGCCGGGTGGACTTGCAAATAGACGACGAGCATCGAAAACGGTGTTGCCAGAACGGACCAGCGGACATTCCTGAAATCATTGGAGGTCAAGAAGCAGAATACATTATAACTCAATGTAGCCGCAAGAGAATTCATCGGGCCAGGCGAGGCAAATCAAGCACAGGACACTCTATCTAAGATACACTGGTGGCCAGTCATCCTGAGGATGCGTCAGAGTACGCTCCAGATCGTAGTAGGTAGACGGCGCACCTCAAGCCCCATTCTTATTCTTGGTGGCACGCGATTTACGTGGCGAAGGCGAAGGCGCGGTCGCCTTCCCCTTGCCGAGCTTGGCCCGCTTGCTCGTCCCTGTCCCTGTACCCCCTGCCCCGGCGTCGCTGTCGAGCTCATCATCCTCCGCCTCCATGGTAGACGCACCGCGCTTTCGCGGACCCGGCGGCGGGGGCGGTGTGTGACTGGAGCTGATGTTGCTGCTCTGCGCGCTTCGTAGAGTGCGTCTGGGCGCGCGCAAGTCCAAGGCGACGGGCTCAGGGGGCGAGACGGCGCGGGACGGTGCGGCGGGCCCATTGGAGGCGGGGACACGTCGTGAGCTCGAGGCGACAGCTTGCGGAGGCGGAGCGGGGCGACGAGAGCCTGAAGCTGTCGGTTGCGTGGGTGCGGGTGCGGCGAATCGTGCTGGGACCGCGGCTCCTGATCGACGATTTTGATATCCGGCGTATATGATGAGAAATGAGGGACACGCACTGGCCTGGGTGGCCGCCAATTTAGACGTTCCACGCCCAGGGTCCGGGGAGAGGTAAAACGACAGGGAATACCGATTACGCTGCGCGCATGGGACGATTCGGCCGGGACTGAAATATGAGACAGTTGGGATGGGATTCGGTATATGATTGCGAGAATGCGTACTGGGGTCAGTGACCCGAGGCGACACCCTCGAACGCGGATTTCTCCTCCAGTGGGTCATTTTCAGGGTTTCTCGGACCCCATCAGGGTCATGATCAGGGTCCACAACAGGCGCGGCGTCCGAGGACTGAGATTCCCAGCGTGCGTCTTCCTCATCGTCAAAGACTGCGGGGAGGTGTCAGGAACACACGGAGGCACGATGGGGTAATACACACCTTCCTCGACCTCGACCGGCGTCTCCTCAAGTTTTGCTACTAGCCCATCGACGGACAGGGTCCGGACGGTGGCTTTTACTAGTGTATACGACCCAGTGTTCTGGGAGCATCCTGCAAATATTCATATCTCCACAACCGCCGGACTAGAAATATGAATATTTGCAGATGGTCCCAAAATGTTGGGTCGCGTATACTAGAGGCCGATCGAGGTTTTTCTGAAGCAGTTAGAACAGAATTATCGTGGCAGTAAAAGCTTGATGAAACCTACCTAGTGAGTCAATGCTTCGGGTCATAGCCAGCGCCGCTTCAGGGCATAGAAAGATTGAAGGGGCCGAGTCTAGTTAGTGGTCAAAGGTGTCGCCGAGGTTCAATAAAGCGGTCCGACCTTGCCAGAATAATTCGAGGAGCAAATGCCAATTGGCATCCAGATAACTAGAAGACGGGTTGACATGTGTGCGAGAATGTAGACGATACAGTATTCCAAGTAGAACGCCCAGACGAGAGCCCAGTTCACTGATCATGAGACTTTCGGGGCAGGCGAGGGCAGCAAGTGAGGGCAGACCAAGGTGCGAGAACGTGAGCCAGAAAAAGCCAAGAAATGCGTAGAATTCGCATGCGCACCGTGAAGAGATCTAAGAAGTGCGCAAGCCGTAAGCTAATATCTGAGCCGATGTCTGAGCTTCTTGGCCAGCCGTCGTCGTGACGTCGTCCACATCCGGGGGCCGCTGGGAAGGAGGTTCAGAGAGGCGGGACGTGGGAACGGCAATTCGGACCATCTGGTCTAGGAGTTACTGAAGAGCTGAGTCAGAACGAGCAGTGTGGGGCAGCTGTAATGATTCAGTATCATAAAGAAGGAAAACAAGCGGTGCAATTGGTAGTCGGGGAATCTCGCTGCAACGCGAATAGTGCATTGAGAAGATGCAGCGGAGAGGGAATTGGGGGTAAGGACCCTCGCGGTTGCATAGAAGGCAGGCGCGTGGAAGGGCCAAATTTGAAATGAGCGGCGGGATAGGATCCACGTGGCCCGATTGGTAATCAGCCGTGGCTCTTGTACACAGCCACGGTTGGACACCGCCGCTCGAGGCGAGTAAAAATTGAGAGCGATCCTAATTAGGGTCACGCCCAGCAAAATTCGCTGCACGTCCTGGAGCGCCTTGGATGTACTCAGATGTACTCGTGGGGATAATCCGGAGAAGCGTAATTCACAATACATCGCATCGGTATAATGAAGGGATCCAAATATCCCTTGTAAAAAATTCACACAGCACTAACGATTAACGCAAAGATGCAGAATAATTCAGACGCGCCGAGGTGCAGGCGCATCGGAGTACCTTTCTTCTTGGGGGCCATGGGTGAGCAGCACATACACTGATCCGACTGCAGGACATCTCGAGGATGGGCCGAAATCGGGGATACACACGCCTCAAAATGAGAACGCTGAGGGTGAGCGCGCGGTTCAGTGCGAGAAGGGCAATCAGCGGATGGGACAAATTTAATGAGTCGCGGTTGTTTGTGCCGGGATTTTCGCTGGAGCTGGAAATGTCGGCCGCAATATCGGCGTCATGAGTAACGGAGAGAGGAGGACACGCATGGGAGAGGTCTCGGCACGAAGATGGTCGGGCAGAGACTGAATATACCCGTTGTGGGAAAGACTGGCAGTCGTTTGAGTCGCCGACCCAGTTTGGGATCCCGGAGGAGCAGATGAGGGATGCGAACCCTAGTCCCTGTTTCGTGGTTCAATGTATGTTAAATTCACCCTAACGAGGAACCGCTTTACGCAAGTGTGTAAACCTAAAAAAAGAAGGGATGTGGAGGAAGTTCAATACAAATCGTTCAGAGAAATCGACCCGAGACCTCAGTCCGTCGAGTGCGGAACAATCGCCTGCGCCTCTGAATGAAGTGAGGCAACTTCTTAACAAAGTTGAAGGGCGGTGGGCACCGCAATTCAAGAATTGCACGCAGCGGTGTGAGGGTTCAGGTCGACGAGGAATGTCAGTGTCAAGGACAGGGCGGGAACTAAGAACGGGGGCTCTGGGTCACGATTAAATAGGAGAAGATCAGACATCTACGCCTTTCAGACGCGAGAGATAGCAAACTAGGTACTATTGAGCTTACGCTTCTGCAGTTTCCTGTTGCAACGAGTCAGGGGGCGAGAACGCCGGGACCCAGGCGCGAGGAAACTGCCTCGGTACTCGGAAGATTATCCCTCAATCCATCCGGGACGAGTCAAGGGTCATGACTGCCATGGGAAGGCGGAGAGAGAATCCTCGAGCAGGGTGAAGACACATGTGATCAGTAGACGCTAGCCTCTGAACGAGTTGCGAAGAGTTCAAATAGACGCTGCGTGGCAGCGTTGGTGAAAAAAATAAATGCATCAAGTCGGAAGACAATTCATTTTACCAGACTTACGGTAAACTGCCCCGATGGTGAAGGCTCCGATGAGAAGATAGAATGACCCCGCACAGGATAGATCCAAGACGCGCTTGGAACCCGTCCGGGCAAGGCAGCAGTATCTCCGAGAGCCAGAGATCCAGCGGCGGCTCCAAATGGAGTCCCGCAGGGCTCCCTGGCTGCCATGAGGAAGACGCGCCGTTCGAGAAGCTCCGGCACGGGTCATAGTGGAGGGAGCATCCGTACCATCGCGATAGTGCTATATTAGGACAAAAAAAAGTGAAGCCTCACCTGTATACACGGAGTACGTCGTCCGCGGAGGCAAACAGCGCGCGTGGCGAGTGTGAGGGGGCGCAGGAGTGACGCAGTTCTAGCACATCCAGGGATGTGCTACTGGATTCCGACTTCGTTGTTGGCAAAAGTATGTCTATGGGAGGGTTGAGATGGAGGAAAGTCAGATGTAAGAAACGGCGCACCTCGTTAAGCGCCGGGCGGGACGTCACAACCTCGAAGCTTCAGCACGTCGTCGTTAACACTCGCCGGAGCGGAGGTACGCAAGCGCCAGCAGAGACGGACAAGTGCGTTCCTAGAAGGAAGACGGAGACGTATTAATTTCAATGTGGACGCGAGGAGCGTTCGATTGCGTACCTTGCAACCGATTTGGCTCATCCCGGGAGCCGTGGCATGGGAACCATCGCAAGATCTCAGTTGGCCGTACCGAAAAGCGCATAATCTCCAGGCGCTGGTTGTCGCTGTCGGCGCCGCGGGAGAAGGGCTGCTTGCGAAGGATCTGCGCGAGGAGGGGGGAGGAAAAATGCACGATGGCGGTGACCGGGCGCGCTCCACAGGTCAAGACGGTAGTCGTGGCGCTGTTAGCGCACGAGCTCGAGCATATCGGAGGCATTAGTGGCGCGACCCGACGCCGAGGGGGTCCACGACGTCGGGGCGGGAGCGGCCACGGCCGAGGCGACGATTTGGTTACCAGGAGTCTCACCAGGGCGTTCACGGGCGGAAACGAGAAGAAATCGGGCTGCGCAAGCCGGGTAAGTGAAGATATGGGGATAAATTCAGGCAACGCACCTGGGCGCCCCCAGCCTGTCGAAAAGACTCCTATAATACCCCAATATTCAGCCCCATGCAGTCTGGCCCATGAGATAGGCAGCCGGTCGTATCCTATCCGTCGGGGAGGGTGCACTGGCCCGCGTGTGGTGGGGGCTAATTTTGCCAAGTATTGCGGGCAAATGGGGACGATTTTTATGGCCAAACGTGTTTAGAAGATTGTTCCCAGGGTAGCGGTAGACAGGCGGAGAATGCGCATACGTTGGGGGAACAGGAGCTGCCGCGAGGAGAGAAAAACGAAAGATGTGAGCGCAAACGTCAAGGAATAAGTGATAGACGGGGAGAATACCTCGGGCAGGAAGGGAGAGATACCAGTTAGTATTGCAGGTGGTTTTAAGTGACTGCGTCCAGAATTGCGACCAGGGCGCCCAAAAAACCACGGGGGTATCCAAGAAATCACTGAAAATCTGGGGTCCCCAGGTCGTTAAACCGCACCAGGAGGGTTGCCGAGGTGAGGGGTTGTCTTCAAGAGTATTTTGAGCACGTATGCCGGCCGCCATGGTCGTATCGGTGTCGTTACGGTGCGGCGGTACGTGGTAGGAGGAAGAGGCAGAGCATTGCCACTGATGTGAGAATTTGATCGGACTAATCGATCCCCGTCACCGATCGGAGTGGTAACAAGTTAGGATCTCCTTTACGTCGTTTATTATTTTTCTTCTTCGTCTCGACGCGCCACGCGTTTACTTGCAAGACACGTCTTCGGATACAAATCAGCTGCTGTGATTTCCCGCTCCCGCAGCACGGCGGGAACGGTTTTGGGAAAGATTTTTTGGGTAGGGCGGGGGCGTTCCCGCATCGCGACGCGAACGGTTTTTGGAGATTTTTTTGAGGTGAATTGTTTTGGAAATTAATTCCGTTCCCGCAGCGCGGCGGGAGCGGTTTTGGGGAAGATTTTTTCTGGGGGGGCAGGGGCGTTCCCGAAGCGCGGCGGGAACGGTTCTGTTGCAGAACATGAATTTGTGATAATGAGTGTCGAGCTGGTGCACGGAATAGTCCTAGTGTTATTTTCACTCGCGTGGTCTACACCTACCCGGAGTCCGCACGCTTTCTCTGCTTGCTTCAGTCCTCAAGGTTACCCTAACCCTCGTCCACAGCAAGGGAACCCTCGCCGGTTTTCACAAGCAAAAATGAGGAATGTCAGATCCGATCAAAATCTTGTCCCCGATATGGCCACCCTGTCCCGCACATGCCCGTCCTGTCACCTTTCTCCACCATCCATCCCCGCTGCTGTACCTCGATCCCACCTTGTACTAAAATCTTCCATACCCTAATCCATGTCCTAGATAAATATCCAACGACATTTACCTTCGGTGATTACTAGTCTCTGACCTCATTTCCCACAGATTGGCCCTATTATCGCGAATTTACAGTCTCTATTAACCGCGGAACTCTACATATCGATGTGGAACAAATCACAAAATGTCAGACTGCTTCAGAACACACAAATTCTATGCGAGGGGGAGCCCAAAACTTATTGTTGACACGCGCGACGCAACGCGAACACGTGACCAAATCCATACAAATAATTTCGTAAGTGGGACAAACAATGCGGCCACCAGGCACGTACTCGTAAGATTAATGGGGGATATTGGTGTTTCAGCCCGCAGTAAATCAATTGTGGCACAATGTAGCCTCCGCAGAGCAGCAGACCCCCAGATTCGCACAAGGAAGTTCAGCCCTAGAGACATTATCGTTGTTTTTTCAATACTTCAACAGGGAATCATTCACAATGAGTAAGTACAGAAGTTGTAGAAGTAGAAGTTCTCCAGTGGAAGTAGAAGTGCCGCAGTAGAAGTAGAAGTCAAGGCCAGTAGAAGTGAAGTCGGCCCAGTAGATGTGCGCGATGTGACATACGTGGGCTTGCTTCTTCCCATTGACGCCGCCCGAAACATCTCCCAATCAGGTAATCTGTGGCTACCGATTGTAAGGATGCAGGCCACCCAACCAAATCCACTGCGCTTTCCTCCTTTATCCTCCATCCTCCCTGGCCCCAATGGACGAAATAGGCCCTGCCGCTGCACAGAAAATAAATCAAATTGTAGCGGCTGCAGATGAAGAACATCTGGCAGCATACATAAAGCAGGTATGCATACATTGTATCGTTTTCTCCCGTCCTGCGCCGGAATTTACTCGCGAAATCCAGACCTTTCCGTCCACATATTGTACTGCCGAAAGTGCTGTGAATTGGCTTGATATCGACAAGTTTATGTGGTGGCTCAACCACGCCGCCGCTGTATCTGTGCCATCAACTCCAGCTCACCGCGCCCCTTCCGCTCATAGGCCGGTACCAGGATCGACACCAATGCACTCCCTGGCAGCCCATCAATCCTCTCCTAATATCCCACCCGCTGCTCTCACAGTACAGTCCGGTTCGCACGAATCAAGTACTAGCACGATGCAATCATTACTCAGCTTTCCCCCCCGCTCTAATGTCGTCGATATCACGGATCTCCAGGTCGAGGCAAAAATCAAATTATAATGGAAGAGCGATGTGTTCTTATCAACCACCGGAACTTCAAGGGCCCTCGCGACTGCAACAACTCCCCCAGTGGTTGGAAAACTACCACAAGGCATTGGACCGGTCCCATACGCGCGAGGAAATGGAAGGGACTGACGAGCAGGTGAAAACGCTCAAGGGGAAGATCAAGCGACCAGTGGCGTCAGGAAAAAAAACAAGAGGAAAACGAGAAGGTAAAGGGGCCCGATGAGAGCGAACTGGCAGGCTTGTCCGAGGATATTCCAGACTCATCAGACGAGGCGGGCCCTGGGCTAGCTCCTGTCCCAGCAGCATATGCGGAGCAGGCTGCCTTCCTATCAGCTCCGATGCTATCCAATTTGGTAGTTCAGCTCAATCCGGCACTGGAGCCTTCATTCCCACCGGGCGCTGGTTACGAAAATTTAGATGGAAACCTAGAGGACTAAATGTACCAGTTCTGATTTTCTGCCAATATCCATAAATACTCATGTCGGTTTAATTCTGTGCAAATGGGAGCCTCACAAGGCTCCATAGTCCATCTCCAAATATTTGTAGAATTAACTACGGCGCCCCCCGCTCTCAGGTTCAAGTGCGTCCGGATCAGCATTATTGCCCGATTAAGTAACTGGAGGGCGGCACCCAAGCAGCGCAGGGCGTGACAGTAGAAGCGAAAGCTACCAGTAGGAGTCGGGAACTATGGGTGGAAGTAGAAGTGCGGCTCAGTGGAAGAATGTTACTGGGATTTCAGGGCGTAGTAGAAGTAGAAGTGACTTCTACTAGGACCGGTGTTTATTGGTTTGGAGGTCGTGTACAGATTTATGGCCAATTTTCTTTTTGTCCGAACTTCTGACCGAGGTCAGAGATTTTTTTTTGTCCGAACTCCGCATCTGGCAGATCCTCAGCCGGATTTTTGTCCGAACTTTGCGTCTAACCTTGGTTTTATTAATAAAATACAAATATATTCATTCTACTACTGCGTCGTCCTCCGGAAGCTCTACGAGGCTAATGTTCGTCTTCCCCTTGCGGCGCACTGTGTTAAGGCAGCTCCAGGACGGACGCGAATGTGGTGTTGACAATGAGAGTGCTCTCACTGATGTGGCCCTCGGAGAGTCGCAGGCGGAATGAAAGTAACGCGAGCAGCGCATCCACAATCTCGCTTCCGAGATATTTCTTCGAGAACAACGCGGCCAGCCTGACAACTGGGACATTCCCAAATCCATTCAGATGACCATGCCACCCGACGACGTTCCAGAGGCTGCGAACGGTTAGGTTCATCTTCTTCTCCTCCGTTGTCTTCGCTGCTCGAGTCATCCAGGATTCTGCACGCAGCCACGCATCCTTGGATTCGCAGATTTCCAGCATTTCCGCCCAATATGTGAGCACCCAGAAAGGGAACGCAATGTCGGGATTTAGCCAGACGCGTATGGATTTATTTCCGTCGAACCACGCCTGACCGAATATATTAACCATCCGAGTGAGCAGAGGACGTGGTGGTAGTGCCCGAAATGGTAGAAGTTCTTCAATATTCCTCGTGGGTGTGTTCATATTGAATAGATCACAATCCAGGTCCATGGCATCTACACCATCGCTCCGTGGAGGCAAATCGTATCGCAGGAGCTGAGAGATAGACGTGGTTTTAGAGGGAAGAGTTTCGAGCAATAAGGTAAGAACACTGAGTGTGTCTGGATCCATGGCTGGAGGGGAGGAGCGAAATTAAGTGGCGGGCGTGTTGAAGGCAGATGGACAAAATAATGTGGATTGCACCAGGGACTAATGTCTATTGAAAACAAAAACTATTGTACATTCACTGCGGTGGCCCATGCATTTTTGGGAGCCAAACATCAAGTCCAAACACGTCGCCCGGTTTGGGTATATTTTAACACCGGACGAGGATGAGACTAAAATCTTACCTTTTGGGACTGCTTTTGGAGCCTAAACATGACGCAAAACATAGTAACTTTCGGTTCTGCGAATACTGAATCAAAAATCCACGGTTTTTCCCTGTCTTTTTGGCCAACAAAACATAGGTCGTTTTTGTCGCCTCAACAGGAGCGAAAAGAACAATATCTCTTTGGAATAAGAAATGGATGATTGTTTGTGGCAGAAATGATGATCAAACATGGGTTATTTTTAAGGCTATTTTTGCAGCTGAAAAACAAGTAGTTTCAGAGGGCCAAAAAGACGAAGAAAAAATATTATTTTTGCAGACCGTTTTAGCTGCTAAAAATCATTCGGCACGTGTATAGAGCATGCTTTAAAACGCGCCAAAGGGTGCGCTAGGACCCGCCAAAGACACGTTAAGGGTGTGCTTGCAACCCGCTGGGCGCGCGATGTGGGTCCGCTTGGCTCGTGATGCGGCGGGCGCTGAGCGCGCGAATGATTTTTAGCATCTAAAACGGTCTACAAAAATAATATTTTTCTTCGTCTTTTTGGCACTCTGAAACCACTTGTTGTTAGGCCGCAAAAATAGATTCAAAAATAACCCATGTTTGATCATCATTTCGGCCACAAACAATCATCTATTTCTTATTCCAAAGAGATATTGTTCTTTCTGCTCCTGTTGAGGTGACAAAAATGACCTATGTTTTTTTGGCCAAAAAGACAGGGAAAAACCATGGATTTTCAATTCAGTATTCAGAGAACCGAAAGTCACTATGTTTTGTGTCATGTTTAGGCTCCAAAAGCAGTCCCAAAAAGGTAAGATTTTACTCTCATCCTCGTCCGGTGTTAAAAATATACCTAAACCGGGCGACGTGTTTGGACTTGATGTTTGGCGCCCAAAAATGCATGGGCCACCGCAGTGATTGTCGGCGAGTGATTTCTGCGTTCCTGTGGCCACCAAAACCGCTAGATGAGGAAATCTTTTGGGTGGCCCGATCAGATGTCCGAACGGGGATCTGACCTTCCCCGCTGCCTTTCTCATTGTCCGAACTTCTGAACTGACCTGTGCGCGTGCTCGACCGATTTGTCCGAATTTTGCCACTGACATTGCTTGGGCAGATCAGGGATTTTGTCCGAATCGCTGACACGACCTCCAAACCAATAAACACCGGTCCTCTTCTACTTCTACAGTTTTGGTCATTCTTCTTCACAATCCGATCATAATCGCAAAACCACAACTACATTTGTGTGCTCTATGGTGAATCTGCTTCTCTACGACGAGGAAGCGGAACCTGAATCCCCGGTCTCGCAATCTGCAGATTGTCACATGCTTTGTGGCCGGCAGCCACACTCTGCCCGCTCAGACTGTGAATATAAGCGTCCCAGACACGCTCAACCATAGAGCGCGCTCGGTATACCTGCCGTGCTTCCAACAAAGCAAGTGCCGTAACAAGGTCTGTGTCCAGGTAATGGCCTGCTGCCGCACAAGCGAGCATAACCCGTGCAGCACCCTTGATCTAGTTGCGCAGCCCATGCGGAGAACGACCAGGGTACGCGTCGCCCCAGGGAATGCCGTCTCGTATTCTGGTGCCGAGTTGGGTGAAGTATGCCTCGTCGGCGGGACAGAAGGGCTCGTCACCAGGGGGAGCACCGAGAATGAGCTTGTAAAAGTCATCCGGATCACCGCGCGCACGGAATCGCGCATCGATAGCGGTGAAGATGTGAGGAGGGTTTCCTGTGGGGTCGCGATAAATAGCAATAATCAAGGGCAGCAGCTCGACCAAGTGGTCTGCCAAGCCCTGCTGGTGGGGATAAACTGGCGACGGGAAGAAATTGGGTGACTTCATCAGAAGTGCAGGCAATTCAATTTCTACGAGCTGGACAACAATGTAGATTAGAAATGGCGATGCAAAGGAAGAGACACGTACTTCTTCAACGGAGAGTCTGGCCTCTATCATGTACTCCCAGGCTTCCAAGCTGACCGAATCGAGAAGGCCCGTGCCCTCGGGCACGCCACCGTAGATCCCGGGGAACCACTCTAGAGCAACACGCAGGTACTCCAGATTCGAGTCATCGATGTGGGTGACAAGGGCAGGATAAGCCATTGTGTCGGATGTCGGATCAGCAGCAAAGGGGAACAGGACACACGAGCCAACCTCCGGGCTGCAGACCCCAATCAGAAAGAAACTGGTGAGTAGACTGCAGCAGGCGCGTAGATAAAACTCACACAGTGCGACGCTGATGCTGCGCGGCAGACCAGGTTTCGAGAGATGGCAAGCGTGTGATGTCCGTTGAAGCCAACCGAGGGTACATGGCCTCAACCATCAAGAGGTGAAGTGTATATTCCTCTCGTCCAAGAGGGTCTTCGTCCTTCACATTAGCCGGCAGTGAGATACCTAGTGCATGCATCTGGCGAACATTGCGTTCCTGGACGTCGGCGTGTATTGCCGCGGAGAGTCGGTTGGCTATGCGGATTTGTTCGAGATCCGAATCACCGCTGGTAAATTTCCAGGAACTGAGGTCGGTGTGCCCTGAAAGCGAGTTGCTTGGCAAACCAAATCACATATACCCCGCAATTGACAGTGGAGCCTTGCTGTGGCACGTCAAGCTGTGGATTGTATGCACGAGAGTGCCATCATTGTGCAATGGGCAGGAGGACTTACAAGTGTCAACTCTGCGCTCCATTCTTTCCCGAGGAAGGACCGGTTGCGAGCGCGATGTTCGAATCGCAACATTTGATGTACGCGCTGCAATATAATGTCAGCCGATGAATATACCGACCAGGATCGCAGACGTACCTGCGTGGCAGCCAACCCCCGACTCTTCCCGCCGTTGGTCTGGTGACTGTCGTAAACGCGGATCTGCTTCTGGTTGAAATCTATGGCCACTAGGAGCCAATGGCGAACCCAAAACCAGGGAATTATCAAGAAGTCAAGGAGGAAAATATCCTGCACCCGAGGGGTGAGTGACAGAGCTCGGAACACCACACCTGCTTACCTCGCTCGGAAACCAATACTCTCGCGTCTGGTGTTTGTTGGTTTTTGGCTTCATACCTTCGATCGCAGCGCCATTCTTGTTTTGTGTCTGCATCTGGTTGCCGACAATTGAATCTGTGATCCTGTACGATGCAGGTGGGGCGATGAGGTCGCGCACAAAAAGATCAAGATATGCATCGAGGACGACATTGTGTAGTTCTTTGCCATCAAGCAGATCCCGAATATTTTGGGCACTGGGGAGATGTGCCCCGATGACCCATTGAACATCCCCGAGCGCGGCATCTATGAGATGTGCCACGCCCGGATCTTGGACTGTGGGGCCCTCCAGGTCCTCTGGTTTTCGAGAGGATTCGGGACGCTCCCCAGGGTCGGTGGGAGATTCTACGGCGCGGGGGATGTTGGCGGGGCGCGAGGAGAACTACGACGGACCGGGCATCAGACCTTCAAGATAATGCATCTCACTTGCGGACCTCACTCACCCAATCGCTTGTAAGCTTGCTGTAGTTGCAGGAGGGGGAGAATTTCATGAACAGCTCTTGGACCAGGCTGAGAGGGGTGCCAATCGGATCGCGCAAGAAGGCGCTATAGACTGGGGCGAGGAGCTCCTTCAGATCGATCGGTCTCTTGTCCATGTCGCGAATAATGCGGGTGTCCAGCTTGAAGCCCAGAAGAAATGAGAACACGATGAGAACAGACCAGAAACCGCAGGTGGTGGAGTCGCTGCGTTGGAGTCCCAAATGCGACTGGAGGAAGTTGAAATTCAATTTAGGCTGTGTGTGAGCAGGCTTCAGTGACAGTAGGGCATGCAGCTCGCTGAATATACCTTCGCAAGTCGCTGTCCCTGCTGATCTCTGAGTGCGCGTTTGGGATTGAGATACTCACACAGGACCACCTGGTCTTCGATCGTGAATCCCATGTTGGGGCTCGTAGAAGGCATGAACGCCGCCGATGCGACGAGCGGATTCAACCGCGAGACTTCCGTCCGGGCCCCAGTGAGATCGTGGTGGAAGACGGTCCAATGCTCAACGTGGAGATGAAAGCACACGATATGATTCAAGGCCTTGTTCGAGCGCGCTTCCAGGATCTCCGCCAAGAAGCCCAGTTTTTTGGATCGGAGCTAGAAATAGTGGGGGTGAGACGGTCATATTATGGCGTAGGCAGAGGCGCACCTCCTGGATTGTCACTGGTGTTGACCAATCGAGGCTCTCCATTATATCGCGGGTAATGGAAACGGGTGAGCAACACAGGAAAAGCCAGCCATCCCGCTGTGCAACCTCCGAATAATTGCCAATCACCGTCCATACACCCATTTCTTCGGCGCGCACCGTGTACTCCTCCGAGCCCCACCTGTTAACATGCCCAGTGATCATCTCGTGCTCCTCTTCCCAGAACTCACCGTCATCGACGTGTCGAGGCCGCCGAGACTACTGGCCCACTTGATATGAGCAGTTTCACCGCTAGGATGTGAACGCACTCCTTGCCGCTTTGTTGGTAGTCGGTGCATTTTCAGCTCATTGGATTCATCGTAACTTCGAACAGCAGAGGTTCCCCACCCCTGAGTTCAATTTGATCAGTCGGTCATTCACGGAGAGACGCAGTGGAAACCCACATTATGACCTCGACCTGGTAACGGTTGCGCTCAACCTCCGTCACAGCACCACGATCCCAGAGAGTATGAGCCTCGAAATGACGCTCAAGCACGTCCTGGGGAGGGTTGCGATCCCTCGGGCGCCAGTACTGGTAGTACGGG
Organism: Mycena vulgaris; assembly: GCA_029204335.1. NCBI lineage: Eukaryota > Fungi > Basidiomycota > Agaricomycetes > Agaricales > Mycenaceae > Mycena > Mycena vulgaris. Next base: position 347,491 of record JARGYA010000127.1, on the reverse strand, counting down.
AGGAAATCACACAAGACCGTCAAGGCGAGTCGGTCAATCCTGTTGCATTGAGGAGGGGGGTAAGTTTAATAAGGACATTGATCTGCAACACAGTTTCAACTGACCTCTTGTTCTGTCGATTTTGGAGGAAGACCGAATCAAAGGTTTTGAATGCGCTCTCCGTCCAGTTATTTGTGTTCCAGGTGCCGTCTCTGCTCTGGTTCGGAGGCATCCCAATATCTGTATAGTATTCTTGAGAACTGAATTAGCACCGGGCGCAGAAAATTTAAACCCAAAGTGATGCACCTTGCCATGATGGAACGAACCAGTTCTTGGTGAAATACTTGCACACAGCATCATACATACTCTGCTTCTGCTCAGGAGTCCTGGGCTTTCCACGGCGGCGGCTCTCCGCTTCGTCACCCAAGAGCAAGTCGTGGATGTCGGCGAAGAAAACGGTCTTCGCTGCGTCGAGCTCTTTGAGGCTGCGCGCTCGTTGGACGAATCGAAAGTGCCAAATGATCTGGAATTTCAGCTCATTGCCAATCCTAACTTCCAGACCTTTTCGGCCATCCTCCCATTCCCAACGAATAATCGCTTGAACGACATGAAACTGGCAGATGCGAATGTAAACGGTCAATTTTTTTTTTTTTGATAACTGTTATAATTGCTTAGGATTAGACTATGGGGGGAGTGTAGACGGAGAGCTCACAGTCTTTAATCGCCAGTAGAGAGGGCCAGTGCTTGTCCATCATTATGCTTGCCATTCTCCAGCCGTTGGCGACTATATCCTTGGCATTTTCTAATATTTGAGCGATGACCTTGGGAGAGCGATTGCGTGTGGTGATTATGCTTGGATCTGAGAAAGGATTAAAAATCGAAGCTGAACTCTCGCCAGCACCGTAAGGACTCACCAGCGACGATCGCTCTCGCTCGGTCCATGACTTTCTGGTATGTTCCATCCAGAAAGGCAAATATCGTCTCACGGTTCGCTTTGGCTGAGATGAATACGGAAACTTGTGCTCGAGCGTTACTGTAGATTCCCTGCACATGGGGAGTAGGGAACACACCTGGGACCATATGACCACCCTCATCGACGGTGCACAGGAGGGATAAAGCCGCACGGTTCTGGGATTTGTTTCGCCAACACTGGTCGCTTCCTAAAGATTCTGTGGGGGTGTACGCGATACTACTATCGAGAGAGTAGTCATTGGTAAGCCCGATTGTGAACTGGGATTCCGAGTCAGGCTTGGAGAAATCATGAGGGTGATATCTGCAGCGCAGGCTTCAGCCATGAAGAGCGACCAGGGTATATTGATAACGTACTGGAATATTTTGTCTTTGTTGGCTTTCACCAGGAGATGAGTAGCGCGCCACGGATTCCGATCCAATAGCTGTCTGTGCTTCACCGCAACGTAGAGGCTCTCCAGCTGTGTTGGAGCGGGTTCGCGTCATTCGGGCAATGGGGTTGTGCGACCAAGGATGGTGAAAGGAGTCCTCTGAGCCTCTGTATAGAGCGGCTCAGCAACGGTACAGCGATGTGATCACAGACGACTTACCGATAACCAAGGACGAGACCTTGGCACCATGGAGGCGCAAATTCTCAAGGAACAAGGTGCGTTAGATGCGAGAAAATTTCAAACCCCTGCGGCGATCTGCAAGAGGAACATCTGGATGGTCGTTTTGCTGCCACACAAAGACCATGCTCAAATCGTTGGGGTAAACCTCGCACTAACGGGGAGTGTGAATAGGTGGAAGGCAGGATAGGAATGGATACTGACATGAAGCTTGACGAGTGAAGAGCACTCGCGCCAGCGCTTGACTTTTGAAGTGACAAGTATCTCGCTCTCAGCCTCCTCCTCATCTTCTTCATCCATCACCAAAAACGGGAACTTATTACAAGAGTATACATACCATGGCAGATGTCGTAATCACCGTAATCCACTACAAACCTCCACCACCTCGGTGGTACTTCAGCTGCGTTTACCGGGCACCAATTTTATTGCAATCCTCACCTAGATTACACGGTCTGCAATGGTTTATGAGGTTTACAAGTTTGATACGCATATCTGTACGGCGCATTACCTTTGTACTCAATTGACAGGACACGCAAATTAGGAAATAAAGCCATCATATTAGACACTATCTACGACATGTGTACGGAACATGATGGAGGAGAGAGGCAGGCAGGGGAGGAATGGGAAAGCGAGGACGAGGACGGCAGCAGCGGGCTTGGGGAGTCAATGTTGCGGCCAAAGTAAAGCGGACAGGGCTTGCACGGGTCTTGGACCAGAGGCAGAAGCTTCACGACTTGACAATGGGCTTGATGGAGTTGATGCTGAAACAAGTCCCGATAGAAGGTAGACTTGAATCGGGGCCAGGGCTTGCAGTGATTGCGCTAGCTTGAGACCTTGGCTGAGACCGTTGATTTGGAGGGTATCTTGCGCTTTGAAGTATCTTGAGGAAGGACACGGAGAATGCCGGGGAGGATCACATGGCATAGCAGCCATGCAAAGGAATCTTGAGGAAGTCGCGGAGGGGGGTAGAGGGAGGCGGGGGAAAGAATCAGTGGTGGGAGAAAGGAAGGAAGACGAAACACCCATCAAAATCCCATCAACCGTATATAGGTGCGCACGGACCATCCCACGTGTACATCTGATGTGATGCGCCCCGGCGACCCGGCGCATGCACTGCAATTGCACTGACGATTCAACTTCAAGCCCCCTCGTTAGGCCCCCGATGAGTGTAGATTGGCAGATGGGCAGGTTCTTCCTGGCAATACAAAATCCGCCCCGAGCCGCCGGATCATGCCGGCGGACTTAGACTTCGAAGACAATGATGAGGCCGACACATAATACTCACGGGATATGGGATTCACGATGTCTTGGATTCCTCATTGTAATTTCAAGAGGGAATAACATACAGTAATACAAATTTTAATCAACTACGAACTTGGCAATTGGCCCGATATCGACACCGATCTGTTAGAACTAGAGCCGTGGATGACAATCCTGGCTGGACCTAGGCCAAGTGTTCACCAGCTCGGCGTCGCGCTTGTAAGGGTCGGTGATGGCTTTGCAAACCCTTGCAGAACAGCGCCAGCGTGGCATGTGTCTGTGCCATCACAGGCGATCACCACTTTTTCCCACTTTTGGTGATGTCGTCCAAAGCCACCTCGTCAGTTCCCTCGTCTTCGATTTCCGGTGCTGATTCGGGTGGTGGAGGGGCGGTGAAGTCGAAGTCGTGCACACCTGCACAGCGCAGATCCCATCGCACAACGGGTGTCTTTTTTTCAACAGCCCTGTCGATTAGGCTCTTCACCGGAGGGGGATCGTTCCAGCGAATAAAGCATCGTCTGGCCCTTGGATCCCGAGGGCTGTCGCCCGGGTGCCCGATCCAGCGAACGGCGACGGCGAGTGATTGTGGAGAATCTTGAGCCGGCAGCATCTCGTAAGGGTTGAAGTCGTTAAGCTTAGAAGGACGACTTAGATCAGCCGTTTAAGATATGAAGGGAGGGAGAGGCGCACCAAATCATCGAATCAGGGCGCAAGATCCTCCACTGGCATATCCTTCAGTAGCTTCCAATTGTCCTCAGGTTTGTGGGGGAGAGCGTTCAGAAAAAGGTGCTTCCCCGATCCCGCTCCAGCGGCGAAACCAGGTGTCCTTTCCGAGTTCTGCGCAGCGAAGAGAGCGTAACGGGCGGCATCACCTGTGAGAGGAATTCCCTGAGAGGGAGTGGGCACAGCGTCGTCAAGAGTAGAACCAGGTGGCGGCGGGGAAGCGGGAGTTTGAACGATTTCAGGATCTGTACCAATCCCCGGAGCTTTCCTTCGCCGAGGAGGACGCCCCCGAGAGCGGCCGCGAGACGGCTGGGGTGGCTTCGGTGGCATAGAAGGAGAATAATACTGGTGGCGGCGGGAGGCTGACCTATACTCGACAGTGAGCTGCAGTTCGTCGGAGAGAATTGGGCGAAGGAGAGGATGACGACCCGTGGGGTGAGGACGTACCGGCGCAAATACCAGCGGGGAGCGAATATCCAGAAGCGACAGAGGACGTGGGAGCTCGACGATGGAGGGATCTGTTATTGGGCCAGATTTATACTCGTTCGGACACAGGAGCTGTGGAGTCCAAGTGAATTGAAGATCAGGTACAAAAGGCCAATGACGGCGGGAGGTACTGCGGTATGGAGTGAACATCTCGGGAGAAGAGGCGGGTGTCCCATCTTAATAGGGGGTTGTGGAGCTAGCAAAATTCAGAGCCGATCCACGGATCGATGGCGAGACTCTGGTACCGTGGAATGTATTGAAATGGTCGGGAGAACGCAGCGGAGAAGGTGCTGAGGCAGTGAATTAAATGTGCAGGTCGGGCTGATCAACAGGGTGCTCTTATGACATTGCGATCATCAACAGTGAATAGGCTGAAATGACAACGACATCTCGATGTTTCCGGAGGATAGGTGCTCGAGTGGCCCTAGATTTCAGACAGCAGGTAGCGGCAGAGTGTACTGGATCGGAAATGAGGTCCAGAAATTGGTGTCAAATTGGCATCGGCATTGTTTGAATTCTAGTATCGGCTAGACAGTATGATCGGTAGGATTGCCTCTTGTCGCTGCTCATGTAAAGCCTCAGGTGCCGTGCTCAGAAGAGCCCCGCAGGATTGCTGGATGTAGCAGCGGGAGGTAAGCTTGGTCAGTGACGTGACAGTTGATTGCCGGGCGCGGCAGCAACGAACAACGAAAGCCGAATTGTCGATCCGCGGCTCTTCCTCAAGTTTTAACTATTTCTTTTTGCTGTCGTCGTGGCTGGGGAAAGTCGATTCCCAGCATCCAGACCAATTTTAGTTGGGGAAGTCAGCTATTTAGGTCTCCTGTATACATTCAACCCTCGCGTGACTTTGTTTTGCAGAACCTTGCCGCCAGATAAGTCAAGCTCAAGGCCAGCTAATGAACGACGAACCAATTCCGGGGGGCACGAGGGCAGTAGATTATGTACTAGAGATCGCGGTCGAAAATGGCCGGGGCCCATGGGTTGTGATGCCCATATGTCAAGGACAGTTCGCGTGTATTGTCCATGAGCCATCTCGTCCATGCTGGCGTGCGCAGTGCAGTGAGGGGCTCCGTCCGATGGATAGACAGATGTAAAATCGGTCGGCTCGCCTGCATGCGGAGAAAAACGAGGTCCTGTGCAGCGCTCAATGGAACATCGACAAGGACAACAGATGTCAAGGAGGGCAGCACGGTGGAGTTGTGTGCATTTCGCAGCAGTGCTTGCCAGAATCCCACGTCAAGCCCATAGGTGGTATCGAAGTTGAGTCGGAGGCATGTGAGGGCGGAGAAATATTCGAAGAATGGAGGGAAGGGAGCTAAGCGCGCGGGCGAAATCCAGAGGCGGTCGATGGACAGTTTTGTTAGATTCGGAAATCTCGCAGGAACTCGTCAGCCTCATCCGTGAGGCGGAGGATCAGGGATTGGAGGGCGGGCAGCAACATATATTGGGTGAGATGCTGGAGCTCGGAGGACGCGAGGAGCGAGAGGGTGAGCGAATGTACGGTGGGGAGTGTTAGATGTAGGTGGGGAGCGGGCTGGAGCTGAGTTATGGAAGGTATAGCTCCAGTAAAGGCCACAGACATCAGATGTGGTGCGTCGCCGAGGGCCACGGCAAACATATCCCAACTGAGCGGGTTTGCTGCAACACATGGATCCAATGTTAGGGAGGTGAGAGTCTGAAAGGGGAAACTGTGCCACACGAGGGGGTAGCTGGCAATTTCGGCATGAAAAATGGGAAGGGCTGGTATAATGTAGTGAAAGAGTGAGGTGTCGTGTGGGACGGTGGACACGACGGGCCAGTCTGCCTGCTCCAGGAGGATAGAGACCTGCAGCAGGCGAGGCGTTGGGAGCAAGGAAGACAGGTAAATCTTCAGGATAGGTCCCAGATAGTGCGCACCGCGGATTTGGAAAGTGCGCCAATTGAGGGAATGCAATTCGAGGATGTCCATCAGTGCGACCAGCTTCGTGTTTACAGCCTGTGGGGAGAGCTTTTTCGCAGGGCTGTCACTGTGCTGACGGGGATGCCAAAGCCGGTCAGCTGAGCGATGAAAGTCAATGGATATATCCAAGGCTGAGCTTTGTGCACGGGCGAGCCAAAGTGATAAGAGCACACAATCGGTGCTCTCGTTGAGATTTAGATCCCCCCAGGGGCTGGGTATAGCCTTGGCGCTGTTCCACTGCCGAGATACACGGATGATGCGGCTCAGAGACGCTGGAGAGCGTCTGAGTAGCATCCAAATCTCCGTCATAACCTCGAGCGGCAGGTCCGTGATGGCGGGTTTGGACTAGACCAGATGAGTAGAGGTTCCAAGTGAGTATCATTGGCTTACAAAGACGGACATGGACCGAGTATAGAATATGTAGATGACAGAACAGAGACAAGATGGTGACGCGAGCAAAAAAAAGATGTGACCGATCAATTTGAAATGTAGGAGCGCCTCGGATTAATACTTTAGACGACACGAGGGCGAGGCCACGTATATGTGGCAGTTCGGTGACATGCACTAGACAGTGGAACAGCTCACGAGAACACAAAGAACAGTTATGACATTCAAATTGGGTAACGACAAGAACCTCAATCGGGAATTCGGTGATCACGAGGCCGTACTCATTTGCCGTGAGGCGGCATTCATGCTGAGTGGATGTGGCGGGTCGTATATGGTCTGACAGGCCAGGAGGCCTTCCAAATAATTGGGGGTGCTATAATGTGCCTCATTTCCCAAAGGACACACACGATAGGTGAGTGAAGCCAAGGATTTTTCGCTTTTGCTCGACAAATACTTATCTAGGGCCCTGGCTGGTATTTTTGCTGGACTTGGGTGCTGAAAACGACCCCAGAACATATCCCATTATGAACATCGAGCTGGCGGCTGATGTGGTATGAGGAAAGCTGACAGGATCGCCATCCGAAAGTGACCGGAAAACTGATTGATCCCGGCAAGAAGTCGAAGTGATGCCGGCAAGATGTTTGATGCGGGCTGACGGTATTGCACTGGATACCAATTTCGTTTGGGGCCTCACTTGGATGGTTGAGACTGTGCCGTTGGAGTCAAGAGGTCCTCCAAATAGCTGAGGGTGCTATAATGTGCCTCATTTCCTGAAGGACACCCGCAATAGTTGAGGGAAGTCATGTATTTCGGTTTTTATTTCGATGTACTGGGTAACGTGCCGGGAAAACGCCAAAAAGAACTCGGAAAAGGAAAGAATTAGGAGGAGATGGAGGAATTCACGGAAATAAAATGGGATTCAAGCTAGAAACAGTTGAGATAAGCTAATGACATTGAGGTGCATTTTCTCCCGTTGTCCACACCCCTACAATTTCTGGGCATCGTCTCATCATGCTCATTCTCCGAATCCATCCCTTCGTCCTCGCTTTCCGCATCGTACGCGAAGACTTCGCGTTTAAAGAAGAACATGTCTAAGCAAACCAGAGTGAGATCAGCACGACTCTTCAGATGGAACATATTTTTCCGCACGGGAATTAGAGCGTTGGGACGCTTGTTTCAGCATCGGAGCTGACGATGGAGTAGGTTGAGGGGAGTGCGTCACTTGGTGAGGTCGAGGTTGACCTGAAGAGCCTTGATTCTGTGTTGGATTGTCATCAGTTCAGCGGCAAATACTGGTCGAATTATGCGGGGTCTGGATGCGCACCAGCTATGGCCTCATAGACTCGAATCGATCCATTTCTTGTTCATCGCCAGCTGTCATCCCCCCTGCGTCAAAATGTGCTTCAAATTCATCCGCTGTATTGGTGACTGCGGGACCGGTGTTCGCTCCAGGGGTGGGGAACGTCCATGGATTCGAGCGAATAGGATCTGGAGCTCCCCAGCAGTTCTGGCGTTGCCTTCAAGCATTGTTCGCCTTCTTTTTGGGCGGCCTTGCGCGGCCATCTGTTTTGTGCAGATCAGTTTGTGAGGTCAATGTAATGTACATGCATGACCGAATGTACCTTCGGAATCGGATTCACTACGCGCCCGTGTCCTGGGCCGTCCTCGGGGAGGTGCATCCGCTACTCACAGCCCATCCTTGGATCCTTTAGGCCGCCCGCGAGGCGCCGGTATCATGATGCTCAGAAAATGCGCAGTTGGTGGGTTTCACGCGGATTTCATGCCGCTGGAAGTGCGGAATCAGGGAACACAGCCTGTAGCTTGCTTGAGGAGTGGTCTGGAAGAGATTCCGAGCGAGATGAACCAGTATCGCGAACGATGTCGCGAGATTCCAGATAATTGCGTGAGGTCACAGGTATCTGGCAGGTCACGCAGTTACCTGACATCGCGATATTACTTTGCATTCTGGCTCGGGCTCAACATTCTTAGGATGCCAATCGGCTCTGAGACACGAACATGTATCATAATATCATTTCCAGGATTTGAGAGGGCTTGGAGCCGACGGGATTTGTGGAAGTGCCAGATAACACACAGCCACTGCCAGATAACTACCCAGCTGATCGGAACATGAACCTGTATTTCCGCTTTTGCTCGACAAATACTCATCTAGGGCCCTGACTGATATTTTTGCTGGACTCGCATGCTGAAAATGACCGTAGAACATATTCCATTATGGACATCTACCTGGCGGCTGATGTGGTATAAAGAAAGCTGACAGGATCGCCATCCGAAAGTGACCGGAAAACTGATTGAACCCGGCAAGAAGCCGAAGTGATGCCGGCAAGATGTTTGATGCGGGCTGACGGTATTGCACTGGATACCAATTTCGTGTGGGGCCTCACTTGTATGGCTGAGCCTGTGTCGTTGGAGTCAAGAGGCCTTCTAAATAGCTGGCGATGCTATAAGGCACCTCAGTTCCCGAAGGAAACCCACAATAGTTGAAGGAAGACTTAGGAAGTGATGTATTTCCGCTTTTGCTCGACAAATAGTCATTTAGGGCCCTGACTGATATTTTTCCTGGACTCGCATGCTGAAAACGACCCTAGAACATAACCCATTACGAACATCTACCTGGCAGCTGATGTGGTATGAAGAAAGCTGACAGGATCGCTATCCGGAAATGACCGGAAGACTGATTGATCCCGGCAAGAAGCCGAAGTGATCCCGGCCAGATGTTTGATGCGGGCTGACGGTATTGGTAAATTAAGATGACCTGAAGCCCTCACCACCCCGACAGGATACCCAGTGAAAAATGGCGAGATGTGGTTCCTGCAGTGGCCAGTAGGAGTAGAAACGGTGACAAGATTTGCACAGGAACACTACACTTGAGGTATAAACCGCATGCAAGAAGGTTATCAAAATCCCACAAAATCGGCATTCTGGCAGTACAGAAAAGATATAGATTGGTTACCAGTTTGTGTTCGAGGAATGACAAGATCTTCCCCCCTGGGACCAGATTGCCATCAGATCTGACAGTAACTGGTCATGCTTTTCACAACCGATGCATCACTCCTACAATTATCAAGTCCGTCTGGATCCAGGTCACATAATCGACCTCTAAAATTTCCTCTTGCTCTTGCACCGCTGAGACTAACTGCTGTCTCATAGGAACTTGGTTCGAACTTACCGTCAATCTTTTTTGTTAGACGCTCGGACTCGCGAATAGTACTAAAAGGCATCTCGGAGATCCGCGTCGTCCATTTCCGGGTGGTTTGCGAATCTACTCAGACTTCGACACGTTCGTCTGCTTCAGACTTTCATGCATGCGTTTATGATCATACGAGTCCGGAACCATACCAGGTGTGCACTGGGGTGTGATTCGATTCTCGAGATGCGTCGGCGCTAGCTCATCTTCTCATTTTGCTACCAAATTTTGTAGCAAAGCGCAGCCGTCTCTTGTCAAGGCCTGACATTCGTGTCCTGCTCGCCTCTATTGGGCTGACGGATAGTTCAATCCGCACGCGACGTTCATCGATGGCATTTGAAGTTCCAAGGCGCGCTACACCAGCGAAACGGGTGGATGGTGCCAGATGTGCGAGAACAACGGTAAGAGGTCTTGAATTTGGACACCTAGATGTTAAACTGAAGTGAATGAGACAAGTCGGAGCCGCGACAGACGAAAAACCGAGTGCGCTGGTGAAGGTCAGAAGGAGACAAGCCTGACGCGGCGGATCAAACACAGCTGCATCACCTTTTTCCTCATCACCAAATCCGTCAAAATCAGGTAAGGCTTTCACCACCACTGCACATTTGACGCACAAATTCTTGATGCAAATCCTCGTACATCGACATCCATGCGGCACCTCTTTGGACTACTCTTGCCTATCGACCATTTCAGACAAAAATCCAGGGCCCACTGTAGTCCGCTGTTGTACTGTGTTTTATTTGGCAGATTTTTGATGTATTTAGAGAATCATTGTTGTTGAGGGACTATAAATGGGAGGACGTCTTAGGTGACTTGGGGACTTCCTAAGGGGCCTGATCGACGATGTTAGAAAGCAAAATCCAGGGACCACTGTGATCCGCCGTTGTCCTGCGATTATTTTGGTGGATTTCCCCATTAGGCCGGGTGGCGGCAGGAGAGAAGGGAGGGGGCGCATATATAAGAAAGTGAAAAAGGGCGTACAGGTGGAGCTCAATGAGAGGATCCTTTTCACTTAATGAACTACATATGTGCTCCCAAAGGTTGGCGAGCTATGGACGTTTTGATGTTGTTGATGGGAGGGCCGGGCGGCGGCAAGAGAGAAGGGGGGCACCTTGGCACCCGTTGTCGCGTCCCAAATCCGCACAGTCATGTCATCTGAGCCAGACATAATGCCCGCGCCATCAGGTGAGAACGCCACAGAGAGGACTTGGTCGGTGTGGCCCTCCATCTTCATAACACCTGTGCCATCAGGCGAGAATGCCACGTCGTTGACACTGTTGCTGTGGCCCTTCATCTTGAGTATCGACGAGAAGAATAGGACTGGGACTCGCCCAGTCCTATCATCAGTACGCGAGTCCTATCGATGAGGAAAGGAGAATAGGACTCGCCCCATCAAGGATGGGAGCCAACATCTCAACAATCAGAGGAGCCATCAGATGTGTGACCGCAGTTCACCTGACCGACGGGCGGTGTATGTACCTGGTGCTGTACTTACTGGGTTCTTTAACCTATATTTTCCTTGTCACACCATGTTCGAGGCTGCGGCAGATATATCACAGGGTGAGATTAAAGCCTACAGGTAGGTAGGTAGGTAGTATTACACCGCCGATCCCGCTTATGAACACTGGTTTCCAGGAGATATCTAAGTGCACATGCACAAGTACACTATTACCCCTGGGCCTCCCTATGCCCCCGTAGCCGAGCTCACGGTCGCAGCCTCACGACTCGCCGCGATACAACTAAAATAATATAAAGAAACAAAATTAAACGGGACGAATGGGGCCGGGCAGAGTAGATCAAGCACTTAAACGGAACACGAGAGTAGTGCAGAAAATTTTGAGGACATAGTGGGCATATTTCAGAACGAGGGTCTAGAGTAAATCATGGTCTTTACGAACTCCTCTGGCGGTCCGGATGCACTTTTATTCCGCCGCAAAATTTTCGGGTCTCCGCGCAATATATTCGGCGTTTTCGGACCTCCCGCGTTAAAAACAGACACCCCGATGGGACTGTTTTTGATGTGCGCAACTTGGATCCCCGCGCAATATAAACTCGAGCCCCGCGCAATATATGCTGGAGTCCTGCGCAAAAAAGAGTCAAGTACTGTCAAAATAAATGAGGTTCATTAGTCTTCCTCTTCCTTCGTTATCACCACTGCTGAGGACCGCGGCGTACATCAAGTGCTTTTCCCGTAGCACGAGCATCGTGACGCTGCGCACGAAGGCGCTCGTGAAACTTAGGCGCAGCACTACGACTACGGCGCGGTCTGTGCTCACACAGCACTGCACTACCAACTCGTCCTCGGCGGTTCCGCTGCTTACGCCGGCCAGGGTCACACAGCGCAATGGCAGTGGGCATTTTTTTCGTGAGTAAATGCCCATCTTTTACCTGTCTTTCTTTGCTTGTTGTTTCCACTGTGGAGATCCGGGATCTTGGGTGTTCTCACTTCCCCTGCGTGGGAGGGGCGGGTGGACCGTGACATGGACGATGAATGGCAAGAATCTGGAGTTCTATTGCGCTGAACTCAGCAGCGGCGATGGTATTGCGATCACGGCAAAGCAGGACACCATGGGTGGTAAAGTACTCCGCTCAGACTCTCGCGGTGGGGGTTTCGTACAAGAACTCGAGAACGATTTCAAGTCTGGGTTACAGATTTACACTACAAGCTTTCAGTCTATTTGTCTGAACATACGAAGAAAATTCGGGGACGAACCGGACTTGAACCGGTGCAAAAGCTGTGTCTGTTAGCCTTCTACTTGGTCCGCAGATACATGAACTGACGATAATGCGCCTTAAGGTGGCCCTCAAAAAATGAAACAAAAACGTAGTAAACCAACTTCGTGACCTGCTCCGATCCGCTGGCCGAGAAGCTGCTAAGAAAGCTCTCGCTTCGGTTACTTCCCCACAAGATGGTGAGTGATTTTAGTAATTGTGGAATCGTTCTCTGATATTTGTTGACGGCCAGTTTGCGACCCCGTAGAGCTTTCACAGAGCCTGTTCCGGTCGATAATGAAACACTGCTGAAGGCTATTGCAGATACCATAGTTCATGATGACCTGCCTCACAGGCGCCAGTAGCATCCCGACTTCCACAACATCGACACTCACTACACTGCGCTCGGGGGGTCCCCCGAGCCGGGGCCTCTCAGGTCGGCACACTAAAGCCTCGTTCGCGCTTCTTCCATGTTCCTCTCCCCCCAGCCCCCAGCCCCCAGCCACTAACCCTAACACTAACCCTAACTGTCGAGGCGGGATGCTACAGCTAATACCCGGAGTTAGGGCGCGCTCCGCTTGCTCTAGCTCCTCGATAGCGGGACGCAGGCGTCGTTCCATCCTAACCTCCTAACCCGCCGAGCTCGGCAATCTGCCGAACCCCATCATTTGTGACAGTTGGCGTGCCTCGTGAGTCGTCTGATAATAGGCATTGAGAGCCTAAATAGGCGGAATAGGCGCTCAGTTGTAGCGATAGGCGTTCGACGCCATCAATAGGCCTTCACAAACGCCTATCATACTAAAGTTGTCGTGCCTCCTACTGAACTACCCCTAGCGAAGTGTCTGTTCGATCAAAAGCACCGAAAAAGCTAGGAGGAGACGAGAGTGACACATAGAATAGACTAGAAGCAACATAAAGCACGGGATAGGCTGGATGACATGTTTTGAAGAAGATGGTCGTGGTAGAGGGCAGAAAGAGTCACGCTGGTCACGTCGGGTAATGGCGCCGAACGACTCGGACAGACGTTTCGGTATGGGAAGTCATCGAGGGCAAAAGCAAGGGAGGTTGGGGGACCTGACGTACGGGTTCCGCTGTCAACGCAGTGACGCTCAATCACCCGTGATTCTGATAGAACAATTTGTAGACCGATAGCTCCGATTGGCCGTAGACAGGACCCCTGATTAAGTATCCGGAAACTAGCGCATCTCGCGCACTTGAAGGAAACCGACGAAGCAGTACCCGAATAGAGACGCGAATTTCCAGAAAAACGAGCCTGATGCTAACCTGAACTGTACTGATCGATCTGCAAGGGGCCCGGGGGTGCGTCCTGAGGAGAGGGTGCATTACTCTTACTCGGATGGAAGCGCCGGCATCTGATGGACAGCTTCAGTCGGACATCTTCTGGCGGGCGTCGGTACATCAAATGCTGGGCTACAGGACCTCGGGCACCGCTACCGTTTTAAACTCTGCCCTCGACGGCGAGGGTGGTGAGCTATGGTGATCTCGCCACCGCGCCAATGCCAGAATTGGATCCGTGATCCGACTTGTCTTCCCAATCAAGCAAATAACAACGCCGCGCCGTGCTTTCTGCCACAATCTCGTCATTCAACGCGCTTATCTCCGGTAGAAAGTAGCTGTCTACGGGCGTCTCTGAGAGACTGTTTACATCGCCGCTGCCTCATCTCAGTCTGGTGCTTGTAGCTCAAGCTCTCCCATGTGGCTGTTCTCGTACACACCGCGCACCCATGCTGCCTTCGACACGCTGAATTCAAGGTTTTCCAAGATACTTGGAGGTTGAGGATATACTCATCTAGATCCACGAGCTGGATTTCTGGTCATAATTTTCTGGTAGTGAAATAATTTTCATCCTCTGTCCAGCTCTATTACAACCCTCAATGAATGCTTTTCACTCACTTCTCGTCAGCGTTCACCACAGATTCACGTCTATTTTCTCTTCACTGTGCATCATATGCTGATTCACTCACACTTCGCTGCCTTCGGGGCGATTGAAATTTCTTGCTTTTATTCCGCTTGTAGGCCCGGTAGCTCGGATAGACGTATCAACGAAATAGTATGTACTGGACAGTAAATCTTCAACAATCTGGCTCTATCATCAAGGTCTCTCGATGTGCTTGCCGGCATTGTATGTCTCTCAACCTCTCGTCACGCTAGGCATGCGCATACCTGGTGAAATTGACCCAGTTGAAGATGACTGTGTTTGCCAACTGCTCGGATTCGCACATGCACCGAGCCGTTCCGGTGGGACCTTTCGATACACGGGGTCATTACGGTTGATGCCAGATTGATTCATTGAATAATAGCCCAACATCTTGGAATGACCCCTCAAGTTTGAGCAAAGATACTCCCTTGAAGTACGTGTGGCATATGTAGGACTTCATCCGCCGGCATCTTACGCTCCGTCTTAGTTTCCACCTCATTCTCAGAAACTTTACTGCGCTAAAGCGCACCCCAAAGGCTGAAAGTATGGCTATGGATCCATCATGGGTATCCACACTTCCTTCGCGGGCGGAGTAACTGCTCAGATTCTACAATTAGTGACTTCGACCTCACCGTTGCTTTGCAGGTCTATGCTTTGATCGCAGACCATCCATGCAACCTAGTAAGGTTACTTCTGCCCTAATGGTTTTAGGAATATGATTCAAGGCATCGGTCGAGGTAAGTCATATTTTAGGTGTAATTGTTTTACTCTAGCCTAATCCAAGTCGGCCTAAGTATTGCAGCCCATCTTCGCGCGCAAGGACATCATCTAACTGCCCCTGACAGCCCCTATTGCTCGTTGTTGCCCGTTAACCTTTGCTAACATGTTCACTTGATTTTCGCGTCTATCCATGTGGAACTTAATTCTTGATCTCCGCGAGTTCAAGCAAGGCTGTATACAATACACGTACACCTCATGGATTGAGTCCCGACCTTGTACTCATGTACTTAAATTAGTACTAGCATATGATCTTCAGAATTCATCCACACCTTTCAAGGAAGATGTACCAGCTCATTCCCATCTCAGACTATTGGAGTGTCCCTCGATACCGTGTTCATTCCATACAGGCGACTTATGGATGCATCCCGAGCCAGCAAACTGGCCATCCGAGGTCCACAACTTTAAGATGAAGAGAAAATCTCCCACTGGCAATGTGCCGAATTGACTTGGTAACATTTCATGGCTGGTCGTGCTCTTGTACTGACCTTCTTTTCGCCTCATTAGACTCAGGACCTTGTTCCCCGCTTCCAGTACGGCGGCTTCGAGGTCAATATTACAGCGTTAAGTGGGATTTCTTCGTCGGCTGACCACTTCAACATTTGACATTTAATGCCCTAGTTTCAAGCCATATTTTCACACAGATGCTACCCAGTGCTCCATTTCGTGTTGAACAGTGTACTCCCCCGGATCGCTTCAAAGTCCCCCGTAAGACTTGTACGAACCTGGGTTTTTCTCGCTCTATCAGTGACCTATCATAGTCTACAGACTTGGTTATCAAGTTTGTTCTGTTTTCTTGTAAGAATGTACTGATCTTGGGCTCTCTCTCCGGCGCACTTCCTCCAGTCAATCGCAAATGGGATGTTGATTTGTTGAGTCATTTCCCCGCGATATTTAACCCGCATGTGTCATGACTCTCTCTCTAGTGCGTCGAGCTCATACTAATGTTCCGCCGCCTATTGGGTTCAAAAGCACCATTATCCTGGGGTATTCAGCGACTGCATTAAAATGAAAATACTGTTTGTTGAATACATGGTCAATCAGTGTTGTTGTTCAAAAGAGTCGGTTTCGTGTGTATTAAGATCAATAGCATGCACGTAGAATGAAAGATCCTCCTATTCTGACATGCTCGGGCACAGTCTAGTCCGCGTATATGATGTTGTTACATTGAGCTTTCGGGCCACTGGGTAGCGACTCTCGAGCGGGTATCAGAGGTCCTTTGGCCCCTTCCCCAAATGGGAGCCGAACAACCTGTGGATTTGATCGCCCGGCCGCTTCCCTGTCCATCGGCTGCTTCTTCTTCCAGCCGAGTAAGAGTAATGCACTATCTACTCGGTGCGTCCTTTGAGCCTCGATGAGCACATGGTGAGTGTGCCGGAATCCGGACCATTCATTGCGAGTTCTAACTTTAATAATAAGCGCTGTCAGAGTAAGGCTCCTGCGTGCAGGACGCAGGTGCAGGTGACTGTGTTGCAGGTCACATCATAAGTCAAAAGCAGGTCAATGATGAGCACACCCGTGGTTCTGGACTATCCGAGCTGTTCTGACTTGATGCATTGGTCCTGTATAAAGAGTTAAACACTACTTTACTATGTAAGAGAAAATTCTCCCACTTTTCGGCTATTTGGCTATAATCCTGACACTCGACAACAATGAGCGGGATGCCCGCCAGCGATCCCGACAGAGGCGGAAGGCTTCGGGGATACTCGGAAGTGGTACGGCACTTGTGATGTGACCTGTAATCAGGGGTTCGTTCTGGGTTCGTTCTTGGAATTCTTCTCACTCCTTGTCGCACCCACTTCGGGCCGACGCTGGCTTGGTGTTGTCAGACGCCAAAGTAACGCATTAAATGCTATCTCCTACAGCAGGCGTGTTCTCTGGTTGTAATCACCGCCGTGTCCCACAATTGGCAGCGTTGCTTTACAGCTTGCTGTCAGAAGTGACGGCACCGGCCAAAAATATTACAACGGGCCACGGAGTTCGCGGCCCGCTGTGCCGTTGGACGTGGTTGACTCAGTTGGGTCTGTTTTGGTTAGGAAGTCATTCGGTTATGAAATAGGTTTCCCCATAGCTCACTTGGAACTGCGATATATGCTGGATGTCAAGTCTTATCACACCTTAAAATAGTTTCGAGGTGGTTTCTAGCGAGCGTTTTGAGGGCAGAGAGTGGCCGGGAGAATTCCGGAATCAGGCACAGAACGTAACTAGGACATGTCGTGCATGTTGGGAAGAATCATTCGGGACGTCAGACCTGAGCGCTACTGCTAGCCAAGCGCCTGGCAGGTTATTCAGTCCCAGACACTGAGAGTCTGAGACAGCCAGATTGGACGAGAAGCGCGGAGAAAACAGGCGTGAGTAGGGTCTGCACTGGCTGGGTATGTGGGGTGCATCCAAATTTAGTGAAGACCAGGAAGGACACTCAGAATGCTGCTGTATGAGTGGAACGTGGAGCCTGGTCATGTTTTGACGCACTTCTGGGAGAAGTAAATCGGGGTATATATAATAATAATACAAGGCATGCCTACGCTTCGCTCCGGCGTTGCTCAGGCGGTCGGCTTAAGTCTTGTAAGACAAACGTGAGCTAAAAAAAACAGATTACCCCATCTTCAATGCAACAGAGGTCCTTCCGAGTCGATGCACGTGGTGGTAGAGAAATTGGAAGAGATCGTGCGAGAGCTGGAGGATAAGAGGAACTGCTGCGTGCAAATTCGCGGGCTGCGAGGAAGGAGCCGCGAAGCCCTATTGTAGATTCAACATTCTGCCAGCCCCAGTAGTTATGACGCTGGAAAGACGGGATTTGATGTCTTGAGTGGACAATATTGACGGTGCAGACACATAGAGGGTAGAACCAGCCAGAGAGGACCAGGATACGACAAACAGCGTGAGGGGAATCTTGATAGAAAGCAAACGACAGCCCGTCTTTTATATTCAGCTGGCCGCAGTTCATCGGTCTGCAGCGCAGTGGGAAAGATATCTACTGTTAGGAAATTCTGGTGGGCCATGGGACCTACCTCTTTTCCTCGATAGACCGAATCTGGACGAATTCCGCAGCCTGCCGGACCGGATTCAACGGGAAAGTGCGGACACAGTGGGAAATCTGCGGACTGCGAACCAACGCTTGTGAAGCACGAGGTCAGTCTGTTCACCTTGACAGTCCCCATCGGTGTTAAATTCCACAGCTTTGAAGGCAGGGCGGTCCATGTCGCAGTGCAATTGCGGGCAGAGTGTGAAAATGGGACCGCATGAGGATGCTTTTGGGCTCTGGTGCGCTCAAGTGTAGCTGATTTCGCTGTGCGCAGGTCATTTGTCGTTAAGGAGGAAGGACGAGGGGAGAGGGGAGTGGAAGGGGATATGCTAGACCGGGATTGAACCGAAGACATGCAAACGAAAGCCCAGGATTTCGTTAAGAGTACGGATAATGAAAGTACATGCGCGACGGCCAGCATCCAGATCCTCCACCGCATCTCTCCCACTACTGAACACATGGTTGCTGCGACCTCGCCGCGCTTTAACGACCTGGTGGCGAATGCCATCACCGCTCAAGCCAAGGTCCCGGCCGAGCAGATCATCATCCTCGACAACTCTGACAAGTATGCGCCGGACGGCATCAAATCTCAGCAGCCTGCCGCTGGGGACGACTCCCTGTATCAGATCTTCGGCACGATGGCCAACATGAACCACTCAGCTCTCCAGAACGATACGAGCTGCGCGGGGAGCCACGGCCCTTCGTTCCGCGCCGTACTCTTCGACGCTGCCACTCAGCTGGCTCGGCTTACCAACGGCCGGCGCGTTCGTTACGTCGAGCTTGGTCCGGAGCCGTGGAAGTCGAGCACAATCATCACCCACTTGCTCGCTGCCGGTGTCCAGCTCACGCACTACGTTGGCATCGACATCAACCCCGAATCTCTCTCCACGATGCGTGATGCACTTGTGCCCATCATCGGTGCGGGGCGCTTTGGCTACCTCACCGCAGACTTCTACAAGTGCTCAGTGGACGACATCCCCGGGCCGCCGTCCTCCGCTGGCCCGGACGTTGACTACATCACGATCGTCACCAACCTGGGCTTCCAGGAGGGCAACGACCTCCCAGGAAACATTGGGCCAATGCTTACACGCCTCACGCGCCCCGGTGACCTCCTTGTGTCCGAAATGCAGGTGTGGGTCACGTCCAGCACGGAAACCGCCGAGAGCTTCATCAGGGGCTTCTACGACCACCCCGAGATGCGCCGTCAGTCGGGCCTCGTCGGCCGCCAGTTCGATCCAACCTGCAGTCTGGTGCCGGGCGAGGGAGATGAGACCGAGTACGTGATCCACCTCGTACCGGTGCAGACCGAGGTCGGCGTTGTTAAGGTCGCCGCCACGCTTATCTCGGCGCGCATCGACGGCGAGAAGCGGTACGTGCTTGCCAATAGCTGCATCAAGTACACCACCGACCAGTTCAACCTGGCTCGCGAGACGACGGGCAAGTTTGCCGTCCGGAAGGTCTTGGAGACCGGCGACAAGTCCGTCATCTTCCAGATCGCCGGGAGGGTGTAGAACGTTTCGTCCTCGAAGGATTGTGTAGACTAGTCTGGTGGCCTGCGAACGAATGCTGACAAAGATTCATTCTGCGTACGAACCTACCCGTTCCAACGCTTGTGCCAACTCGATCAACTTCTCCTCTTAGCGCCGAGAAACGTCAGGAAGAACGCAAAGACGGGTGTTGCGTGTGACGTGAGAGAGTAGGAGGGCCGCAGGAGGCGAAGTCTCTGGCACGAATCTATACCACCACCGTCGAAAATGCCCGGGCGGCAGTGGGAGCAGTGAGCCCAATGGAGCCGACCCAGAGTAGATGGGATAACTACCGCAGCTCTGCTGCGACGACAATTCAGAGGTGGTCGAGGACCACGCTAATCACCCCAATAGGGGATAGCACCTCCACAGACCACGGTGCTCACGCGGGACCACCCAGATGCGGCAGACACAGCACACTCCACATGCGGCACACTGCATTCATTTGCGGCACACTGCGTCGATATGCGGCACATTGTCGTCAAGTGTGGCACACCGTGTGCGGCGGCGCTCGCTTGTGGTTCCCTCGTCCCGTCGGTTTGTCGCTGAGTGACAAAGACTGCATCGCGCGAGGCGGTGTCCAGATCTCTCCGGACTATATCAAGAAGCCGAGAATCAACCCGTTCACACGCAAAAGCTCCTGTGATCAGAAGGCACGAGTTAGAGTTGAATGTGACGAAATGCAGTGCTCACCTTTGCATTTCAAGCGAGACCTACGGCAGAGAATGGGATCTACACCAGGTTCGAATGTCACCCACACGTGGGAATCCCCAGTGCCGGTGTTTCATTCCCAGGAGTCGTTATCCTACCAAATGTAAGAAACTGAATCACAAATTGAGTTAACACGTACCTTGTTTTCGATGAGCGCATCCGGGGTACCTTTCTTGAAGATATTGAACTTGTGATCCTGCAAATCAACCACAAATGCGGTCGGCGTATCCGGGATTGGGTAAAGAGATGGGAGGTCGGTGAGATATTCAACACGCTGAACAACTACTTCTGCCGTCACTTGTAACTGGCCGATAAACACGCACGAAGACAGTTCCTATCCAACCACTTTAGGTCTGATTCCTGGAGGTCTTGGTGATGGGACGATTCCGAGGGGGATTCGTCCGGATCTCCGACAAGGAATTAGCTTGAGCTCGAGTAAGAAAATGCGAATTCGCCTAACCATCGGCCGCAGCTGAGCCAGAGTCGCTCTGACGGATGTCATCAGATGCGGATGATTCAGTGTCTGTGAAATGAATGAGGGATGGGATCTGGAAGCAGGGATAGATTCGGTGTGCGTACCGGCAGCCGTATCCCACGACGAGCCGCTGGAAATGTCGGATGGGGGAAGCGGAGATGATTGGCGGACTGATGGTTTAGTGAGGTAACGATAAGTGTACAATTTTGTTAATGGTGACATACCTGGCTTGTCGGGAGCATCCTCCGAATCCGACAGAATTTCAATGAAATCCTTGTCCCCCTCCATCCAGGTGCGAACTTTGACGTTGGGAGCGAGCGAAGAGTGGCACAGCAACGCGTTCGACGCGTCAGATTCGACTTTGACGCGTCCTGAGGCGGATTCCGATGGCGAAAGACCGGGACTCGACTCGCCAGTCGCGTCACTGAGGAACCTGCGAAGCTGGACGACATCAATCCAGTCGGTGTCAACCCACAGATGAGAGTTGTCCTTGATGAAGCGTGGTTGATAGATCTGAACTTGCTCGACGCGTCAAATGGACTAGACGTGGGTGTGAGAACGCGTACCGAGCTTCGAAATGCCGTTATGACGCCCATTGACACGCTATCGATCAATTTCTGGTCTTCGGGACTGTGTTTTGAAGGCATCGCGACGCGTTTTTGAACGGGATAAGCTTGGGTATCGTGCGATGTGTTGACGGCGTCGAGAGTTTGCGGTGGGGTAGGTGTGATGCCGATCTCGGTTGCACGATTCCGAGGCGAGAGGGGTGTGCTGGAGGTGAAAGTGAAGGGTGAGTTTGAAGCGCATCGGACGAGGATTGACGGGCTCGCTTGGGATTCTTGCGAGCTCGGAGCTGCTCGGAGACTGGACGCCGATCTTGGTATTCGATTACACAGATGCACCAAATCAACGACTCCACAGCCAAGGATATCGATGCGAGATTACGCCTTTATGGGCTCGGGGTCTTGTGGGTAGCCTGCAGGGTTAGTGCCGTGTGCCAAGAGGAGGCGGGGCGACGAAGAGCTTGTCGGTGAGCGGTGTATTTCGTCTTCGTGCTTCGGGCAGGCAAGTCGAGAGTCACCACATAGCGCGAGTCGAGTGCCAGAGGAAGAGACGAAGCCCCGGGCTCAAGTGTCCTACAGCCCATTCCAGCGAGTCGGGTACAGCGGGACGCGTGCGTGCGCAAGGACGTGCAATGCGGGTCGGACGGACAGCGCGGCAAGTCGGTCGGCGGGTGTTGCGCATGATGTGCGGCGGGGCGTCTTGTGGCGGGCGAGGAGGGTGATGGAGCGGTCTACTTGATCAAGGGGGTCAACATGCGAAGCTCCATCACGAGGCCAGTCATTCCTGATTGTCAGGAGTTCGCGGCCCGCTGTGGGTCTGTTTGGTTAGGAAGTCAGCGACGTCCGCTGTTATCGGATCAATCCCTTCTGTGTAAAATCCAGCACCGCACGATCTCTCTCTTCGCTGTCTGGGTGCGCCCACTGACCAATGAATATACGCCAACCATTCTGTGGACGTTCAAACTCATATGCCAGCTCAATTTTGGCTTTGCTGGCATCTGGATGCTGGAATTTCTCGATTCCGAGAAAATATTATTCTTCCTCCGAGTCGGATATCAGGGTCTTCTCTCCGTCTTCAGCGTGTTGCCTGCTACTTCTGACTTGAAACTTCAATTGTGGGCGAGAAAGCGCCAAATTACCTGCTGCTTTCACATGTATTCCGCCCCGTTCCTGCACGATTGGCCGGCCTCGTCCTGATTCCTGATCAGGAATCATGATCGTCCGTGGGCACACGTTTCTCAGGTTCTTTCTTCCAAGTCGCCACAAGGATGAATGGTACCATCGGAAAGTGTAATGCACGCACACCAGGGAAACGTTGTGAACACGCTCTCAAGGCCACGCGCAAACACCGTGATTATTTCAATAAAATATGGTTGCGTGTATACACTGTGGGAAGAAAAGTGACTCAGCCTGAGTGACAACTCACTCAAAACGTGATCCGATCACTCAGCTTGAGTGCTTTCGATGTGAGTGCATTTTAACTCACTCAGACCGAGTGCTCAAAATACACTTGAGGAAAATACACTCAAGGTGAGTGCCCAGTTCCAAAAAATAATGAAATGGTCCAAATCACTTCCCTGTCCATTTTGAGTCGGAAAAAGCCTCATTTGACGGTGTTTGTGAGCACAGCCGCCGCCAATCCATCTTTTTCGTTTCCCTCCCCGTCGTGCAGAATCGACGCGAAAGGACGCAAGTTTCTACAGCTCCACAAACCCCACCCCAAATTGCGTATATACTTTACTCGTCTTGGTTGGAATCTCAGACGGGTCTGACTCGGGACTCTGGAAGCAATTTATTGGACGGGCGCGCTTACTGCACCCACGCATTGCCCACGCACACCACCATTCTTGCACGGCTTCTCTTTCAATACCCCCGATGATTCCGGCGATCAACCTTGGTTCCTTGAGAATCTATTTTCGGCAGCAACGTTTCCACTCAGCGGGCCTGAATTCGCCCCGACAAATGAAAACGACATCTCCTCCTCCATTCATTGATCGGCAACCATACGATAATTTCGGGCCCGGCAGATCCTGACTTACCCATGTGCGACGTTGAGGAGATGTTCAGCGATGACATGGATGTCGACGATTGCGCGGCTGATACCAGATCGGCCGCTGCCTCGGCGTCCTTTCCACTCCCTTCGATGATTGTTGGAGGGGTTCGACGAATTCCAACCAGAGCGACACCAGCCTTCCTCGCGCACGAATTACCTCCGTCCCAAAGTGGAGAATTCAAGTCCTCCGCTGCGGCTACCTTCCTTGGTCTCTGCAAAACCCGTCGACGGGTATCAAATCACCGACGTTCAGCCTGATAGATCAAACCAGGCGATATGAGTTGTTGATGCTTCACGTACGAGTTTGTGCCTATAATTTATCATAACAAAGTTTGTGTTTTACTTTGTACAAGATAGACAGGTACAGAAAGCGCCGCGGGAGATTGCAGGGTCGAGGGTGGTTTCGGAAACTTGAGCTTCGATCTGACTTGGTACTCGAGCAAGTTCATCTGAGTAGGTCAAGTCAAGCATGAGCGAAGCCCAGCGCATGAAACCGGGATCCGCCAGTTTCCGGCACCGAGAGATCTCGATTGGGGCGCGTTTAGATTCCATGCTATTGGGAAGGATACAGACAAGAGGAGAACCGGCAAGGGAACGAGTCTGACTCTTGAATCGAAAGCGCCCAAGATCACAGCATCCTATCTATATATTCCCCCGACTGGTCCCCCAGCCGTTCCGTGAGGCGGTTTGGAGATCCAGCCGGGCACGCTGACGGCATCGCAGAACCGAATGTGTTCCTCACTGACGAGGCTGCGATGCGATGTGAACTGCGCTCGCTGTCGCTGTCTTGTACATATCACATATTTCCGCCCACTTCTCTCTCCAAACCTACTCTCTCAAGCAGAGCACAATCCCCGCAAATATGCTCTGGATCACCTAGAGACTTATTTTGTGGCTTGCGCAGGGACATTCACCATCAATCATGTCCCATGGGCTGGGTAAAAGTGCCGCGCCTGCCGCGGCACTGACGCGGCACTGCCGCGCATTGACGCGGCGGTGGCTGTGTTATTGCCGCGGCGCTGCCGCGCAGCGTCTAACTCAGTCCACAAGGCGTCCCCGCCCCCGACTTGTGTTCGTGCAAGGTCCAAGCATAGTAATACATTGTTTAGACACAAAAAACCTACAACTAAAATCTTTACTAGTCGGGCTTAGTCGGACCCAGCATATAATGAACGCCGTCGCACTCGGTTTGCAGTGGGTCCCAAGGCTAGTTTATGTAACTTGGGAGGACTAGTACTGCCTTGTCTCGCAGCTCAATCAATTGTTTTGAATGACTATCAGATTCTCGTTGAAGTCTTGTCGTTGAATCGTGAGCCTCTTGCTGTTATGTATGTCCCTGTGTATACATATCTTGACTCGGACTTGGCAGTAGAGCAGTAGTCATCATTTACCTCCAGCCCAAAATAGAGGAAGTTGCTATGAAGAGGTCGTCACTGGAGAATCACTAAGCATCACTCATCCACAGTGCTTATCAAGTTCAAGCTTTTACAAGCTTGAACCTAACTTACATCCCGGATCTAAGCAATCTACAGGGAGGATTCGAGTCCCCACGCAGGGGATCGGATGCCACATCAATTTTGGGGTACTAAAATACTCTGGAACTGATTTCTCTCTCCGAGGCTGACTGCCCAACAAAAAGGTAATTTCCTGTTCATAGTACAAATCCGCACTTGTGTGCACTAATCCTCTGCCGGATCCAAGTGATTCAAGGTGCAAGCACACACAGGAATGAACTGAAAAGACTCTTTACAATTTCAGTCGGGGCTCGGGATAGATAGTCTTGTCAGGCGGAAACCATCGCGGAATACACTCTGCGAGACCTATATTCACGTTCTTGAATGTGAATCACAGCAGGAATTCCGGTGCAGGGAAGTTCGAATGTCCTGATTGTCGGTTCTTGCTTTGGTGAGTCGCGTCGATTCCATTCAATGTTCTTTACATCATGGTCCCAAACTCCCACACTCCCACCAATAAAGCTCCTACACAGGCCCCACTGTCCCGTGCGGTGCTGCGTCCCTCCTTGCTCAGCAACACCGAGATGCACACTGGGGGTGTACATGCTGTTTCTAAGGAACGATAGGTACGGAGTAAGAGGTAAACCTAGGGAGTGCAAGTCCTGGTTATGTTGATTGGCAGGGAAGAAGATAGGAGATGTGGACCCTCGCGCCCGCGTCCGTGTTTAAGTCTGCGATGCATTACCTTTGTCACACAATGCTCACACCATTTGCGGCTCGCCACACACTGCCGGAAACTGATGCAGTCTTGCCGCACATCCCCAGCTGATTCCACAAAATTTGCCGCGTGTTCAACTACCTCTTGAGACTCACTACATCTTCGCTGGCTATCATTACCTCCCCTAAAAACTATTGACTATACACGTCAAATTTGGGATTAGTATTACTCGCTAACCGGAGCTTGTTATTTTGACAGCTCCAACTGGCACTCATCCAAACTGCCCCGAATACTTATTCATTAAGACAAGTCAAGGAATCCCCAGAGCGAGGTTCTGTTTATGCAGGATATGGAGGCCACCGCGACTCCGAATGGTAATTTTTCAAGACCACCAAAACAGTGCATGGAATTTCACTGAGGCTGATCACCTTGGGTTCTGGTTCTCTCATGAATCATTACAGATACAAATCCAAAGGCCCGAGTTGCTGCTCAGGGGAGAGGGAGCTAGGCATTGGTCATTTATATGCATAGTTCAATATGATTTACATTTAGCTGCAGACCAAACTCCTAGTGCAGTCTTCCGGGGCCTGAACAGCCCATTGATAATATCCACAGCTTTGAGAGCTCACCGCATGCCAGAGAATCGGTGTAAAACTTGCTACAATGGGTGCGGCACTCTGCCGCGGCAATTCACCCGGTGGCTGTGTTGCCGCGGCACTGCCGCGCATTGACGCGGCCCTGCCGCGCGCTGACGCGGCACTGACGCGGCGCCGCCGCGCAAGTGCCGCGGACCTACTGCAACCTGAACTCGAATCAACCCCTTCAAGGACAAGCTCAAAAACCGATTTGAACCACAATTTATCACAGGCTTTGGGGTTCTGAAAGGACAAGCTTGAAACACTACTCTCAATATTGACTTGTACACTGGTTTGAATCAAATCTCCCTGTCACAGTACTAGCTTCGAGGCTTACAACTCGTAATCTACACGTAGTCCCATGTGAGACCCTCAATTTCATCGTAGAGCTCGGGTTTCAGATATTCCTCAGTTGGTTAGTCGGGCTTAGTCGGACGTAGGGATTGCCGCGGTAGTGCCGCGGCAGTGCGCGGCAGCCGCGGCATTTTCTCCTGGCCCATGTCCCATCAATTCGGTTCTGCCCTACCCATGTTGTGCCTGGATGGGGCTCTGAACCGAGCAGATGATGTGGAGCAGTCTTGATCGCCGTGATGGGACATGATCGATGGTGAATGTGCCTCTGCAAGTGACAGAAATAAGTTTCCAGGTGATCCAGAGCATATTTGCAGGGATTGTGCTCTGTTCGAGAGAGTAGGTTTGGAGAGAGAAGTGGGCGGAAACATGTGATATGTACAAGACGATGACAGCACAGTTCCCATCGCAGCGCAGCCTCACCAGCGAGGAACACATTAGGTTCTGCGATACCGTCAGCGTGCCCGGCTGGGTCTCCAAACCGCCTCACGGAACGGCTGGGGGGGGCAGTTGGGGCGAAAAGGAAAGAAAAGGCTATGACTGTCGGATTACATGGGGGAATATACCAGGTGTGTAGGGGAAGCTAAAACTTGTCATTTCGGTCACATTTGAACCAAAATTCTCTGATCTTTATTGGCGACCCGTCGACCCGTCGACGGGTTACGGGCCGTTTCCTTCCGTCAGCGCGTCGTTTCCAGACCTCTGACGGACGGGTCCCGTTCGGCCCGTCCCGGCCGTCAAACCTGTCACCCTGACGGGCGGCCTGGAGCCCTACTTCGCACCCTGGAGCTATTCTATCGCTTATACATATTCTGAGTGGAGTTCTGCTTCGTTCAAACTAGTTTCACATTCGCATTGTCCCTACGCGCGTGCCGAGTCCCGACTCCAACATTATGATGGATGCAATCACTGACAGCGGTCTCAGCACGGTCCCAGAGTGCCGTCTCGTGTGGGGCTCCCCCAACGGCATACGTTCCTCTTTGACGACCATCAGCAATGATGTTCTCCAAAGTCTTCGTCGTTACCTCTCGCGGCAAGTGAAGACGGCGCGAAGCGTGGGAATGAGATATACAATGGAACAGAATGTAATGGAGTGTGCAATCGGACCGAGAATAGAATGCAACGAGGCCCCGGGCAACGGGAAACGAAGTGGATCCAAAAAATATATCGAGTGGACGCGAGAGATAGTCCTCCCTTGCGAAACACAACACGGCACGAGAAAGCAATAGGGCACGAACAATTAACGATTCCAGGGCATGGTAGTCACGGATGGCCGACCAGAAAAAAATACCCGTCTCCGTATTGATGCCGCTGTGAAGTGCACAGGTACACCGGGGCGCACCGTCATGACGTACTTGGCATCCCACGTTTCTATACATCGATGATAAAAATTTACATTTCGGTTTCAGATGTATTTGTTTCAAACCGACCATTCATTCGTCTAAGGGTCACGTCGCTCAGCAGCGGCGACGTAAGAGAACTCACCAATTCAATTTCTGTTGTCACTCAATGGCCCACCCAACTGCATTTGTTGCGGCTCATGTGACGGCTACGGACAGACTCCTATGCATGTCAAGTTCAGTCTATCCACTCTGAATTGAAGGTCCGTGTATGCTGTTAGCTATCCCGCAGCAGCGGCAGGACACATCCACGGGCACCGAATCCGTTCCTAATTTCTCGCTAGTCTGATTGAAATCTCCGAGAGCAGGGCCGCTAGTTCCGGCCCGGCTATGTAACAAGTCCATTTCCTTGCGGATATTGCTTCCCGCCTTCATATATAAGAGGCTGATTTCGACACGGATAATTCACTTACAGAATGTTGAACAAGTTCATCTCGAGCGCTCTCCTCTTCCTTGTCCTCGCCCAAGGAGCTATGGCCATTCCCTGTGAGTGTCGTGGATCTTGTGTCGCATTTTTAAGATGACTCATAGAACTGTGGGCGGTAGGTGGTGGGCCCAATGTATGCGTTTCTGCGCCGTATAGTGACCGTTGATCTGATACCTTTCATAGGAGGTCGTATGCCCGCCGCCGTGTGTATGTCTCGGTTGCTATCGTACGGTTTATGAGTCGACTTCTGACCTTCCATGACAGGTACCCGCATGTATGATCCTGGATCGTGACGTTTCATTCTCAGGTTATTCACCCTCACTTCAACAGGCACAGACACCGAGTTTTGCTGCGGTTCATTGACGACTAGGCGAGTCTTTACATGGCATTACCAAAATATATTGTGAATTGACGTCGGCGGAAGTCACTGCGTTGCCTTGGGAGGATTCTGCCCCAAAATCGGCTAAGCGCGCGACGTTTGATTTAGCCAGAGCCAAGAAACACAAGACAAATGTGGTGTTAAAGAAATTGTCTACATGCGTGTAACCACCACACTTCCCAAACAGACACCTTGAGAATCGCATTCCATCTACAGGGACCTAAGTGAGGCGGGAGCGGTAACGTAAAGACGTAACGGTTGTCCCCCGGCATACATTTAATTTCAGTAAAGTTGAACTCGTGGTGGAGATCATCGACGGAAGTTGCTGTGCAAGATACTTCGGAATCCCTCGGAATCATCGGTTCGGTGCTGTCGAGATTAAGATAATGAAAAGGATTTCCTCAAACCCTGGAGAGCAACCCACCTTCTGAAAAAAAGATCCCCGGCGAACATTGAAAAACAATCAACATGCCGTTAAAGAGGGCACAAACCAACAGAATGGTGGTATTTCCGAATGACAGCGTTGACTGTGGTGCTCGCCCGTCGAAGTAGACCGAGGGATCTGGTGTAAATTTGGGCCGTAAATGGTGTTATTGCCATTGAGTAAGTTGCAAATCCAGAGACGCCCAGGGCAATAGAACTGAGTATAAGAGCCCCACCCCGAGCCACACGAGTTCAAACCAGAACATTTTTTGCTTGATGGTACGTTCAATCCAGCCGTCAAAGATCCCATAACGGCGTTCGGATTCGGAACAAGGTACGCCTGGACGCCAGTCCGCATATATTATGGAGGATCTGGAAAATTCTTCCAGGTTGTGTCCAGGCAGACACATGGCCACGTCGACGATGTGAATTGCCGTCGTTTCAATCCTTGCGGCATTTGTTATCCGCAAGGCGGTCGACGGGGATGGACGGATCATTCAAGCCTCGTATGAATTCATTTCCGAGTCGATCAGGCAACTATCCCTTTCGCGTGTAGGGATATCACCGACGGTTTCTTAACAGTGGCCCCTTCCCTTTAAATATAGGAGAACACCGCGATCGGAGTGGGCAGTTGGTCTCGTTGAAGCGGCGGGGAAATAGTATCCTCAGCAGGCATACTGGACCAAAGAAGGAGGATGATGGTTACTTGGGAGGATCTTCGTTGATTTCTGCCCATGGATCGGTGGAAGGAAACCGACGTTAATACTGCGAGGTTGTAACGGTCTGGCACGAACACTTTTTAAAGTCGGGACGCCCGAGATATCGATCACAAATACAACAAGTTGCAGACGAGGTCCTGCAAAGAAATGGTGTACATGATGTCTTCCCCAGGAACTACATCTAAGTCTTGGAATCGCGTGAAAGTCATACACGCGTACTGTGGAGGGGAATGAAGACAACTCCACCGCGAATGGCGGTGGAGTCGTCCTCCACTCCCAAGACTCCGCGCTCGGCGTGCTCGTGGAGGTTGAGCATGAGCCGGCACATCATCGTGATGGAGATGCTAGGAACGCGGATAGTGAGCCCGAGCGTATTCGAGGATTATTGCAGCGTCATACCAGGTGGCGATGTTTGCCAAAGAGCCGGGGAGAACAGACTTGATTTGAGTCGTTAAACGTGAATGATGGGAGGAAAGGATGCGTACGGAGTTTGTCTTTACACAGAGATTATCAGCACAAGTCGTTCGGGGAAGGAAGAATCCTTACTACAAATGTCAAGATATTGGCCAAGGAAGTCGAAACCATGCCTCTTCCAATTCGTCGGTCAGATTCGCCACGGCGCGGTTATGGAGACTTGAGCTTTAGTAACCCGAAATAAAATCCGCCTTAAGTCAGGTGATTTTAGTTACCTGGCATGAGATGGAGGGATGGAACCCACCATCACGGATGATTATGGTGTGAAGCGTTATGATGGAGTGGCCCCCGGTCGTGCGGCGCACAGATCACCCGTTATATACTGTCAAGCTGAAAATAATGGAGTCGACCAAGAGAAGCACAGCCCAAGAGCCTGCAAGTTCTAGCGTCATAAATCAGCGGCTGTGGAGCGCGTGCAGCACCGTATCCACCCACTAAATGATCTGAGGGCCCAGATTAGTAAATGGCCTAAATATCAGGGGAACCCGTGGACGTACGTTTTCGACGAAATGTGGGGATGACATCCGGGAAGAACTGGGTTGTTTTTAATTCTTTCAATTCAAATGCAGGGGTAATGACCGGCGATTCTGACCGGTAATAGTCGTGGCATGCTGGCCTTGCGTACTCCACTTGAGCGTTGTCTCAGTAAGTCACAACCCCTATTGCAAAAATGCATGTCAACGCACCACTGCAACGAATGTGCACCCCACTCCGATGGTTAACAAGAACCATAAAACGCGCTCGTTTCGGCCGTAGAGGGCATACATGCGGAGAATCATGATCACTGCGGGCATCAATAAGTCAAGCTGGATGTCCGAACTGGGAGTATACTTACCACAAATGCTAAATTGAACGAGTAAAATGGTGATCTAGTATATCACACTCCATAACCGACAGCCGTATGCGTGAATTCGGGATCACTACATTGGAGAGTGGTTTGGTGTAAAGACCACGAACGCCTAGGAACGACAATTAATGCTTCTCGCCAAGTAAATTGAACTCACTTTCGTAGGGATCGTGAAAAACAGGAACGCGGCACCAGGGATGTTGCTGGCAAAAGCAAAATAGCGAATGGCAAAAATGAGTAGGCGCTGGCGAACTTGCGTCTCTTCCAGAGGAAATGGATCTCCGTATCTGAAACACAGCGTTAAGAGGTAGTCCAATCCGAGCGTTCTGGTGAGTTCATCCCCAGAG
The DNA here is from genome assembly GCA_029204335.1 of Mycena vulgaris. Classification (NCBI taxonomy): domain Eukaryota; kingdom Fungi; phylum Basidiomycota; class Agaricomycetes; order Agaricales; family Mycenaceae; genus Mycena; species Mycena vulgaris. The sequence continues at coordinate 315,980 of JARGYA010000127.1, read as the reverse complement.
TGAGGATATGGTCCCAGAAGAGGAACGCTTCGATGAATCATCAGATGAGTACGACGATGGTGCCCACAAATTCCAGCGAGGTGAAGACAAGTTTGAAACATAGGGTCTACCACTGGCACTACTCCTCGCTCGACCCACCACACCCGCCGTGCCCCGCCCGCAGCCGCAGAGATCGCGCCCGGGGCGTGGAATCCTTCCTCTTCGTATCACCCCTATCGCTTCTCCGCTCCCGCTCCTGCTCCCGCACGCACTCCCTCGTACGCCCACCTCAGCACCCCCCTCCCCTCCCCTCCCCCTCCCCTGCCCTCCCTTCCACTCCCCACACCCCCGACCACGACGCCGCAGTACCGCCGGGCGCTGTCGCGATCGGTCGGGACACCGCGCGAGACGTCGACTTGGGCTTGGCGCGGCGGTGGGAGGCGGGGGCGGGGGTGGTACTGGAGGTGGAGTGCGAGCGCGAGCAGGGGCGGGTGCGGATGCAACGGGGATGCACTGCAGCGCACCTCGGATGCAGGGGGAAGTACTGGGGGCGCGGCGAGGAGGTGCCGCACATCCTGCACGGGAGGGAGGAGGGGAGGCGCGCGCGCGGGAGAGCAGAGTTGTCGGTGGAGTTGGCCCACGGGGAAGGCCGGACGTGGCGTTTCGGGGTCGTCGTGCTCGACACGGGGACGGTGTGAGGAGGTGCGCGGGGGAATGTAGGATGGCGCAGGGGCGCAGCGCACGGATCGACGGGCGCTGACGTAGCTGCATTGCACTTCGGGCGCTGGGGTGACTAGGGTTAGGTGTCGGTGCCTTCGCACGCGTCTGCGTCTCAGCTCCGTGGACCGGTCGTCACCCTGGGAGTGGGACGCGCCGCGGCGGGGGGCAGATGCGCTTGCTGCTTGCGCTGTCCTCGCGCGCAAGGAGACGCGGCGCCGGCAAGGAAGAGTGGGGTCGCACGGCACCACGGAGAGAGACGACGTCGAGCGCGTGGAGGTAGCCCAGCGTCGCAGGCGAAGTTGCATCATGGGCCGCGGGCTGATAGAAGCGGAGGGGCGGTGGGGATTGTCGGCAGCAGTAGCGTCGTCGTGGTGGCCGCGTAGCGTGCGGACGTCATCTGGCCCGTAGTGTTCCTTGCTCTCAGGCTTCCCCTCCTCTGTGCATGGCCCATCCGTCACCTCGCGCGCTGTGCAGATGTGGCCTGGAAGACGATCGAAGGGGAGGATGAAGGGGGGTGGACATTGGGGATGCGAATCGATGGTTAGGGGGACGGTGATAGACGGCGACGCCGCCTAGCTCAGCGAATCCAGTCGACAGAGCATGGAAGCAAAACGCAAGTTGTTGTGCCTTGTTGCCGTTACGCGAGCACGTGCAGGTTCTCAGCCGCGTCGCGTCGAACCGTCGGACCTTCTTATGTTGACTAAGGGCGGCTCTTCACAATAGAATTGGAGGGGGGAAACAGCTTTATCATCTCCATCCACTCGCCCCGGTTCTTCCCGGGCGTCGGCATACATCCAACCCAATTTCAACCAACGATTAAAGGTACTTAGGCAGAAGAGAGCCAAACCCTCCGGGGTTAACCGGCTCTATCGGATACTGATAACCGAGTCTGCCTACCTGATCTGGAAACTCCGAAACGAGTGCGTTATCCAGAAAGGGGGCGCGGCCCCATCTGTTTTTGAGGTCCATAACCGTTGGGTCTCACTGATGAACGAGCGCCTAAAAATTGACTGCTTCATGGCAACCTCAAGATCCGACCAGAATAAAATTCTGGTACCGCCCACCATGGTGCTCCAAACTTGGAGCCGGACCCTTATGAACGAAACAACCTTGCCAAAAGACTGGCTCAGAGATCCCAGGGTTTTAGTGGGTATCGGGACCATCAGCTCCCACGCCGCAATGCCGCCCTTCGGCAGGCAGAGCAGGCACAGTTGAGCAAATTTTCTGTCCCAAAATGTGAGTCCCACACTGCGACCTTCGTCGCGTGCGTAATTGCATTTCCCTGGGGGTGGAACCCCTTTTTCTCTCCTGGAGGTCGAGACCCCCTCCACGCTTACGAGCCCCCGCAGGTTAATCACTAATTAATTGTGCGGGTGCTACTTCGTACCACCAAAAAAAAATAAAAAAATAAAAATAAAGGTACTTAGGCGCCAGTCACTCCCTACGAGCGCTCACGTGATGCGTCACGCATGACGTGACGCGGCAAAATGATGTTTCAGAGGTTTAAAAAAATCTGAAGAAAAAATGCCCAATTTTTCAGGTACCAAAAGGTGCGGTGTTGGTGTTTCAGAATCAGGCAAAACATAGCTAGACACACACGTGCGTACTGGAGCGTATAACGGGTGCATGTGCTGGCTGGTTTGTGGCAGGGATTACTCTATTTGGTCCGTGGGAACCTTACATAAGCGGCAAAATTTAGGAAGAACAAAACCCAAACCACAAACTCCCTAAGTTCCTTCTTACCACCATCATCTCAAATGCCGAAGTTCGCCGTTAGGCCTCTCAGCCCCCTCTGCCCTACCACATGTACAGCAGCAGCCCTGAGAGCCACCTATACGAGCCCTTCCCATCCAGATGCATGCCTGGGACGAGCGAACGGAGACCCAAAAAACAAAAACCTGTACCATCCACTTTACCAGTCGAGCATCCAGCTCATTTTTACTCCCTGAGCCTCATTGCGCCGCCCATTGTCTTCTATGGATAGGCTTCTGCTAATGCGGGCCAGCTTTACTCTACCTGACCCCCGTGTGTTGAGTCGTCGCCGCCGGCGGGCGCCCGCGAGCTCTGTGATTAATCAGCGATGCACCGCCACCTGAGGCGTCTTAGTGTCTGCACTATCTGTCCAGAAGAACCCGCTGATGAAACCTCACGAAAACCCGGGCAGCTATAGGCTGATAGCCCTTGAAAGCTGCTTCCTAAAAGCCTTGACAATGCTAATCCACTGGCGTATAGCCGACTGGGCGGAGGCAAGAGGGCTGATCCCGCCGGGTCAAAACGGATTTAGACCGGGCTATCGCACCAATAATAACCCGTTCATCCTCCGCTGTCTCAAAGAATGGGCGAGGGCTCACGGCTATACTCTCTACGTCGCTTGCGTCGATTTTACCAATGCATTCCCCTCGACAGATCAACCGACTCTTTGGTTGAAATTATTTCGTCTCGGAATGGGGGGAAAGATATTCGACTGGCTGCGCATGCTGTACGATCGGATGGACTATTATGTCAGGCATGGAGACGTGGAATCGGATCACTTCAAGGCGCTCATCGGCCTCCTGACCGGAGACCCGGCCTCGCCGATCCTATGGAACATCTTTCTTTCTGACCTAATATTGATGCCCGACTTCGACGATATTTTTCTTGCTGGGGTTCGAATCTCGCTGCTAGCGCAGGCTGATGACCTCCTCATCGTTTCCCTGTCAGTACGTGGTCTCCGTGCTAAACTGTCCACTCTGGAACGCTGGTGCGCGTTGAACTTCATCCTGGTTAACTTGATCAAAACAATCATTTTAATCTTCGGACCGGTAGTCTCGCCGCTTCCTACCTCCCATCTGGGCAACACACAGCTCGACATCAAGTCAGAGGAGAAATATGTGGGCATCAATATTCGAACAGATACCAAGAATATTTTGGCTGAACACTACAAAGCTAAGGCACGCACCGCTCGCTACTGTGGACACCGCATCATGGCGATTGAAGACATGACGGGAAGATTGACACCGAAGGAACTTAGACAGCTATACATGGCTCGCATCGATTGTCACTTGATCCACGGATGCGAAGTATCGCCGGACAGTGAAGATGTGCATGTCAAGCAATTATGTAAAGTTCAAGTCAGCTTCGTACGGCAAATGCTGAATCTCCATCGTCGCTCCATGATTGCCCCGCTCTTCACAGAAACCGGGATAATGCCTCTCCGAGTACGACGCCTCCTACTCGATCTCAGCCACCTCGTTTATTTCCTTGGTCTAAATAATGACTCTTATGCCCGGGCCGCTCTCAATAGTTCGATTGAACTTTCCGGCAAGGGTAAAACGTCATGGGCCAAAGATCTCATCAAGGCTGCTTCGAGAATGCCATTCCACTGCCCAGCGCTCGTATTAACTCGATCTACATCTATTCGTGACATCGAGAATTACGCAAAGTTGGTGCAGAAGCTGATGTTGGAATGGCTACAAGGAGAAATCGACTCGTCTGATAAGCTCTACTTGTTACATGGACGTCGTGAACCTCAAAAGGACAAAGGACCGATCCAAGTTACCTCCTGTATACGGCATTACCTCACTATGGTGAAGACTCAAAAACATCGCGAGGCCATAACCTCTTTGTTGCTTTCGACTCACCTATTGGCCGTGGAAGTCTTGCGTTACGTCGATCATGCCTACCCCCCAGTGCCACGATCGGAACGGCTCTGTAGGTTCTGTAAGAGGGAAGTAGAGACACCAGAACATGCCCTGATCACCTGCAAATCCTCGGACGCGCTAGCTGAATTACGAGCAATTTTCTTGAGCAAACTCTTCACTGATCTCTCAGACTTACAACGCCAGATGGCTGAACTTTCAGAAACAGAGTTTCTCAAAGCCATCATCCATCCGAGATCGACAATCGCGCTGGTTGCCAAGTACGCATTTGAAGTCCTAGAATTGTTCTACGCCGTCCCCGTGTTTCGTTAGAGCTCATGAGAGGCATACCCGAGTTGATGTGCTAACTTCTTTTCGTTTTTCAGCGTTCTTTTGGTTCTACCGCGGCGAGTTGTACGTTTCGACCGAAAGCTGCGACCGTGAGCTCGGCTAAAGGAATTCTGAGAGGCCCAGGGGCGATGGTGTAGATAGTGCGTGTACACCGGGAAAATCCCTGGAAACCGGCGTTCATGAGCTGGACCGTGCCGTGTAATTCTACCTACCTACCTACCTACCACGCCCATTCGATGAAACAACCATTTTTGCACTCAAAAAAAAAGAGTTCATAAAATCTTATACTAGTTCATCAATAATCAGTATTTTAAAATTCTGAGACCGAGGATCTCTTCTAACCTTCCAAATGACCATTTCCTGGCTTTACTTCATGACTCAATGTATAGGGCCGGAGCCTTGTTGATGTCACGATTTGATCACGTGAGCATTCGTAAAGAGTGACTGGCCCCTACCTTAACCTACTATATCTTCCGACGGCGCACAGTCAACCAGTCGATATATTCGTGAACTAATGTTCGTATTACGACGCGAGTATAAGGATATTCGGGGGGAGGGGGATGACGAAAGTCTAGACAAGACCGAGTGAATGGAGAACAAATGTGTTCAGCGCGCCGAGAGTCAGGCAGGAAGCCTGAGCGATCGTGGACATCACAGAACTCGCTGGGCCTCCGGATGCTGGGCCCCCACCGGCGACGTCGGACGGTGCACTGATCCCTTCAAGTGCGGTTCTAGCGGAGAAACGCAATCGATGTTAGTACAATGTGTGCTCTAGCGCGCACGAAGGAGGCCACCGATGACGGACGGGCGCCGCGCGTGGAGAGTTTGCACGTAAGGCGTGAGCGGCTTGAAGACTGCTCTGCGGCGCGACCCGGCGGCTAGAGAAACGAGAGCGAAGGCAAGGCCTGCGAGGAGTAGGCGCGAAATAGGGGCCATGTCGGACTGGAACGCAGGGAACTTGAATGCGGACGGCGAGGCTTTAAATTCAGGGGTCCATGAACGAGGACCCAGGATGAGGGGTGTGGCTTTTGATCGACGCGGTAGATATCTATATACATTATTTCGTTAGGCGCTCAGGCTCTGCAGAACAAAGCCATTAAATGAGAATTTCTCCGCGTTACGAGGCGTAGCGGAAACGCACCTAGTTCCATGCATGGAAGCTGAACAAGAGAATCGCTGGGCTTTGAGTATCATGGCATTCCAACCTACCGAGAAATGTGCAAGGTGCCTTGGTCTCAAACAGTAAAAAGACAGTTCCGTCAGTGATGCTTTGAGCAATTGCCAATTCCCTTGAATTTCTTCCCTCCAAGATCGCTATCACAAGTTCCTGCCGAGTGGATCATAGAAACAGCAACCGCACGATGGAAGGTCAATATTAGAACAGCACCCGAAGGGGTGTGCAGCTGGCCAACGCGCAAAATTATTCCGCACTGGGAGACTCGACATTCAAAGCGATGGAATTGGGGCCCTCGGAGTCGCGGTGTTGCCGTACGCATTAAGCCCCCACACCGCGTGGGCACTACGGTGGCGAAACAACATGTACAACAACACGCATTTGATAGCTTGATAGATTCACTTGGCACAGATTTTTTTCATTACTGACTACTTGGCGGGAAAGATATAAAACTCACTGCATTGGAGCAAGGGAGGCGCGAAGCACCGAGCGAGCAGAAGGTGAGTAGGTGCTAGGAAAGATATAAAACTCACTGCATTTCTGTCACTCCTTGTGAGCCTTTCACCCCCCGTGAGTCATCAAGAATCCAACTGCCCTTCTGCCCTGCTCCGTTTTTGAGCGCTACCGTCGTCGCGATTCGCCCCTGTGGAAGCATCTACGATGCAACTCACCGGGAGGGCCAAAACAAAGTCCCCGCCGCCCCGTTACCTTCCCAGACTCACGACGGGACCGCCTACTCCCGACGTGCGCATCTTCCTCACACCGAGTACATCATCGACTGCGCGGACCGGGACGACGCTCCGCCTTGCTTATCCTTGTCCTTGCGGCGTGCGCGGCTTTCTCTCTAGCGGCAAGCGAGCGCGTGTAGATAGTGGTGGCCCTGTCGGACGCGCTGCTGCGGATGCGCGCTGATGCGGAGTGGATAGGACTGGATCTGCGGGTCTTGCTGCGGGTCTGGGGGGAGATGAGGATGTGGATGTGAATACAGACAGGGAGGGGTCTAGCGCTACGGGTGCGACTCGGACCATGCAAATGTGACTGCGGGTGCGGAAGGCATTCCCAATACGCAACTCTCCCCCCTGGTCTCTTCACGCTCGGTCGGGATTCAAAGGTAAGAGCGGATTTTATGTCAATGGAAAATCAACGATCTGACGGCCAGATAGAATGACCCGCGTGAGCGCGCCAGGGTTCACAAGTCCTCTTTATGCATTGAATTTTCAAACTATTTTTACGCTCGCTCGCAGTTCAAAGGCAAGAGCGGATTTTATACCAATGGAAAATCAATGAGCGCTGACGCCCGTTAGATTTGGCCAACTAGAATGAATCACAGCATGCCACGGTTCAGAATTCCACTTTGTGTTTGTTTTTTTCCTCACTGCCGTTCTTAACACTGAATCTCAGTCAAGAACCGACGCGCCGTCGTTCACTCCTAACAAAAGCTGCATCACGCGCCATTTCTCTCAACGATCTCCCCATCCTCCGCCTTCTTTGGAGGTGGGTGGGTATTAATGCCGACTCGTGTGACTAATTTCGGTTTTCCGATCGGCCAGAAACTGACTACGATGCCCCCTATGCCCCCTATGCCACGTATGGTGAACTATACGCTCTGCGGGCCGTACAATTGTAGGCTCGGTGCATTCGGCCTCTTGGTCGGCGCCATCATCGTTGCAGCCGTTACCTCGTAGCTTCGTATGCCCATCCTGGGCTGAACGTGCGAGTACGACAACCTTTATGCCCTCGTTCATGTACTCCTTTCCCACTGGCCCAGCGTTTTGTTCATATTGCAGGACATGTACGACAGCCGGTTCCACGTATACTGTCATCGACTTCGCGTCCTCGGCGATGATGACGTCAGAAGAATGTCTGCAGTACCGCGTCCTCCCACAGAATTTCTTCCAAAAGGCAGCGAACGTGCTGGACAGATGTGAACGAAAAAATGGGCCGATGCACCGCCGGATTGGATTTCAGGATCCAGAGAGCTGTAGCTATTTCTTTTCTCACGACGTGGAAGACTTTTTCCTGACGCAATGGGTTTTGGTAAATGTATATTCACAATTCATCGACTCCAGCACCACAGGCGCCGCACCCACCCACGAAACCTCTGTACCCTACTTCCAAATCACCACTTCAACCCGTCCTCAATTCAAGAGAGCGCCGGCGGGCCGTCTGCGGCGCGGAGAACGGCAAACGCGACGAAGTACGCAATGAGCCCCGTGACGATGCCGAGCGCGCCGCCCACCTGCGTCACACTGGGGGTGTCGGTGTCAGCGCACTCAAAAAGTACGGGATATAGAAGGGAAGGAGGGGAAGCGAACACGCACCCCTTCACAGCGGTGAACTCGCCCACGCCGAGGAAGGCAAAGGCACCGCTGAGGAATCCGAAGAGCACGATGATGGGGGCCGGCTTGCGCCCGAGGGCGGCGATCCTGGGCGTGCGAAGGTTAGCTTGTTCAGTGTATCATAGGATGCCGAAGGAATGGATGCGAGTGGAACGGGAAGCAGCTGGCGGTCAGGCTCTTAAATTTGATGCGTCGCGGGGACACAGTGCGGAGGTGCCGCGGACCCGAAAAGGGAAAGAGCGGGACGCACGTTACGAGGGTGGAGGCAGCGAACCAAGCTGTATAGAAGAACCCGAGTGCGGTGTGCAACTCCCCCACGGTGGGGTAGGACGCGAGGATCCCAGACGCCGGGCTCAGAATCGCGGCGTACGAGAGCCAGAAGGAACCGAACAGCGTGAACGCTATGTACCACATCCGTCTCAGTTAGCCAGTCGCTTTATAGCACAAGGGGAACAAACCGGTCGCGCCCAAGGTATTCCCAGTGGGGAACTACATTTGTATTAGAAAGATGACCATTTTGAAGGGAAAGAAAGGGACACACCTCCCACATGCCGGCGAGCATCTGCGCGATACCGCCGGTGGAGATCGCCATGCCGACAACGGTGCTGGAGTGGTGGACCGCGCCATTGGTGACGGTGCTCAGGCCGAAAACGAGCGTCGTGCACGCAAAAGCGAAGAAGCCGAGCGCGCTTGGAGTGGCGATGTGCGAAACGGGTGTGGCGTTCGAATTGTGGTTGCTGCTCATTTTGCCGAGGGAGGATGGGATGCGAGGTTGGGGAAGTCGGCCGTGTTTATACAGGGCGCCTGTCACATACTAGATGTCTCCTGGGTCACAGATTCCTCGCTCTATGGCTTCCATTTCGCCCGTAACGCCTACCTTGAAATGATGACACCCACCCCGCTTCCACCGCATATGCGGGGTGCTAGCTGGCCCGACTGAGTATCAATTCCACGCCGCGAACAAGCCCCCCCCCCTCTGAATTCCTCATCCCCGATTCACCCTCATGCCTGAGCGCTATCCTTTTCTGGCTGGTAGGAATTCTTGCGGAATCTGCAACGTAGCTATTCGCACTTCAAATCTTGCTCCGAGCACTGGATCAAGGGCATCGGGAAAAGGTGGCCCCTTACAATTTCAACTGTCAATTTGTGGCAACCGATTCAATTGAAGCGCTTCCGAATTGATCGGAGCTTCAATGGCCTGATCATTATGTCGTAGTCCAAATCAAAGGGAACTTGAAGTCAGAGAACACTTCGGAAACGAATTCGACGTGGTGAGAGCGGTACTATCATTGTCCCTCTTTTGACAGCGGCAGTGATGGCGGTCGATATAGTCTTTTACTCGACGTAGAATTTCTCCGGCACGTAAGGATAAGGTCTTTAGCATGTGTCCTACACCCTCAAATATTTTCGTGTTTTTGAATTGCCTCAGTGGAAAGATATTGACGTCCCGAGGGTGGGACACCATGTGGTAGCCGAGTTTCGGTTGTATTTGGCAGGGTCACAAAGTGTCACAAAATCAGCCTTTCGATTTATTGCACCGGCTGTAAACCAACTATAGGTACAAGATTTTTCCAGAGCGTGAGGATATGGACACACCTCATATCTTTTTACGGATCAAAATGCGAAGATCTGAGCTTGCCATCACTAAAACTACCACATCAGGGTGCACTGTCAAAGGGGGGCCAATGATGCAAAAAAAAGACTCGGTAATCGACGAGGGGCATGATTGTCTAGAGAGAGGAGTACCATACAGTACACAATGACTGGACGCGGCATGCGAAGAGTTGATCGTGTCCGTTTCCCGGACGCTGAGGATAGAAAAGGAAAGATTGCACACGAAAATATATCCTCCAAGCGCGAATAAGCTCAACCCGGCAAGGAAGCAGATTCCCCAAAGCTCATTGCTCATAGCGCCGCTGCGCCGTGCCGTCGAGGCTGAGGCTTTCTTCACCTTGCAACTCGGCTCATCACCCGGGTCAGCGACCACCAAGAACGTGTCCGACAATACAGAAATCTCGGCATTCAGGTTCAGTCGAACCTAATAGTCAGATTAGCGGTGCGTTCTGGGGAAATACACGGAAGAAGAGTCGCCTGCCATGGGCCGGGATCCAGAGTGAGATTTGAGGTTGTGTATGGACCCATCCTACCTCAACGCGTAAGACACTGCAACGGCGGTGAGTCAAGAGGTCGTGGTGCCGAATACACGGTGACATACCTCACACTCGCCGCGCGGAACTAGCATAGCGGAGAGCGACTGCAATTCAAATCGATATTCTCCTGTGCATTGTTTATCGTAACGCGGACTGTAAAGGTATAACGAAGGCGAAGAACTCAATCCCAATCTCCCGCCGCCGTACTTGTCCATGGTCGAATACAGATTGTACTTGTAGAGCACCCGCTGTTTGTGCTTGCGCGCGTTCGTATCGAAAGGTTTGCCGTAAGTGTGGAATCAGCCTACAGAGAGTCGAGGATTGTGAGCGAGACAGGTAGGAACTGACACATAGGAACTGCCTGGCATGACATCGTGTTGGCACCACGTCAACAGTCCTACGAGCCACCTATGGCTGCGAACCCCACGTGCCTGCGCCACGGGCCAGGTCCACGTTCAGCCCGCACCGCGCTCATGGGTCCCAACAGCCACAAAATCCAAAATGAAAGCATCAAAAAATCACAATAAAAGAAGAAACAATCATTCGAAGGGAAGAAGGGAAGATCGAAATAACAACAGAAAGGGAAGGAACGCACGTTGTAGTTCTGCGGGTAGAAGAACAAGAGAAGGTAGGTCAGTAAGGGTCTTATGGCCGGCAGAGAAGATAAAAATAAGGGCAAAGGAAACAAAAACGGCCGGCCCAAGAAGTAAAGCTTAACAGCCAACTCACGCCGACAGTTCCAGAGACGCCGGTATATAGGTAGATCGCCGCGGCCGCATCGCAAGCGTTGTCTCACCGCGCGTGCACATCGGGAGTCTTGCGTTCCTGCCTCGCAGCGACCTCGTAAGCGCTGGCCGCGTAGCGTAGCTCGAGCATCTCGCACGCCGGCGCGTTTATCACAGTGGGGATAAGTTACAAGTGAGAAGATTAACAACGTACTAGCTGCAGCTGATGAAATTCTGGTCCCTTTGCTCGCGACTTCGCGCAGGTAGTCAGATGGATTAACAAGGAGATGTGAACGAAAGGAGAGCGCACTTGAAACGACGGCTCACACCGGATCTCATATAAAAAGCTATTCCAGCACCCAAGAAGCCATCCAACAGGCACTACGCGAGCTTATGTGTCTGTATTGAGCGCGGCGGCTTGACGCGCTCTCCCTGGCTAAAAACGGTTCATGATCCCTACTTGCGTAAAGGAGATGGGTTACAGACATGTATGGCATGGGTCAGAGCGAGCGATGTCGACCGATGACGCGCTCGAGTACATTTCCTCCTCGCGATTGGGATTGCTCATAGGTGATCTTACTGGGAAGATCTGAGCTTGGAACGCGAGGGACAGAGAGGGAGGGACGATAGGAATGGGTTGGTGAGGTTTGGAACCATCAAAGGGAGAAACGCGCTCGAACGAGTGTCTACGGTGCAGGATGATGGAGGTGGAAGGAAAGAAGGCAGAGTTACGTAAGTGTCGGTTCAGCACCCAGAATTCAAAGAATCTCCAAGTCCGAAATTGCGCCGCTGAATTGAGTGAATACATGGCTAATATATCCCTAATACGGCTTGTTTTCATCCAAATATTGCCCGGCCAATATTTCCGTCAATATTTGGCCAATGTGCCGCCAAAACAGGGTGTATTGGCTAAATACTCGCCGCCAAAAATTCGGGCCAAACTCCGGTGTGAGGTGAATCAGCTACTGCGCTTCCCATGCTTTATTGTGCTTTGGATATAGGCTGTCTAACTGTGAGCCCTGAGTAAATACGGTGGCGGACTACGTACAAACGCCCGTAAGGGAGCCAGAGTTATAATCTAGGCTGAATGGAAAGAGGTCGGGTAGTTCTTGGGTCACTTGCTCTACGCGAGCATTTATCACGACTGTTGGGAACCCCGCTGAACTAACGGGGTTGATTCCATGAAAGCCATGAACAGCAGGATTGAACTGGCCCGTTTCATTGTGCTTATCTGTGGGAGGGATCCACTGTTCATTCTTATACAATGGTTGAGGGTCAGTTCGTATTCCAACATAAAGAATTATCATACTTTGCGAATATAAGGTTGGATGACATTCCATCTGAGATCACGTTAGCCCTGAAGACAACTGGAAGAGAAACAACCCACACCCCCAGCCAGGATCCCCACTAACACGCGCGTATCTGTCCCAGTCCGCTTTTGATCCACGCGCATACACCATACCGTCTATGTCATGTTCACTAGCAGTCCAATATAATGTGGAAACCGATTTCGACTCACTCATAGACGTACAACCACTTAAGATTCTTCCTCGCGGGTAGGACAAAACTCGACCGTTGAGTCCGTTTTGCGGAGGAGTCGTATAATTCCAATCTCTTAGGCTGTTAATTCGTTGTTCAAAGATCAGGAAAAAAGGGACGATGTAGTCGATCAGCCCTGAAACCCATGAGCAAATGATTTACGCGCGAACAATCGAACGGACGATGGCCTGCCTCGAGTAAAAGAACATTGAAGGCAGGATTCTCTGTCAATCGATTAGCAACTAGAGCACCTCCTGTTCCTCCTGAAAGGTTCGCTATGAACTGGCAAATCTTAGAGAGGAAAATCAATTTACCGCCAACGACGATAAAGTCGAACGATTTCTCTGGCAATTCCGTAATGGATTCATAAATGGCACACAAGCAGTGGTCAACAAACGCCAAGATGGCAGCACACACAAGGATCTTGAATCGCATTGAGGCTCGCTCGAATCCCGCGCTGGACCTGCTTCTTATATAGGACTGGAAGGGTTCCATTCAACGGATTACCGATGCGCTGATACATATATATCTCGTGTATTAAGCAGATGCCTCGAATCGGTATGCACATGTTTGCCACCACCTCAATTCAAGGGGGTTCGGGCCGGTCAAGCCGGGACGGGGGGCAGGTTCACAAATAGAAGTTCACTTCTGTTTGTGCTCAGAGGACCGAGTGCGTTTGGGAAATGGAAATACCGGGGTTTTGGGAGGCCGGCGGTGTGATCGGCGGTGTGATTGGTAAGCGGCCGGCCTAGCGGCACAGCGTTGGTAAACAGGGATAAATACACCATCGAAGTCCTCGCCCGAGCATTTCTGGGTATCTTCTACGGTGTTGCAGCAGGATTTAAAAGAAATCACTGCATATGGATCTGGTCCCCAGAATTATTACCGGAGAGCAAAATCAAGTACAGAATGGTTAATTATTAATGAAATCTTGTTCATTCAATTTTTTTCCTGCAGGCTCTGCACTTCCGGAGCCCTGATAGTAATACCAAGGAAATTAAGAGCACAACCCATATATTAGTCGGTTGGCATAAGTACTGTTGGGCCGGTGGACATCCGGTTCAAAGGAACAAATTACTTAAGATATTCTCAGATCTCTGATGAAATTGATTGAGTCGAAATGGTGTCTGGAGCAAATAATCTTGTATCAAAGGATCCATTTTGCAAGGTACTTGAGTCTGGGGTAGGACGGAGTGCTGGACGGTAATGCAGTACGAGGGTTTCAAACTCCGACTACGGGTGCCGCCTGTGCCGCCGGTATTGATGGCGGTGTGTTTGCCGGTATTTCCAACTCCCAAACTTCCTGAGAGGACCGAAAATGTCTCGAAACGGCTTATACAATAGTGGTCTTTGTCATCTTCCGTTTCCGTGAATCGAGCACATCTGCTCTACCTAAGGCTTCTGTGCTGTTCATCTCAACTACATGAGTGTTTACCTCTATGACGGCTGAATCTTCCCTCAAACGCTCTGCTGTATTATCCGAGTTCACCCCTCGGAAGCGACAAAAAATTACCGGAGACTCAGCAGAGGATACTCGACGTCAGTTTTGCCGTGGCCTTTTCCTTCTGTTTACTTATTAATGATTTCTTCAAAGAACAAAGTTCTACTCCTACTTTTGCGGACCTATTGGATGGTCAGAAAACTCTGACTCTCCGATACATCCTAGACTCGGAGAAGTCGGAAAGGCTCATTGCTCCGTCCGTCGTCCTGTCGAACGCAGCCTTGGTCACTCTTGCCTGCGAGCACAACTTGAAACGCCAAAAGCGGCCGCTTCTCATCGCTGCACTGCAGGCTCACAGCTGTATATGGTCCTATCTCATTCACTGTGCTGATGCACAGGCAGCCGGTCTTCTCATTCTCAATGAAACCCTGCCGCTTCTCAATCGATCCCAAGCGCCCATCCCGGGAAACGAAACTCTATCTCCTGCACGAAGGCATAATCGTCAGAAAGTGTCTATTCACTACACCGAGTCCATTGATGCTTCCGCTGCCGAGTGCGCTACTATGTGGCCTCAGCTTGAATCCGATGAGTCACTCAATGAGGTGCGTTGTCCATCTTATCTATGGGGTAGTCTTATACATAGATAATGCGTGAAAATCGCTCCCAGACAACAGCTGCCGTGCTTGCGCGCAGTCCTTGTTCGTTCTGCAATCACAACGACCTGGTCAAAAATCTTAAATCCGGGGGCGTGTCTGACCTCGACATCTCCCTCCTCACCAGATCTGTTGATACTCTCCGTACCATCTATAACCAGCCACAAATCCTATCCCACTCTCTTCACAACGGGCGTTACCAAGCTTGTTCTACTTGTAGTAGATGTGTGAAGGCTCGCAGATTCTTTAAGATCCCTATGTACAGCTGGGCAAACGGCTGGGCAAACGGCTGCTGGATAGGTGAAATGCCAGCAGCCTTGCTTAGGCTTTCTTACGCTGAAGAACTGGTCGTTGCCTGCGCTCACACTACTAAGTGCTGGGCAAAATCAATTCTGGACCTAGTCATCCGATGCTTCGGCAGCGGTCTGCCTCTGGGAACGTGTGCATCCATCCGCACGAGATCTCCACCATTGCAGCAGTACTGTCCCGTCCCATGTCCACTCTCTACGACGAGATCGTTGTTATTTCTGTTTCAGACGAGAATGAGGCAACAGAGGACATGTTCAAGCGGACACCGTTTCTTGTCAGAAGAGGACATACTCGTCATCACAAAAAGTAACCGGACATTGGCTTGCACAGCCATATCACCTAGATATTATGTACTCTTGTGTACAGATTATGAATCTACTGGTGATTTGGTGTAGGTTGTGATATTCAAACTCAAGCTAGGGGGCTCTGCACTTAGCACAGAATTAAATTAAGGAAATAGTCAAGAAATATGAATATTTTCCCTTTCACAACTGTTCAGACCACGTTTCTCAGAGCTTTTGAGCATCCAAAATAGTGTTACATATCCCAGAATACACACACAAGATCTTGGAAAATACAGCCTATCCTACAGTGCTGCAGAAAAGAATTAATCCAGAGAGAAATTACACCCTTGATGGAAAACAATTGGTTTATTTCAGATTTTAACACAAATCAGGAAGAATGGCCAGTTTTTTGTGGCATATGTGATCAAGGGATACTGTATTGAAGTTTCAGAGCACAAAGTTTCCCAGAGCAACCCCATTCTTTGAGGAGAACCCGCTGTCCGGTCACTTTTTGTGATGACGAGTATTCTGTACGCGCTTAATTGGCTAAAGGCTAATAACCCATTCTACCTTGACATCACCATCGACTATGTCGCACTAGCGGAATATCCAGCTGATGACAATGGCTGTGTTCCCTTCCCTGTCCAGCATCAAATTCCGAACGACACCATTTGTGGTCAAAATTCTACTTACACTGGCCACGGAATGGACACCACAGAGGCCATATTTGCCGAAACCCTGGATTCAGGCGATCAGATCCCTCTGTCGCTTTCAGGCACATTTTGTTTGAAGTCAATGTTATCGTCCAGTTATTGTACCACTAGTGTATCATGTCGCCGCTGAATTTTCTGCCTCTCACCACACACCAAAGTTTAAGCCATAAAATTCTATTTGTGACCCGCCGCTTGCCGGCCACTCACACTCATAGGTAGGGTCGGCCGTCAGGGTTGTTGATTAGATCAGCTGGGTATTATCTGCCTGTGGCTGTACGATTATCTGCCATGGCTCTATATACCGCTGTAACATCATGCTCTAAATGGCTGAGAATAATTGTGAACACATATGAAAGGATATCGAGGGAGTCTACCAACTCAGAATGTTTTTATTTTTGGTGTGTGCTTCAAAGTAGCCAGATGGCAGATAATTTTGGGGCTGGCAGATAATTTGTCACGTGAAAATTATGTGCCTTTGTCTTTCAAGCAGGTCGTATCGTCTCCCTCTCCCTACCAAAAACATTCTTCAAGCTACCAAATCCATCCCCGACTACTTCAGTTCCCTTCTGCAGACCCTCTAAGCCAGAAAACGCGTAAAATCACGTTGACCAGCTCGAATTTCACTTCTGTATAGACGACTCACATACGCGGCTTATGGCTCCTCGTGGAAGACCTAAGGGATCCAGAGGTCGTCCTCGTGCTCCTGGGGCTCCGCACCGGGGACGTCCTCCAAAAGATCCGGCTTCCGATGGTGCGCCTACTTCAAATTCTTGAATACATTAGCCTGACCGCACTTTGATTGCCAGAGGAGTCTGACAATCACGGCAAGACCCAATCTACTTCGAAGAAACCCAAAAAACGTCGCAAACTCCTTGTGAACAATCAGGCTAACCCATGGAGTATTGCCAAGAATGCCGGCTCCATCTCGAATGACACTACAAGCACGAATGACCCCGCGGCAGGCACAAATGCTGCTGCAGATGCTGACGACGAGCTTGGTCCTTTCTACAATGAGTGGGTCCCCGAAGATTTTGAAGAGATGGAACGGACAGAGCGTGCAGCCCTGGCAGGTAAGCCATGTTACTGCGTGCAGGGCTCGGAAGTGTGCGGATAATTAATTTGCAGATCCCGGCCCAAGCGCAACATCTGGGACTCCAGAGCGGCGCACTGAGTCGTGTATATCCGGGCCCGCAACTGATGATTTGCGGCGAGCATCGAAGCATTCGAAATCTCGTTTGTTATTCCATCCACCGCGGTTACATGTAGCTGACATATAGTTAGACCCGTTCTTCTCGCAGAAGGAAGGTTTCTCCTGTGATCCAGAGAGCGAAGACGAGGGAATGGAGTCGCAGAATGAAAAGGACCTGCAGGACAACGCGAGTGGGTCGTCGTCACAGAAGGGGAGTGAGAAAGGTACACCACAAATTCGGATCAGCTCTATGTATGTGATATCTCACGGATGTCCAGCGTGGTTCGACAAGCCCAAGGGAATGCCCCAATGGGAGTACGACTACATTCGGAACACCGTGGAGCCCATCATATGCAAGAAGGATGGCCGCAAGCTAGCGGTCCCATCCATCTTCACGGAAAGCAACTCGTGCACGGGGTTACCTTCAACACTCTGGATTCGTCCCCCAGAGCCCATTGTGTCTCTTTCTCAACATCATTTTGATCCTACTACTCTGTACCGGCGTCGTATTTTTCTTTGGCTTCCTCACTTTTTTGTTGATGTACTACGGTGCCCCGATTGCGGAACTCCGCTCGAAAAAAATGGGCCTCTTGTTCCCCGTCGTATCATTGATCTGGAGGATAATTTTTACATTGTCAGCTGGGGTTACTATTGCCACCAGGGCTGTGAACACCATTTCCATGGCTGGACCGCGAAATTCGTCCGATCTCTTCCACGATACTTGCAGCTGGCCTTTCCCGCGATATTGTCCCGCAAGGGAGGGTTATCGAGACGACTTCTCACGTTGTTACGTGGTGCAAATCAGCACAAGATGGGACCGACAGGTGTTCGCTCGGTGCTTCTCGAGATGCAAACACTGCGCTTCAACACCTTACAGTTGCAGTATCTCGAGTCTATTTTTGAGCTGGAACGCAGCGCCAATTCTCAGCCGAGGATTCACAACTTCTCGTCCTCCGACCATCAGTATCCCAGCTTCGGAGATTTTGGTTCGCCAGACAAATATAACGGATTTGTTCCCAGTGTCTCATACCTGACTTCCATGATGAATAAGGCTATCGAGCTCGAGGAAGCAGATGCCGACCAGCATACTGCTTGCCTATCTATTGATGACCTTTGTGTCGACGATAACCACAAAGTATGTTTTTGGTTCGATACAACATGTCTCACGATTGACGCCGCTTTATCCAGGTGAACAAACATATTGCCAAAGTTGATGGAGTCCCGATTTTCGGGGCTATGTGGACCTGCATGTCCGGGTTTTACATTCGTGCACAGGCCTTGACACTTACAAAGGGACACGATGAAAGGTTGGGACCCCTCGCTGCATCAGCAAAGCTCTACGGTTACAGCGATCCGGCTGTTGTTTACTCAGATGACCCCGTTAAGGTGCAAAGATTTGACCTCCCTTTTTAATGAAAAAAATCGATTCTCAATGTATATACATTAGGACAAGTCTATGCTTCTTACGGCCTTCCGAACCCTTGGTGAAAAGTTAACACCAATGGCGGCTGCCCACGGATTAAAATCTCTCTGCCTGCCGCCAAGTGTGGAAGTAACTTTCCTTGGTGCAGTAGATCTTGCTGAAAGTGCTCTCTCGTCGCTGTTCGCACCGCTTGATCTTGATCCTGCGGAAAACTTATGCGTGAGCCTCGATGCGGAGTGGAACATTTCGCGTCAGGTCGGTGTGTCCACGCTTCAAATTGCGCCGCATTCAGAGCCAGATATAATCTATATTATCCCTGTAAGTCAAGTTTGATTCTAACTCGCTTTCAGTTCATTTTTTGACTTGACATTCCGCAGGTACATCGGTTCCGGAAGCTACCAACCGCTCCTCTCCGCCTCCTCGTCTCTCCACAGGTTTTTCTGCTATCAAAGGCGACCTGACACGTTTAAAAAAGCAATTTTCACAGCTTTCCGATCGCGCCTTCAACTTGATTGATCTCAAACAATTTGCGATTTGCAGAGGCGTTATCAAGAAAAATGGCTCAGGTGCACTTGACGTGCTCGCGGAGAAGGTGCTCGGGGCATATTTACCCAAAGATGCCATGCTCCGAAAGACTGAAGAATGGGAAATGGATTTGTCAAAGCGCCCAGAGTTACTGAACTATGCTGCACTCGATGTCTTTGCCTCTCGTCTCATCTTCGAGAAGATTAACCAAATTGCACCACTTGATCTCGTGCAACGCAGCACACCGGCGGGAACTCGGATCGCAGTTTTGGTCCACAAGGGAGGCGAGATTGCGGCATATGGGTGTATTGCTTCCTCACAGCCCGCAACCTTTGCTGGCGTACGAAACAGCAAGACACGTCTCCTGGTTGATATTGATCTTGTTGTCCTTCCATCTGCTGCGGCAATTCTTCATCTTGATTCTTCATCTGCGGCTCACACGAAATCTGATGCATCGACACTTTCTCAACTTCAATTGAAATCTGATGGTCATGTGTTCCAAATTGTAAGCCCACTCGCGCTTCTAGTATTTGATCGCCGCGCAGAATTGGTCAGTTCAACGTCGCACTTGATATTATAACCAAGATTGAGATCTTTCAGATGACCGAACCGGCTACCAATCCGGTTCATCCACCGGCTGCGGCCTCACATCCGCTTCAACCCACTGCAGCCTCGACGTCCAACCCTTTCCCCGGACCCAACATCATTTCCACTCAACCATCCGGCGACGACAGCGACATGGAGGACGAGTCAGATGCTGAATCATATTTGGAAGCAGACTCCGAAACCCTGAAGTGACAGATGTTTGAGGCTCGCGGTGCAGTCAATGGTAATAGCAAAGGTTCTTTATTCCGCGCATAATTCATATATTGAGTTTGACCCAAGATTAGGCAAAAAAAGAGCTTTACCGGACGAATTTGAAGAGGATGAATTTGATTCATCCTCTCTCGGAAAAGGCCTCCTTGAAATCCTACGCAAATTAGTTGGGCTACGGGATTCTGCCGCTGCAGTGACATTGCCGCATGCAGCGCCAATCTTAGCGGCAGTCAGCGGCAATCTCATTTGCGGCACATGTTGAACTCCTGCCCAACGGCCTCTTCAGCTTTCTTTTGTCTATAGTTATCCACTAAGTCGTTCTAAACGTTGCTAGACACCCCATTAAGTCCTCGTCATCGGCGCTGTGAGCGTCAAAGACACGAAATATAATTTGTTGCAGCGGCAGTCTGCGTCAGGCTGCGGCAACCAAACAGCGGCAAATACTCTGCAGCGGCAGTCTGCGGCAGTTTGCAGCGGCAGTTTGGCGTCAGTCTGTGGCACTCCTGCCTCATGTTTGTGTCAGTCTGTGGCACTCATGCAGCGTGACACAGCGGCAGTGTGATTAGTCTGTGGCACTCAAGCGGCACTCAATGCCACTCCTTGTGTATGTCTGCGGCAGTCACTACGGCATTCTGTGTCACTCCTGCGACATTCCTGCAGCTGTCTGTGTCACCTCCGCAGCCGCGTATTTTAGTGCTGTACCTGTCTCTCGAAATTCAGGTTGCCTCCTTACAACGGTGCTTGTTCATATCAATTAAATATGACCATTTCCCGACCACGGTTCAAATTCAAGTGCGACTACAATTTCCTTGTTCTTCTGGATCACAATCTTAAGACTTCCCTTGAGACCAACCCACGTCCCTTTGGGTTGAATGAGCCATCAACATGAAAAATCTCCCCAGAAGAACCCCAGTCTGGCGCTCTGCGGCACTCTGCTGCGGCAATAGCACAGCCACTCTGTGGCAGTAGAACATTGCCGCTGCACAAATCCTCCCCTGATGTTTTTTGAGATTACTGCATGGAACCGTTTTAATGAACAGATAATATATTCTGCCGATGTCGAAAACCATCCCTGTTGTGTTGCGACTCAGTTATTCAAGAAATAATCTTGAATGTAGACATAGTCTGCATGCAACACTGGCCGCATAATCTACAATGTCAGAGTTTTTCTTATCCCTGAAGAAAAAATTGGTGCACTGAACAAGATTTGCCCTAAAATAACATTCCAACCGGTCCAGGAGACGTAGGGAGGCCATCATACTTTTCTTTGTATTACCGAAATAGCGTCGTTCAACATTCAATGCCGTGCCTACTCAATTCCATCGATGTGTTTCGAGACTGGCGCGATGTTAACCACCTTCTCCTGTCCCCAAATGCTTAAACAACCCTTCTCACGCAAGTTATCACCCAATCGCTCGCTCTGCGGCAATAGCACAGCCACTCTGCGGCAGTAGAACATCGCCGCTGCATGAACTTCCTCATATGTATTTTCTGATTACGGCTGGGAACGACTGAAATACATGTATAATACAACCTGTTAACATTGAAAACCTCCCCTGTGGACTTTCAATTGATTTATTCTAGACATAACCTTCATTGCAGAAACAGTCCCCGCGCAATACCAGCCACAACACTCATATCAGGGGAAGCTGTTTTGCACCAGAAGAATTAGGTGAGCTATTGAAACAAGTCCCATGCAGAAAACTCATCGATAACACTAGCAGAGTTGACATAAATGCCACCCATGCTTTTGGTGCATCTAACACATGTTACAGTCAACGTTGACCGCGTATATATTCTTGTTTTCTGTGTTTAACCTCGGTGCTGCCTGTAATGGATCGTTTCATTTCCAAGACCACGAAAGTCCGGCACTTGCGGCACTGTTTGATGAAGCCCTAACTCGCGTTGTGGAAATCCTGGCCAAATTCAATGACAGCCACCCGCTGATTGCTCACTTCAACAAACACTTTGAGGGCAATCCGTCGTTTGAACAAAGCCGAGGAGCGAGCGAATGGATCTGTACATTCGGCTTAGTTCCAACTCCCGAGCTCGAGGCGGTTCTGCAACCCCCGCTGCACAGTGCGCTGGTGCACGCTGGCCTCACCAAACTTCACGAGCCGGAAGGAATCAACATGTACTCGAGGTTGGCTGGGCGCTCCCTCAAGCCCTGGCAATCCAGCAACAGCTTCGCGAGCCAGTGAATTTAAACGGTGACTTTCTGGGTGATCTCCTCGATGGCCACGTAGCAGCTGTATTTACCGGTTAACTTTTGGTTTGGCTCGGGTAGCTTGATAATGAGTCGGTGAAACGGTGCACCTGCGTACGGCTGTGACCTAACTGACTGACTCGAGGGATGCTATGAACACCACTCAAACAACCAACACACACACACCACACAACCAATACACAGTGCCAATGATTTGAGTTCAGGTCTACGCCGAAATATACGACTAAGATTGAATCCTCTCAGGTAATGTTGAAGAAACTGTTCGTAGGGAGTCTTATTAGGACGTCCTCGGAACTACAGATAGTTTAGAACTACCTAAAAATAAGCCTCGGAGATACCAGGGTATGGTTTTAAAGAGTGTAAATGAGTCCGAGGACACCAACTGTATGGGCTCGGCTCGACAATACTCGCTGCACAACCGTCTGCAGTTCGAGGGGACAATGACTAGGCAACTGTATGCACTAGTAGGACAATACTCGATGCACAACCGTCTGCAAGCGAGGGGAAAATGACTAGGCAACTGTATGCACTAGTAGGACAATACTCGATGCACAACCGTCTGCAAGCGAGGGGAAAATGACTAGGCAACTGTATGCACTAGTAGGACAATACTCGCTGCACAACCGTCTGCAGTTCGAGGGGACAATGATAAGGCAACTGTATGCACTGATAGGACAATGATCAGGCAACTGTATCCACTGATAGGACAATACTTGGTGCACAACCGTCTGCAACCAAGGGGACAATGACTAGGCAACTGTATGCACTAGTAGGAATGGCTTAGATGAACCTTAAAGCTTAGATGTAGCCAACAATCGAACTTTCTTGTTAATGAATCTACAACAACAGATATGCTTATTACAACAAATCTCCGCGGACGATACAGAGTCACAAATGCCTTGGGAATAAGCTTTCGACGTGAGTCTAGGCGAACTGGGCTATAATGTGCTGCCTGAACATCGCGTTCTGGCTGGTCTTTTATACTAATTTGGCTACTATGTGACAGTCCAAAGATATGTGACCGGAACAGAGAAATTGAAAATGAAAAAGAGTAATTGGAAAATGGAAAAGAGTAATTTCAAACTGAACACGGAAATGCGACGATGCCGCTCTATTTTGGTGAGGTCCGACCGCAGACAACTGGTGCCTGGCACCTCTTTTGGTGTATATTTAGCGAGTCCTCGGACGACCGTGCTTTGCCGTCCGTGCCCTCGCGCTTGCTCTGCCTCACCATGGCTGTAAATAGCTCATGCTACGTCACTATCCCGGTCAACCGAGACGGCTCGGCCGTCGGTATCCACTCCGTGAAATCGCTTTAGCTGTGTCAGAGCTGAAGTATTCAGCCGTTGCCTGTTTAGGATGTTCATTGGGCTTGTTAGGGTCCTCGGACGCGACGCGCATGTCACATGGGCTCTATGATGGTCTAGCCTCAGCTCGGTTTTCTTCCAAGCATTGGTATCGGTCCGGCGCACCAGTCCTCAAACTATAAATAGTTCAGCCGTGCTGTCGCTTCAAGTCTGGGGTTGCCCTCGGACTGATCCTCAGTCCTCGGACCAGTATCTACTCGTACTTTGTGACAGACATAGTGGTCCTCGGGCGATGCTTTGCCCTAATGTAGGTCTACTGGGAGTCCTCGGACTGTCCCTGGTCCTGCAGTCTAGTCCGCGCTCATGCCAGTCCTGTCCAGGATGGCTCAATAGCAGTCCTCGGACTGGTTCTGTCTCTGCGTCTGGTATGCTGTGTTCCAACTAGTAGTCTTAGGCTTTTGTGTTTAATCTCCTGGGTATGGTAACTAGCTTTTGCAGTGCAATCCGCCCTCAGATATGAGTTATGGACTGAATCTGATAAACTTCGAGGCATCCTTAAGTTTACTATACTGATCCTCGATATTTGAAGGACCAAGTCGTAGTATAACCTTAATGTCTATATGGTACTCTCGCGTCCTTGCTACGCGGTCAGCAGTGCGGAGCTCGCTCTGATTCTAATTGGTATGCCACCAGGCAGGGGACTTCTTGTATTTGACAAGAAATCTCAAAAATGCGAGATTTCACGGCTGGGCTAATACCAGTCGTATCATCGGCTGTGCAGATGTCATGCATCGCCGCTGGGGAAGATTGTTAATAGTTGATTTGGCCCGCAGGCTGACACGATACGATGGCAGATTCAAAGTATCACTTAACCATGTAGACGAAGGGATAGGATCGCGCTTCAGGGACTTACATAACTATGATTTCCCCGATAGGATTCGGAGTTGTATTATGGTGGGTTGGGATGGACATCTGGGAGAATTGGACACATAGTATTACCTCACGCTGCTGCAGCGATGCACAGAGTTGTAGTCATATAGTGCTAGAGCTAGAGGGACTGAACTGGCGGGCTGGGGTTGGACGCGAGCACGGGAGGATTTGCCAACCAGCAAGTATTCATAGTGACGTTGCTGCAGCAGGCACAGAACTGGTGCCCGAGGGACTGCCGCTACGTGCGGCAGTTCAGGCTTGACATAGCGGCAGTGTGACATGTTGCGGCAGTATTGCTGCATGCAGCGGCAATTTCAATTTTTGCAGCGGCAGTCTGCGGCACTTGAAATGTCGAAATGTCACTTTCGCCCTGCCCCGGCGCAGGCTCAAGTTCGTTTATGTATTTTGAGACTGGTGCGACATTACCTACTTTATCCTGTCCCCAAATGTTTAAACAGTCATTCTAATGCAACCAATCGCTCGCTCTGCGGCAATAGCACAGCCACTCTGTGGCACCAGGACATTGCCGCTGCATGAACCTTCCTCATATTTATTTTCAGATTAATACTAGGAATGACGGGGATATGTTCATAATGCATCCTGATAACAGAGAAAACCTTCCCTCTTGTCTTTCCATTGATTTATTCAGGAAATAACCTTCATTTCAGAAACAGTCCTCGCGCAATACCAGCCACATTACTCATATCAGGAGAAGCTGTTCTGGGCAGGAAGAGTTAGGCCACCAATTGAAACAAGAACCATGCAGAAAACTCATTGATAACATTAGCAGAGTTGACATAAATGCCACCCACTCTTTTTGTACATCCAACACATGTTACATTCAACATTGACCGGATGTATATTCATATACGCTGACCTCGCCAAACTCCACGAGCCCGAAAGAAACCAACGCGCACTCGGGGTTGGCTCTGCGCTCCTTCAACTCCTCGCAATCCAGCAACAGCTTGGCGAGCCAGTGAATTTAAATGGTGACTTGCTGGGTGATCTCCTCTATGGCCGCATTGTGCAATGCCCTAGTGACGGCAACGAAGGCCTTGTCGCAATGTTTTCAGTGATACCCCTGCCTAACCAAGTGTTGAAAACCCACACGCTGGCGAAGCGTTGATAGGGTGTGCATCCGTGCACCCCTGAAATTACTGCTTTTGCATGTTTCCAGCCTTATGGCGGGGAGGCGTAAGACACACAGGGTGCTAGCTACATTCCCGGAACTGAGCACTAAAAGCCGTTAGCAGTGCTGCAAACTAGTGATAAACCAAGGAGACCGAGGATGCCATTGCGGCTTTCATACAAAGCTAGAGATTGCGACTCGGACTCAACCCCACTGGCTAGCCATAGGACTCATCCGGCAAGCTGTACTTTTGTGCAGTAAGCTCGATGTCAATATGGGCACGAGGCAACCAAGGGACATTGGAAGGATAACAAGAAAGCTATTTGATTTGGAACCTACAAAGTGCTACATGTGCCACCAGAATAATAGTATTTGGCTTGCGAGTTGAACTCAAAAGATGTGCCCGCCAATGGAATAATGGCGGAGGGGAGAAATGAACCAGTTATGTCACATGACAATGCTCAAGTCTGCGCCAGTCCGAAGTTACGCCAAATGAAGTCACGCCACAACTGTAAAAAGATATAATGTGCGAGCACGCCACTTGAACTTGGCGGAGAGGCTACGCCACTTGAACTTGGCGGAGAGGCTACGCCACTTGAACTT
The DNA here is from genome assembly GCA_029204335.1 of Mycena vulgaris. NCBI lineage: Eukaryota > Fungi > Basidiomycota > Agaricomycetes > Agaricales > Mycenaceae > Mycena > Mycena vulgaris. Next base: position 289,837 of record JARGYA010000127.1, on the reverse strand, counting down.
GGCGCAGAGGCTACGCCACTTGAACTTGGCGGAGAGGCTACGCCACTTGAACTTGGCGCAGAGGCTACGCCACCTGTAATAGACCGGCCCTAAAGCAATCACATGACTTCATCCAAAAGCAGTTGGTGGTCACTGAACTTGGGTGCCAAGAGATAATAAAAGGCTCAGTCAGCCCATCAACTAATCAGACTGCGGAGGACTGCGGACGCTCCTAACCGAGTCTACGCGAGGAGATTGTAAGCAGAGGTGGCTTAAACAGAACTTGCGGGTGATTGGCGGCCACACCATCAAATAATACCCGGGCAGACACCTCTAAGTCTGCCCAACTACCAGGATATATCTCGCTTCAGCTCAGTTCATCATTTTGTAAAGACCGCTTATCATTCTCTTAGTTAGTTGGGATCAATCCCTCTCATAGTATAAAAGCCGCATGTAAATTAGTAGTTAGACAGTGAATAACTCCCCCCTTAATGGCACCTAGCTCTTAGCAGCTTATAAGGCCTCTGGTCCTTATCCCGTTTGACGCACACACTCCCTTGGCGTAAGCCTGAGTTGTCCCTCCGTCTTCGGCCCCCGCCACTTTGTTCAGTCGCAAAGCTATTTGTAGCCGCGCTGTTCATACGCCAAAGTCCATTCCTATCGGGGTTGCTGTGTGGCGGAAACCAACTATCGGCGTACGGAACGTCCTTGAGTTGCTCTGCGCCATCGGCATCCATCTTGTTCAGTTGCAGAGCTATTCATAGCCGCGCTGTTCATTGACAATCGTGGTTGATTCAAAACACTGAGGTCGGGACCACGACCTCCCATAAAAGCCGTTACTGTTTGGGTCTCTGTGTGGTGGAAACCAGCTGGTGGCGTACGGAACGTCATTGAGTTGCTCTGCGCCATCGGAACCCACGCCATTCGGCTTGCGCCACTACTCTGTAGTCGCGCCACACACAAAGGAATTATCTTGAGCTCCAGGAAAAACCTTACCATTTGGCGGAACCATCTCCTGGCGTACGGAACGTCTTGAGTTGCCCCTCCGCCACTTGTAAAATCAGTCAGCTACCCAGCGGTGCTGGCCTTCGCCAAAATCCCAATTTAATTGCGGTTTTGTGCACCACTAGTAGAATATCTACACCTGTTGCCGAAAGGCTGTTAAACCTGTTGAAAGCCCTTCTGAGGACCTTTCCAAAGCAAACCAGTGTCACACTATTGAAATTGACGGTCGATACGCCTGACCTACCCCCTCGAACATAAATACGATAAAGCAGGAGTTGGTTGTTGTTAGTTGTTGGAGTTTGGTGTTGGGTTGAGTTAAGACTGAGGTCTTACTCATTTAGCATTAGATTTCACGGCTGCACGCCCCTGCACCGTTTCAGCGTATGCTGAACTTCAACAACGCCCATACCATCTATGACCCGGACTATTGACCGCCTACATTTCGGCGCGACGAGCCATCTCGGACTGCAACCATGGCAGCTATTCCGTTAGAGAGCAAATGAGGGCACGGGGAGGAAGGTGGGGATGAGCCGCCGTCTAAGCGGGCCAAGAAAATCAAGACGGCGGCGAAGCAACCCGCCCAGAAGCCCAAGAAGATGCCCAAGAAAGCATCAGGTATGGTAGGACATAGACTTCTTCGTTCCGGGAAGACGGTGTAGCGTAGCAGCTGTATTTACCAATTAACTTTTGATTTGGCTCGGGATAGCTTGATAATGAGTTGCCTGTGTGGATATTATGTATCATTGAAGAACGCCGAGAAAGCCAGGGAGATATATAGCTCGGGGATAGTTGTTAATGGTTGATTGGCTCGCGGGCTGATGCGATAATGGACGACGGCACATTCAAAGTATCATTTATGTAACAACGTAGACGAAGAGATAGGATCGCGCTTCAGGGCTTACATAACTATGGTGTTCACGGTAGGATTCGGAGTTGTATTATGGCGGGCTGGGACGAACGTCTTGGAGAATTGAACACATAGTATTACCTCACGCTGCTGTAGCAATGCAGGGAGTTGTAGTCATGTAGTGCTAGAGGGACTGAACGGGCGGGCTGGGGCTGGATGTGAGCGCGGGAGGATCTTCCAAATAGTCAGTATTCAGATCGACGTTGCTGCGGCAAGCACATCACTGGTGCCCGAGGGACTGCCGCTACATGCGGCAATGCGTGCGACAGTTCAGGCGTGACACAGCGGCAGTGTGACATGTTGCGGCAATATTGCCGCATGCAGCGGCAGTCAGCGGCACTTGTAATGTTGAAATGTCACTTTCGCCTATTGAATCTCTGGCAGACGTCGATTCCCAATATACAAGGATCAAGAAGGACATCTTCCATGCCTTCCATATGATCCCAATTCCTGCCCACGGATTGCGGGCCATCTTTTCTCGCACTCTTCGAGACCATATCATGCGCTGGGACCCCGTGTTGCGCGTGCAAGTGGACGAAGTATGCCGTCGAGAATTTAATGCGTCATTCGATGTGATGCTTATCCGAGACCCTCAATGGATCAAGGAGCACGTGCCGCGTTACATTCCACCTCCCAGTGTCCTGGTTCCTGCCATCCAGCATGTCTACAACGTTTTCGGCAATGCACCCGATGCCGAAACGGGTCGGCCGTTGTTTGACAAAAAGGCCTGGGAAAAGGCTAACGCGGTTCTTGAATTGGCGCGCGAAGGGTATCTGTCTGATATTGAGGGTGTTGTCCTGTATGAGAAGGCTGGGCTGGACGAATATGGTCTATGGAGATGGGTCTGTAAGCGTGGAAGTAACAAACTTGAAGGTGGACCCCACGGTGATATCTATCGAAAGTTCGGGGCCTTCAATGGTGAGGCGTTCAATTTACATACTTGATCCTGGTTTTAACGACCATTAATCCATCACCCAGTCCACGTCTCACCGTGAATTCATTGGCTGGTCATCGCACACGCTATAACCCCCAGGTATGTCAATATTTTTGATCATACATACATGTTTAACTTACGGCTGGCAGGCATTTGCAAAGCACCAATTTGGAGTTAACTGGGATTATCATTACACTCTGGAGATGCTCAACCGCACGTCATTTTTGTTGAATTATCTTTCGGATGTTCTTGATGGGGCCTCGTCATATTCTGACTGGATGAACACCGATTTATACGAAAGAACAAAGGAAAAATTTGGAGTGTGCCCTGTTCCTGGTGCGATTCCTTGTTCGGAACCCTCCCAAATTTTCCTTGCTAATTCTTGCATAGAAACCCTTCGCACTCGCCTTGATATGGCATCATACTCCCCCGACGCTGCATCCAAGTTTGAGTTGAACACCAGTGATGACTGGTTGCGGCGGCGACAGGGAGTCGCATTACCCATTCTTTCTCCATTGTCGAATCTCCAACAACTCTCGATGCCCGCAAGTATTTCTTCACCGGAATTAGAAAATTTGCGGGTCAGGCAACTACCGCCGGGAAAAAGAAGATTGATTTCGAAGCGTTTGCGAGAGAATGGAATAGTTCTGCAGATGGAAAGACGTGGTACTGCGTGACGGGGGACGTCCTTAGTACCTACGCGAAGACCTGGCAAAAAATCAGCAACATTCGGGCCTCTCAAGATTTAATTGCACCTAAGATTGATTTGGTTCGTCAAACGGGCGAACTCTTTTCGGCAGCCACCCTTCCTTTCCCCGAATCATTGAAGGGTAATGCAACAGCCACTCAGCCTCACCACGGTCTGTTTGCTCTGGGCGACTCCAAGGATTGAGAAATGCCTGAATCCATTTCCGTGGATCTCGCCATTTCTCATCCCTGAATCGTCCGAGACCCGCCTCCTAATACTAGCGCGAGGCCAACCCAAAGCGCCCTGGCGACAAAAAAATCGAACTCCATTCCACAGGGTCCACCGAACACAAATCAAAGCACCAGCCGTGATCAGGAGATTTACCATGGAGAGCGCGGGCCATCACAAGAGCCTGGAGGTAGCAATCTGGGGTTGGACGCTAGGTTTTCGCTTTCATTTCTTTCTCAAAGTACGAAATTTAACGTCCATTTCAAAACAGTGATCTTCAGAACGATTCGAACATGGTGATTGACCCACCGCACACAGTATCCAACTGTCAAGTGGTCCCGCGCTCCGTTACGCAAGGGAGGCGTCGTGCTGTACCTGAAAACGAGCGCAAGAATAAGATGCGTACATGTCGGCGGTGCAGACAAAGTACGTGTCTGGGCAATAGTGATATTTTGAACTCTCCTGCGCCGTGCACTGTCCCATGCAAAAAATGCCGACGTCTTATTGACTGCAGAGGGGTTGATAATGGGAAGAAGTGCACATTTAAACAAGGTTGACGCTTCTAGCATATAGTAATTTATCTTGTATTTTGATTCTTAAACTGCACGTAATTTGCCTTCCAAATGACCGGCTCAGACATGGCGGGACCGATTTTAGTACAATGCTGACGGTGTGCGTGCCCGTCCTGAAATCTCCTCTTTCTCTCCTCTTCTTTCCTTTTCCGATTTCTTTTTCGCGTTCCTTCTTTGGACACCCAGTACATTTAAAAAAAACCGCCGTCAGGCCGAAAAAATATATATTACATCTCTCACTAAGTCAGTGCAAATTGCTCCAAAATGGCTTCAGGGTGAATTCGAGTACCTCCCGAGCCATTTCTTATGTCCCCTGAGCCTCCGATTAGCACTCACGCATCATTATACAGATTTTGGTGATGTTTGGCAAAGCCATCTAGCAAATCGGGTGCAAATAGCCTGTTTGCGCTGCAGCCATCAGCGCCATCTGGTGGCTGATTTGCAGTGCGCTGACGTATGGCTCCACCCGCCAAAAATCCCTGCGGATGGCTTTTGGAGCCACTGGGAGCTATTTTTGGCGGGTGGAGCCACTCGCCTGCGCACTGCAAATGAGCCACTGAGTGGCGTTGATGGCTGCAGCGCAAACTCTCTAATATCAAATGGAAATTCTCTTATGCGACTTGTACGAGACGGATATTTGCCTGGCTCGAGGTGCAAAGGAATTTCGGAGATGGATTCACAGGTGCGTCCGTGAGGATCACGCTGGCTCGCACATTTCATATCATTTGCAGGCAAAAAGGACGGCAGCGGAAGCGCCGGCACAGCCCTGGCAAAAGGACATACATCAAGTCGGGAAGGCGACCTGCCCAAAGTGTGGGGCACTCAAGAGCTATGGGCCGGGAGAAGTTCCAAACCTGGAGGGCCAGCATCTGAACACCGCCATATGTGTCTATACTGCACAGTGGATTCAGCAAGTGTGCATAGAGCTCAGGAAAAATTAAGATGGAGAAAAATGTAGAGGAATGTCTCCAGAAGGTCCCCAGTGAATTTACACCGCTTCTAAATGCCCATCGGGCGCATTTGGACCAAGTTGCGCATTTCGTAAAACGTTCACGTGCATAATTACCATATTGGGACGTCACGTGGTAGGGAGGGTTGCTGAAAAGGTCATTTTGAAAAAATGTGGCCTAAGTGGATGTTTTGTCGGATCAGAACCCCCTTGCCTCAATTTGCTCTTTCTTTCTCATCCCTCGGGCGTTCGCTCTGAGCCCACCCGATTCGGTCCGCTCTTCTCATGTTCATTCTCAGACAATGGCGGCGATCGCCGTTTAGCTCTGGGAACTCTACATGTCGTCCATTCCGAGCAGACAAGGCCCGTCTATCCTTGCTATGCTTTTCTCCCCCCCATCGTCATTCCGCCGTATCGAAGTTTTCTTCTCTCCTCCACACGGTGCTGAGCGACCGGATTATTACTCGTATCTTAAGTAGATGTGGTGATTTCGTATGTACATGTTTTGCTTCCGATTTTGCACCTTTTTTCTCTCGGCCACCCGTTCGTTCCAGTGTCTCGGTCGCCTTGAGGCTTTTGTTTTTCTCACCCGCTCCAAGATACGTGCACGTTAGCAGTCTAATTTCCTTTTGCTCTTCGGGTCCACCCGACAGGTCAAAGATTGTTATCTTCGACCTCCCCGATCAGCCGTTCAACGTCCGCTCAAAAGACGTAGGGTCTCTCATTCGTCCCACTATCTCCCCCCGTCGAATTCCGTCCGTTGCTGCGTCCATCCCTTCATTTTTCCTCCGGAACTTTGTTACGCCTCAAACTTCAAGTTGAAGCAATTGCAAGTTCTGTCTGATGTTGCCGAGCATCTTCTTCCGTGTGCATCCCGCCATCAAGCATCTCAATACAGCGCCTAAAGGCTGTCCGATCAAGCCCTCCGCAACCCAGGAAGTCGAAATATCGAGTATTACTCCTCATTCTCCGGATCCATATTGTCTAGAAGAGCACATCGACTCCCAGCTGTTGGCCGGCTGTTCTAAGGTGTCATTGCGCCGGCCGCTCTCCTTCTCTCGGTCACCATACACCCTTTCTATGATATTTTAATCCATGCGGACGGCGTACCTCCTGCCCGTTTACCTGTTAAATTTTATCTTCAGTCCGCTCGGTCGACGTTCGTCACACTCCCGGGGTGGGTCGGTAATATTATTCAGTTAGTTTGGGCTACGCCTGCCCCATGGTGCGTATCACTGATTCACCTTCTCCGCACGGCCTTTTTGACCATTACTTTCTCGAGCGCAGGTCTCAGTTGGGGCTTGGGGTGAGCCCATCAATTCGTGTTACTTATTCAAGTGTTCAAGTTGAACTGCCGGCAGGCTCCAAATGTTGATTTTCTATAAAAGCTTCGCCACACCTCGATTTCAAAGTAACCTATCCACACCCAACGACGTTTGATGCAAGATTTTCCTTTGCAGGGTGTTGGATCCCGGGAGCACGCATTGATGGGTCTCCGTGAGTTCGATCCTGACATCTGCTCTTGCTCTTCGCTAATGGTGCATTGTAATCTCTGCTCATCATTCATTGCTCGGCCAGAGCCAGTTCCCGTGTTTGTTTTCTGCCAGCTAGCCGACTTTGGAGGGTGCACTGGGTTCCAGAACAACTCTATAGACCTACCTTTTTGCCTCGATTTTGGTTAACGGCCGCAATGGGTGTTGGGTCGGGTGGTTACTTTAACTAGTAATCATACGTACTTGATAAAATGTCAATGAATGTGTGTTTACAGACCGCCTACGCCGGAGCGAAGCGAAGGCACGGCCTGTGGGATGATAACCATCCCGATTGCACCGATTTAGCATGGGCTTCGGAGGACATGCACAGAACGGAAGACGAAGGTCATGCACAGCTGACCGTTCAATGAAGAGGCCAGAGTGGTTTCAAGGCCGTTCGTAGGTTAATTAAACCTTTCGAGCGCGCTTCTCTTGTCAAGGATTTCCGATCAAGTCTGATGAATAGTGGCATGTATAGAATAGTGGTACCAGGTGAAACACATGGATGTGCTCAAAAGGAGGAAGAAAATCAATGAGGGCTCATTGGACGGAAGGAAGGCTTTGGGACATATCATAAACGAGTCAAATTCTACACAACGATACGTGAGCAAAGTAGACCATACAGGATGGCCGCCAATGCGCGACATCGCTGCATCGGTGACTCCATTGCAGCAGTAATGGCTCCCCGAGCAAAGCAGACGTTCCAACCTGAGACGACTTCCTCGTCTGAATCCGATTGATCTTCATCATCGACGGGTGGCATCCAGCCTACGGCAACGAAAGGAGATCAGAACGGTGTTGCGGAAAAAAGGAAACGAGGTAGAAAAGATCAGAAAAGCATAAATGAAAATTATTTTTCGTATTGTCAAGAACACCACATGGGCCAGAAACGCCCCGATGGACGTTCAAACTCGCCATCTAAAATAGTCTCATCTCATAGATGAAGCAGGAAAGGAAAACTTACCTCGAGATGGATGTGGTCAAAGTCATTTCCGGAAGAAGATAAACCAGATGCGAGCGACACATGTCAGATGCGGCACACCTGGGCCAGATGCGACACACTTCCAAAAACAGAAATGTGTCGGTCTTGTGCTCGCACCATTACACATCACCGACGCGTTCCGCAGGCCCGCGAAAGATAACCAAATATTTGTTCCGTACTCTTCCCTCCTACCTCTTACACCCACATACCGGTCACTGTTCTCGTTCTCAACGTGCGACCCCGACTCGGAGACGCGCCGCAATTCACTCAAGGCATTCTCCAGAGCACCAGGAATTGGACGATAACTTGCCGTCGCCGATGGGGGCCGTGACGGCGTTTCAACCCTCTTAGTCATCGCTCCACTGCGACCATTTTAACAGGTCAAACATCTAGGAATACCTACCCAGTTTCGCGAGTGTCTCGGACGATGCTGACTCGAGTTCCCAGGTAATCAGTGGGCCACCATATCCCCTCGACGACGGCTCTGACGTCTACGTCATGTCTTTTGTCCTTCATATAACTCGCAGGTACTGTGAAGAGTCATGCTATGAGAATACACCTTCTGCAGGGGTGGGAACACGAAATCCTGGACATTCTTTCGGCCTCTTACATCGGCTCTTGCTCTGACCCGGAGAATGTCATGCATATCGACAGTTGTCCATCGTGTCGTGATTCAGATATTCCCTTTGATGCGGAGATGATTCTCCCAACACTAAAGCGTCAAGGATTAGTAATTGACCGCTCGCTGGCCTGAGTGGAGTTGACTGTTTATTCAGCCAACAGGTACGCTTGTCCCGCCACATTACTGTCATGTCGCATTTCTCCCCTTGTTCCTTGCTGTTCTTTACTTAGGTGTATTGGTTCCTCTAGATATATTGTACAAGTACAAACTAATTGTTTGGTTGATCCCCTGCGTGTTTGTAAGGGTCTTCTACTAATCCAGAATAAAGGCCGTGGCTAGCTTTATTTCAACAATAGCAGTCGGAAAGTCACTTGGAAAGTTCTTGCAGTACCTAATTTCGATAACTTTTACTTTACAGCGGTAAAATTCGTACATCTAACATCCAATGGGATGCAAAAAATGGTTGCCTTGGAAAATTAAATGACACACTGGTTGAGCATTTCAAGTTTTTCAGATCAACTATCAGTGAAAAACTTCCTTTATTTTTCACGCATTTTTTCACTGAGAAAGCATCTGAAAATTTCAAATTGTTTTCAGCACTTTTTTGACTGAGAATCAAGGTGAAAAACTGGAACCAAAATTTGTGCCTTTTCTTCCAAGAGTACTACCAGTTTCTGCAGTATTTTTTCAGGTCCTTTTTCACTGAAAAAGCAACTGAAAATTTTTAAATTCTTTTCACTACTTTTGTGAGTGCGAATCACGATGAAAAACTTGAAATAAAATTCATGTCTTTTCTTGCAAGGCTGACACCAGTAATCCAAACATATTTACGGGTGAAAATGGTGGTGAGAAATTTAAAAATCCTTTCATTACAATTGTCACCTGTAAAAAACAAGGAAAAAGCCTGAAAAATCTCGAGTAAAAAACAGTGAATAATTTGAAATGGATAATCAATGTTTTCACACATTTTTCACGATCTTTCATTCAGGTTTTTTCACTGAAAAACATAGTGACAAAGATATGTTACTTATTACCCTGATTTCTAGTGTGAATACAGGTGAAAACATCAAAATAGTTTCCTAACATTTTCTACTGAAAATCAAGATGAAAAATTGGAAATAATCTTAAAGTATTGTCTTCAGACATTTATTATGCAGAATCAGTTTCAAATTTGTCACCGAAGAATGCAAAAGTCCTTTACAACAATTTTCAGCTGAAAAAGTGTAACATACTGCTAAGAAAGTTTCAGGTTGTAAGGATAAGGAATTGGAGACTCAAGAACAGGTTTTTCAGCAGGTTTTGGTCCTCATTCTTGAAGAATGTGTGGTATAAAACTTGAATCCATGCTTTCAATATTTGCTCTCATTCAGACAGATTAGTATTTCAAGTTTTCAGGTGACAAAGCGCTGAAAAATTTGAATACTTTCTCTACTTGCAGTTTCAAGTTTAGAAGCAAAAATCTGGTCGAACATGCATTGGTGAACTTGGAACTTTTGGTTCACTTCACAACAGCTCTTCTATAAGCAGGCCAGAGACATGTTCATGACTGCTACACCAAAAGGAGGAGATAATTGATAAGATAACTCTTATCAATGACGCACCTATATAAGGACGTGGGACTGCAATAAGGTTACTAAGGCCTTCTGCACTGAGAATCTCCTCTGGCATGCCCAGATGGGTTCCAATTGGGCGGGAAGTCTCAGAGGGATCTATGATGCATGCTTCCACCGATTTGAACGCCGTGGACCATCCATTCTTGCTCAGCTCACCCAACAGCAAATTTCATGGGAAGAGTGCGAACAATTTGTGCTCTTGCGGTTGGGAGTGTGTTACAAGCTCAGGACTGTGTGACAGTTGTCAAGGGCTCGATGATGCATGGTTCCACCGATTTGAACACCACGGACCATCCATTCTCACTCAGATCACCCATTGGTACATCTCACAGGGAGATTGCAAAAGATTTGCACTATTGTGGTCAAGAGCGTTTTACAAGCTCAGGACTGTGTGACGGTGGTCAGAGAGCTCTATGATGCATGGCTCCACCGATTTCAATGCCACGGACCATCCATTCTTGCTCAAATCACCCACCGGCAAATTTGGCAGGGAGATTATGAATAACTTGTGCTATTGTGGCTGGAAGCATTGTACAGGCTCAGATCTTTGCGATGGTGGTCAGAGGGCTTCCAGATACGCCACAGACGATTCATTCTCGCTCAGATCACCCACCGGCAAATTGGCAGGGAGATGGTGAATAATTTGTGCTATTTTGCTTTGACTACATGACTTGCGACGTACATGCGTAATCGATTCCTCTGCTCCTTCATCCATCTAGCAGGTATTCGGGGCGTAAATTAGCTATGTAGTGCTGCTGTGCTCCAATGCTAATAAATACTATTTTACCCTCAACCTGAGTGGAATGCATAATCAGCCTGAGTACGATTTGTGCCAAAAATCAATCAGCCCCAATCCTCAACTGAACAAAATTTACCTTCAACCAGTAGAAACAGACAGATCTGTGGACTTCATCCGGCCGGAAATTCTGTCTTTTCCGACAGGATGAACCGAAGATGTTCTTACATTCCTTCAATCAGACAAATCTAATGCACCAGTTGGAAACAGAAAGCTTCTGGTCGTACAAAAATTGAAATCTCCAGCAGAACAAAAAGAAAGGATTGGGACGTCCAACTAAATCTGTACAAGACTAGAAGCCAATTGATAAACAAGTTTCTACGAGCAATGCCAACTACAGTTCCATGCGGCACATGCATCACCTACCATCCGATTCGGATTAAGGCAGTCCTCTCGTTCCAGAAGGGGTGTATCAGTCTAGGGCAGCAGGTATTTGAATAGAGTTCCAGGGTTATCAAAATTCACAGCCCACCTGCCCCAGGAGCAGATATTACGAAACGGCCAGCGGAGAACCATTGCAAGGTACTAAAAACCCCCACGACGAAAAGAGTGGGTCCTGTATGGGGGGAGATCAATCTGAATGTCCAAGAGATTGTTGCGGAAATATGCCATAGATTAATATGAAATGTGGTGATGAGTGATCTGAGCAAGAATGGATGGTTCGCGGCATCGAAATGGGTGGAGCCCTGTATCTGGAAGCCCTCTGACCACTGTCACAGTCCTGAACTTGTACAATGCTCCCAACTGAATAGCGCAAATTATTCGCAATCTCCCTGCAAAATTTGCCGATGGGTGATCTGAGTGAGATCTAGAATAGACAATCTGCAGCGTTCAAATCGGTGGAAGCATGCATCATAGAGGCCTCAGATCACTGTCACACAGTCCTGAACTTGTACACCACTCTCAACCGCTGAAACACTGTGTATGTAACCGTGTATGAAATCCAATGCAATATAATGACCTCGAGAGACCGCTAATAACACCAATAACACAACACAGTCCACTCAATATAACGCGCAAGTTTGGGGTTCCAACCAAGTATTAGGTTGCTGCAATTTGGTATGATACGGTCAAAGTAGTAAGACTTTGTGCTACGGTGGGACGGTGAACGGCTTTATACCGATCTAGGTGTTTTATGGGCGGTCTAACGGCTTCGGAAAGCTTGGTTTTATCACAAGGTTGGTGAAATGACTTCCTGGGAGTTGGTAATTCGCTTTTATAACGCTGTCTGGTGTATTTCCGATGTTTACAAACTATAGCTAGAGTTGACTTTTTACGTCTACAATGCCCGATAATTGCTGATCCTTAATATTCCGCTGTTCGCTGCAATAACCCTTATCAATTCTCGCTGCATACAGTCTTTGGACTATGTCCGGTTCAATGATTCTCAAGTAAACAACGAAATATCAAGCGGAAAAACAATTATTATTCCTCAGTGGTACTCCGAACAAATTCAAGTCTTTCCTAATATCGTGCAGGCTGTAATAGCTACACTTGCGATAGGAGAGGGGTGAATCCACTGGCGAACTACTGCTATTCTACTGCTATTTACACAAACCCAAGAATCTATATACGGACACTTACAAACAAACAAACAATAAAATGAGTCATGCCCTATGACCAGGGCTGTGGAGCTTTACATGATTTATGGTCCCAAAAGCGAGCTGTAAAAGGTTAGTTTCAAATACATTGGTATATTTCCTGCATAAATGATCGGTCGCGATCGAAAGACCCGACATAACCGTGATGCCATCAGCTTCCTTGGTTCCTGTCCTGGCCTAGACCTGGCCTAACCTTGGTCACTGCCACTTCATCTCTATTCCTGGCCGACGCGCAGCACCCTCTGCCTGTTCCGTGCCTTTTTGATTGTTCTGTATTTCACAGAGCGATCGAGCTCGATCGTAGAAGCCCTCAACCGCTGTCAAGCGTGGGATCGCATCGATCACCTGCGGAACCGGTTGTAGTTCCGGTCCGCTGAGTCATCAATGCTTTTGCGGCTGCAGCCGGGATCCCCCGCCGCTTGTACTATCGTCCGTTGAATGTAATCTAATCTTCAATAGTGATCTCCCAGTGTCGCATAGTTGTAGTCTAGACGGCTTTTATATATCCTGACTTTGAACAGTGCACAGAGTACTCCAATTCCGTTTGAGAATGGTAAAGTCACCCTTTAGCTATAGGTTCGTTGCTTCCCCAGACTCGAGCCCATTGTGGTGGCCGTTATCTGGAACAAGCTACTAGCTTTAGCATGCACTTATGTCCTTAACTGGTTGCTGGTTGCTTGGATCTCAACACAAGCCCTCTGAGACGGTGTAATAGCTTAGTTTATAGCCGGTAACGATGACTAAGCGATGTAAAATGGAAAGATTTCACGCATGTTTACTTAGCCAGCTTATCACCGCAATGGCGCAAATTATTCACAATCTCCCTGCAAAATTTGCCATTGTGTGATGTGAGTGAGAATGAATGGTCTGTAGCATTTTAATCAGTGGAAGAACACATTATAGAGCTCTCTGACCATCGTTTCCCAGTCCTGAGCTTGTACAACACTCTCACCCCCAATGGCACAAATTATTTGCAATCTCCCCACGAAATGTGGTGATGGGTAATCTGGGTGAGAATGGATGGTCTGAGCCGTTGAAATGGGTGGTAGCAAGCATGAGACTGCCTTCTAACCACCGTCACACAGTCCTGAACTTGTCCAGAGCTCTCAACCACAAGAGCACAAATTATTCACAATCTCCCTGTGAAATTTGCCGTTGGGGGATGTGAGCGAGAATGGAGGGTCCACGGCATTCAAATCGGTGGAAGCATGCATGATGACCCTCTCTGATCCCCGCTGCACAGTCCCAAACTTATACAACACTCTCAACCCCAATAGCGCAAATTATTTGCAATCTCCATGCCAAATTTGCTGTTGGGTGATCTGCGCGAGAATAGATAATCCGCGGCGTTGAAATCATCGGAAGCATGCATCTGGATGGCCCCTGATCACCATCACACAGTCCTGAGCTTGCACAACACTCTCAACCAAAATAGCACAAATTATTCGCAATCTCCATGCAAAATTTACCAATGGGTGAGCAAAGCAAGAATAGATAATTCGCGGTGTTCAAATCAGTGGAATCATGCATCATAGAGCCCATACACTTACTTTACTCGCACCCCTGCCAGCTCCTGCCCTGGCTGCCAGCTGAATTGATTAAACAGTTCTTCTGGCTACAATTCTTAGGAACCCAGCTTTTAAGCATAGCAAAAGCGCAGCTGTATCAGAGAGCCTGCGCTGCAAAACTGGCAGCGTAAAACTAGAAGCAGTGCCTCCTTTAAGGAGGCAATACACACCTTGGGGAACTTAAAATGTCCTTCTAAATTTAGAAAACGTGACCACCATCACCCAGTCCAGAACTTGTAAAATGCTCTCAACTGCAATAGCGCAAATTATTCGCTATCTTCATGCAAAATTGGATGTTGGGTGATCTACGCGAGAATAGATAATCTGTGGCATTCAAACTGGTGGAAGCATTGATCATAAATGCCTCCGACCACCATTGCACAGTCCAGAACTTGTACGACAATCTCAACTGCAACCGCGCAAATTATTTGCAATCTCCCTGTGAAATGTGCCAATGGGTGAGCTGAGTGAGAGTGGATGGTCCGCTGAAACGGTGCACCTGCGTACGGCTGTGACCTAACTGACTGACTCGAGGGAAGCTATGAACACCACTCAAACAACCAACACACACACACCACACAACCAATACACAGTGCCAATGATTTGAGTTCAGGTCTACGCCGAAATATACGACTAAGATTGAATCCTCCCAGGTAATGTTGAAGAAACCGTTCGTAGGGAGTCTTATTAGGACGTCCTCGGAACTACAGATAGTTTAGAATTACCTAAAGATAGGCCTCGGGGATACCAGGGTATGGTTTTAAAGAGTGTAAATGAGTCCGAGGACACCAACTGTATGGGCTCGGCTCGACAATACTCGCTGCACAGCCGTCTGCAGTTCGAGGGGACAATGACTAGGCAACTGTATGCGCTAGTAGGACAATACTCGATGCACAACCGTCTGCAAGCGAGGGGACAATGACTAGGCAACTGTATGCACTAGTAGGACAATACTCGATGCACAACCGTCTGCAAGCGAGGGGACAATGACTAGGTAACTGTATGCACTAGTAGGACAATACTCGCTGCGCAACTGTCTGCAGTTTGAGGGGACAATGATCAGGCAACTGTATGCACTGATAGGACAATACTTGGTGCACAACCGTCTGCAACCAAGGGGACAATGACTAGGCAACTGTATGCACTAGTAGGAATGGCTTAGATGAACCTTAAAGCTTAGATGTAGCCAACAATCGAACTTTCTTGTTAATGAATCTACAACAACAGATGTGTTTATTACAACAAATCTCCGCGGACGATACAGAGTCACAAATGCCTTGGGAATAAGCTTTCGACGTGAGTCTAGGCGAACTGGGCTATAATGTGCTGCTTGAACATCGCGTTCTGGCTGGTCTTTTATACTAATTTGGCTACTATGTGACAGTCCGAGGATATGTGACAGGAAAGAGTAATTTGAAAATGAAAAAGAGTAATTTGAAACTGAAAAAGGGTAGTTTGAAACTGAAAAAGGAAATGGAGCGATGCTGCTCTATTTTGGTGAGGTCCGGCCGCAGACAACTGGTGCCTGGAACCTCTTTTGGTGTATATTTAGCGAGTCCTCGGACGGCCGTGCTTTGCCGTCCGTGCCCTCGTGCTTGCTCTGCCTCGGCATGGCTGTAAATAGCTCATGCTACGTCATCATTCTGGCCGACGGAGACGGCTCGGCCGTGGGTATCCACTCCGTGAAGTTGTTTTAGCTGTGTCCGAGCTGAACTGTTCACCCATTGCCTGTTTAGGACTTTCATTGTACTTGTTGGGTTCCTCGAACGCGACGCGCACGTCACATGGGTTCCACGATGGTCTAGGCTCAGCTCGGCTTCTTCCGAGCATTGGTATTTGTCAGGCGCACCAGTCCTCGAACTATAGATAGTTCATCCGTGCTGTTGTTTCAAGTCTGGGGTTGTCCTCGGACTGATCCTCAGTCCTCGGACTAGTATCCACTCGTTTTTTGTGGCAGACATAGTGTCCTCGGGCGATGCTTTGCCCTAATGTAAGTCTATCGGGAGTCCTCGGACTGTCCCTGGTCCTGCAGTCTAGTTCGTGCTCGTGCCAATCCTGTCCAGGATGGCTCTATAGCAGTCCTTGGACTGGTTCTATCTCTGCGTCTGGTATACTGTGTTCCAACTAGTAGTCTTAGGCTTTTGTGTTTAATCTCCTGGGTATGGTAACTAGCTTTTGCAGTGCAATCCGCCCTCAGATATGAGTTATGGACTGAATCTGACGAACTTCGAGGCATCCTTAAGCTTACTATACTGATCCTCGATATTTGAAGAACCAAGTCATAGTATAACCTTAATGCCTATACGGTTCTCTCGCGTCCTTGCTACGCAGTCAGCAGTGCGGAGCTCGCTCTGACTCTAATTGGTATGCCACCAGGCAGGGGACTTCTTGTATTTGACAAGAAATCGCAAAAATGCGAGATTTCACGGCTGGGCTAATACCAGTCGTATCACCACGGTCTTCAAATCATTGGAAGCATGCATCATAGAGCCCTCTGATCCCCGTCAAACAGTCCTAACCTTGTACAGAGCCCTATACCGCAATAGCGCAAATTACTCGCACCCTTGCTGCGAAATTTGCTGATGGGCCATCCAAGCGAGTATGAATGGTCTGTGGCATTCAAATCTGAGGGGGAGTCCCTTGGAAACGTCTCAGACGCCCGTGAGACACGGTCATCGACGAAGGCAAGTCGGGTGTGACTTCGGACGCGGATGTTCTGATTCACCTGCTAAACCCATCAGACGGAAGCGCGGTCCGAAACTGAAGGCAACAGCGACCAGTGGCGAGGAAAAGGCGAGGAAAAGTTCCCAAAACCACCAAAGAAGAAGGCAGTCCCCAAAGAGAAGCAAAAGGTGCAACCCAAGGTGAACCCAAGGCGAATCCGAAGAGTAAGTCCTCGGTATTCTGTGGGGGTCGGAGTCTGACGCTGTGCAAATTGTGGAGAAGGGTCCTCCAACAAGTGCATGTTTATACTATTGTCTTCAGTGTAAGAACTGAGTCTTAGGTTCCAGTCAACGAGTATTCCAGCAAGTACTGAATAGGATTGCAATGTGGTAAAGACCCTAGAATAGAAATGCTACAGTCTAACTCAACGAGGCTTCGTCAAGAGCAGGAAAGCCTTTCTCTTTAATGACTAAGCCTCTATCTCTCCGGGAGACTGAGGGTTGACCGAGATGGGTACGAGGTTGAACCGAAGGATCGAAGATCTATAACTCGTTAGTTATAGATAAGGTAGATAACTAGAATGTCGCTTAGCGCCTTCAAGTTCCACGGCTCGGAGAGACTCAACGAGGTGAATAGAATGGAAGCGCGCGAGGCGAGGTGATAGTGTGGATGAGTGTAAAGGTTAAGATAATATTCGATGCGCTGGCAATTACATGATCTGTTATCTAATCAGACACGTGACTGTGCATCCTTCTACTTCGTGCAAACAGAGACTATCGTACAAGTAAGAGAAAAGAAAATATACCCCTGTCATTCATAGACATTCCTTACATTCAGTGTTCCCGAAGGAGCTTCCACAGGCAACCAACAGGTTTCCATCATGTCTTCACCATCTTTTGATGACACCCTCAAGAAGTTCTATGGAACTATTGGCTGTGTTAGTGCAACACTCATGGCTGTATAAATTCTCTAGCGCCAAGCTCAGAGACCCGACCATCAACCTTAGTGATTCAGAATACTCGACAGGGTTGATAACTGATGCGAAGGCAAGGATCAGAACCGAGGTAGATGAACTGAATTCCTGTGTTGCCAATTTGAGAAGCCTCGGAAGGAAATAGGGAGCCAAAAAAAGATGAACGCGCAGATTACGTGTTATGGAATGCATCATAAGCGATGTTAGTCCCCCCTCAAAAAAATCCAGCTCGCCTGGACCCCATCTGGGCATGCTAGGCGAGATTGTGGCACAGGGGGCCGTGGTTACTAGGTCCCAAAAATGAAACGAAAATCATAATTCTGACTGTATCATTAGAGAGGTTGCACACCAGCCATTGGAGCCAATCAATGGCTTATTTGGCGTGCACAACTAATGCCGCCACCTGCCGAAAAATGGCAGGCCAATGGCTCCACCAGCCATTGACATCAGAGTTTGGCGGGTGGAGCCATTCATGTGCGCACACCAAATAAGCCACCCGATGGTTCCCATGGCTTTTGCGCAACCTCTCTATTAATTGCGCATAAATCCGTAGATCAGATCTAGCTAATCACCAGCCCAATTCCATCCAGAAGTGAGTGAGGTATGGAGGAGTCTTTCACGGGGATCAAAAACAACTGAAAACAATAATTTCTGTTTATGCCTTCAGTTCTGTTATCGGCTCTAACCAAATGCTGGACAGTTTATATGTCTGCAAGTACTGGTGTAGGAAAGGTACAGAGTGATGGCCATGACCAGGAAGCTGGGCAGGCCATATGTGTAATACGAGGCAAGGTAGCACATGGTGAGAGGGAGGAAGGGAAGAGTGTTGATATATATTACTCAATCCAGGCATCACGGCACTCATGTGAGTGGCCGCAAACTGCTTCTATTAATTCACAGGGACTCCTGTAGAGGATCAAGACCCTCTCTACAATGAGACCCCAGGGCTCACTCCAGACAAGATAGGGCACAGTCGGCCAAAGCAGTTATCTGCTGTCTTGCTCTTCCGTGCTCAAATTCTTTGGTGACCAGCAGGGACCATCATTCACCGGAGTACCATGCTCTGCTTCTGATAACTCTACAGCATGCTTCCCCCGATTTCAACGCAGCAGTCCATCTTGTCTTGCTCAGATCACCTATCGGCAAATTTTGCGGGGAGATTGCGAACAATTTACGCTATTGAGGTTGAGAGCAGTGTACAGGTTCAGGACTGTGTGACGGTGGTCAGAGGGCGCTACCATGCATCCTTCCATCGATTTCAATGGCACAGACCATCCATTCTCGCTTAAATCACCCACCAGCAAATTTGGCAGGGAGATTGCGAATAATTTGTGCTACTGCGGTTGGGAGCATTGTACAAGCTCAGGGCTGTGCCGACGGTCGTAAAAGGGCTCTATGATGTATGGCTTCAACCGATTTGAACACTGCAGATCATCCATTCTCACTCAGATCACCCAATGGCAAACTTTGCAGGGAGAGTGCAAACAATTTGCACTCTTGCGGCTGGGAGTGTTTTATAAGCTGTGGACTGTGTGACAGTGGTCAGAGGGCTCTATGATGCATGCTCCCACCCATTCCAACGCCGCAGACCATCCATTCTCACTGAGCTCACCCAACGGCAAATGTTACAGGGAGATTGCAAATAATTTGCACAATTGCAGTTGGGAGCATTATACGAGTTCAGGACTGTGCGACGGTCATCAAAGGGCTCTATGATATGTGCTTCCACCGATTCCAACGCCGCAGACCATTCATTCCCACTCAGCTCACCCAACATCAAATTTTGCCAGGAGATTGGGAATAATTTGTGCTATTGCGATTGAGAGCATTGTGCAAGCTCAGGACTGTGTGACGGGGGTCAGAAGGCTCTATGATGCATGCTTCCACAGATTTGAACACCGTGGACCATCCATTCTCGCTCAGATCACCCAACCACACATTGTGTGGGGGGATTCCAAATAATTTGGCTATTTCGGTTGAGAGCTCTGTACAAGCTCAGGACTGCAACGGTGGTCAGGGGGCTCTATGATGCATTCTTCCATCGATTTCAACGCCACAGATTATCTATTCTCGCTTAGATCACCCAACAGCAAATTTGGCAGGGAGATTGTGAATAATTTGCGCTTTTGCGGTTGAGAGTGTTGTGCAAGCTCAGGACTGTGCAGGGCTTCCAGATACAACTAAGGCTGAGGTCTCAATCCCTGTGGGGAGCCAGGGCAGCGGTCGGACCGGAGATGTATTGTATGGAGGATTGCAACAATGTTGCACAACAGCAAGGAGGTATAAATGCCCCGTTGCGCAGGAAAGGATGACCGAACGTGGGCAAGACTTGGGCAAGACTACTTGTTAGGTGTGTAATGGGGACCAAACAATTCCACTCCCATCTCGGCCCAGGACCATATTGACTGCGCTACTACCAGTGGGCGGCGTAACAGAAGCACATGGTGCAAAGAATCAAAGCCGACGCCCATGAGGATGCACAAATGGCATTGTCAGTCGTGCGCTACAGATGGAGGTTATCAGATGGACTCGCCTCCCAGGGAGGATAGAATGAATGGTCTGCGGCATTCAACTCGGCAGAAGCATGTAGCTGGAAGCCCTCTGACCACCGTCACACAGTCCCGAACCTGTACAACACCCCCAACTGCAAGAGCCCACATTATTCGCAATCTCCCCGCAAAATTTACCGATGGGACATCTAAGCGAGAATGAACAGTATGCAGCATTCAAATCTGTGGAAGCAATGTAGCTGGAAGCACTCTGACCACCGCCACACAGTCCTGAGCTTGTATAATGTTCTCATCTGCAATAGTGCACACTATTCACAATCTCCCTGCGAAATTTGCCGGTAGGTGATCTGAGTGAGAATGGAGGGTCCACAGCATTGAAATTGACGAAACCATGTATGTGGAAGTCATCTGACCACCGTTGCACAGTCTTCTGACCACCGTCACACAGTCCTGAACATGTACAACACTCCCAACCGCAATAGCACAAATTATTTGCAATCTCCCAACCGCAATAGCACAAATTATTTGCAATCTCCCTGCCAAATTTGCTGGTGGGTGATCTGAGCGGGACTGGATGATTCACAGTGTTGCAATCAGCGGAAGCATGTATCTGGAAGCCTTGTGACCACCATCACACAGTCCTGAACATGTACAACACTCTCAATTGTTATAGCCCAAATTAGTCACAATCTCCTTGCCAAATTTGCCGGTAGGTGATCTGAGTGAAAATGGAAGGCCCACAGCATTGAAATTGGCGAAACCATGTATGTGGAAGTCATCTCACCACCGTTGCACAGTCCTATGACCACCATTGCACATGTCCTGAACGTGCACAACACTCTCAACTGCTATAGCACAAATTAGTCGCAATCTCCCTGCCAAATTTGCTGTTGGGTGATCTGAGCGAGAATGGAAGGTTTGTGGCGTTCAAATCGGTGGAAGCATGCACCATACAGTCCTCTGACCACCTTCACACAGTCCTGAACTTGTACAATGTTCCCAACCGCAATAGCGCAAATTTCGGTTGTTTTGGACTTGGATTCTGACACTGTGCAAATTGTGGAGAAGAGTCCTCCGACAGGTGCGTGTTTATACTGGTCGTACCTGTCCATTCATCTAAAACATGGCCAGACATTGTCTTCAGTGTTCCCAAAGGAGTTTCCACAGGCAACCGATGGGCCTCCATCATGTCATCGACATCTTTCGATGGCGCCCTCGAGACAAAACTTTTGTTCACGTCTTTGGGTCTTTTATCAGCTGTAACCAAATGCTGGACAGTTTATATGTCCGCAAGTACCGGTGTTGAGAAGGTAGAGAGCAATGGCAATGACCAGGAAGCTGGGCAGGCCATCTATGTGATACGAGGTGCTCGAGGTGGTGATCAAAGGCAGTACATCACTGGGTCCATTGGTGTTCTATTTACCTCACCGGATAGAAGAAGGAACACCTAAGTAGTAGCCTGGTGTCAGTCAGTGGATGCAAGAGTAGTTGGAAGAGGTTGGTTGCTGGCTTTGCATTGCTGGTTGGTGGACCTGGACCCATGAGCTGCTCATGTGCATGGGAAACGATGGGTGGTTGAAAATGGAGTTACAGCCAATAACAGTACTGAAGGCGTGACAAAGAAATTGCTGTTTTTGGTTGTTTTCGATCCCGCAACATAATCCTCCATAAGTCAGTCTGTTCTACATGGATCAGGCTCGGAATTAGTTAGATCTGCTCTGTTAATCATACACAATTATTGATAGAGTCAGAATTGAGATTTTCGTCTAAATATGGCAAGTCAAATCAGTCTATCTACCTTAGTTTTGATGCAGAATGGGTGATAAAGTAGGCTGTGGCCCTGTATTCTGCTCCCAGATGCCGGAAACACAACCACTTGATGAGAAACACGCATCGGGAAATGCTAATTACGATGCTTCGACACATCGATGTTACCATCAAGTCACCACAATCACATCACCACATATCGCCACCATGCCTACGCAATTACAACAGACACACATCACACCACTTGCTCTCTCTCCCAGGTGGTGGATGGCCAGCTCCTCGAGCTCTTTAGCATTGAGAAGATGCAAGAGGAACCTTGCAGCAGCTGTGAAGAGAGCTCAGGCTGTTGCAACGCTGCAAGCATCCCTCCGAACCTCCAGTCCAAATCCTCCCTCCGATAATCCCAGTGAATGGCCTCTGGATTTCCCCAGCTCATATAGTCCTATGGGGACACCTTCTGATGGTCTGTGGTGTTAAAATCAGCGGAAGAACACATCAAAGAGACCTCTCGCCACTACCACACAGTCCTGAACTTGTTCAATGCTCCCGACTGCAATAGCACAAATTATTTGCAATCTCCCTGTGAAACTTGCCATTGGGCGATGGGATTGAGAATGGATGGTCCGCAGTGTTGAAATCAGTGAAAGCATGTATCTGGGAGCCCTGTGACCACCGTCGTACAGTCCTGAACTTCTACAACATTCTCAATGGCAATAATACAAATTATATGCAATCTTCACGCGAAATTTGCTGATTGGTGATTTGAGCGAGAATGGATAGTCTGCAGCATTGCAATCAGTGGACATATGCTTCCGGAAACCCTCTGACTATTTTCACACAGTCCTGAGCTTGTACAATGCTCTCAACTGCAAGGGCACAATTTACTCGCAATCTCCCTGCAAAATTTGCTGATGGGTGATCTGAGCGGGAATGGATGGTCTGCAGCATTGAAATCGATGGAAGCATTCATCTGGAAGCCCTCTGACCACCGCTACACAGTCTTGAGCTTGTACAGGGCTCCTAAATGCAAGAGCGCAAATTATTCACAATTTCCCTGCAAAATTCATCAATGGGTGGGTGATCTGAGAGAGAATGGATACTCTGTAGCATTGCAATTGGTGGAAGCGCGTCGCTGGAAGCTCTCTGACCACTGTTGCACGGTCCTGAACTTGTACAGAGCTCTCAACCGCAATAGCACAACTTATTATGCAATCTCCCTGCGAAATTTACTGTTGAGGGATGTGAGGGAGAATGGATGGTCCGCAGTGTTCAAATCGACGGAAGCATGCATCTGGGATCTGAGTGAGGATGGATGGTCCACAACATAGAAATCGCTGGGAGCATGTATCTGGAAGCCCTCTGACCACCGCCGCACAGTCCTGAGCTTGTGCAACACTCTCAACTGCACTAGCACAAATTATTCACAATCTTGCTGCAAAATTCATCAATGGGCAATCTGAGCGAGAATCAATACTCTGTAGCATTTCAATCAGTGGAAGCATGCCTCTGGAAGCTCTCTGACCACCGTTGCACAGTCCTGAACTCGTACAGAGCTCTCAACTGCAATAGCACAAATTATTCGCAATCTTTCTGCAAAATTTGCCAATGGGGGATCCGAGCGAGAATGGATGGTCCACAACATTGAAATTGGTGAGAGCATGCATCTGGAAGTCCTCTGACGACCGTCACACAGTCCCAAGCTTGTACAGAGCTCTCAATCACAAGAGCACAATTTATTTGCAATCTCCCTGCAACATTTGTCAGTGGGCGATCTGAGCGGGAATGGATGGTCCGTCACATCGAAATCGATGGAAGCATCCATCTGGACGTTCTCTGACCACCGTTGCACAGTCCTGAACTCGTACAGAGCTCTCAACCGCAATAGCAAAAATTACTTGTGATCTTCCTGTGAAATTTGGCGTTGGGCGATCAAATTATTCACAATCTCCCTGCGAAATTCATCAATGGGTAATCTGAGAGAGAATGGATAGGTGATCTGAGTGAGTATGGATGGTCCACAGCATGGAAATTGATGGGAGCATGTATCTGGATGCCCTCTGACCACTGTCACAGACAGTCCTGAGCTTGTACAGAGCTCTCAACCACAAGAGCACAAATTATTTGCAATCACCCTGCAAAATTTGCCGATGGGTGATCTGAGTGGGAATGGATGGTTCCCAGCATTCAAATCGATGACACCATGCATGATAGAGCCCTCTTATCACCATCACACAGCCCTGAACTTGTACAAAGTTCCCAACCGCAATAGCACAAATTATTCACAATCACCCAGCGAACTTTGCTGATGGGTGATCTGAGCAAGAACGGATACTCTGCATTTCACGGTGTTCAAATCGGCGGAAGCATGCATCTGGAAGCACTCAGACCACCTTCACAGAGTCCTGAGCTTGTACAACTCTCTCAACCGCAATGGCACAAATTATTCGCAATCTCTCCACAAAATTTGCCATCGGGGGACCTGAGTGAGAATGGATGCTCCAAAGGTTTCAACCACTTGAGTGCCTCAGCAACCTTATGTCGAGGCACTAACATGGGTGTTCGATCAAAATCTTCCTGCACAGGTGCAGCTGAACCTGTCAATAAAAAGGGAAGAACCTCGCTAATTTCATCTCTGCTTCGGGGTAACTTCATATACACCTTCAGTGCTGGTTGTGCAAACATGATTGCATTTGCATGCATCCGAGCCCTACCCCTCAACACCAGCAATTTCGTTTGGAAGACAAAGGTAATGTCGCTCTCAATCACCTTTGTGTGCGCAGCTGCCGTCTTGGCTCTGTCGCCAATTCAACTCCACCTCGTTTGCCAGCGCAAGGTCCTGAGCAACATGAAGACTCAGCCCGTGGCAAACCAGTGAGTAATGTCTTATTTTCTTCTCTATTGGTTCTTTGGTCCTAACTCTTCTTCTGTCTCAGAACCACCAGCGCCGCCAGCTTAATCCCAAACCTTCCATGGCTGTTCCATCCTTGCGCAAATATGTCTGCCCCGGCCAAAGTTGTGAAAAGAGCGCAGGCTAAGGTGTGTTCTTTCCCTTTTAGCCAGCTTATCAGCGGACCATCCATTCTTGCTCATATCACCCACCCACGAATTTTGCGGGGAGATTGCAAATAATTTGCGCAATTGCAGTTGAGAGCACTGTACAAGTTCAGGACTGTGTGATGGAGGTCAGAGGACTTCCAGATCCATGCCCCTGCCGATTCCAATGCCGCAGACCATCTATTCTCACTCAGATCCCGCATCAGCAAATTTTGCAGGGAGATTATAAATAATTAGCACGATTGCGGTTGACGGTGTTGTACAAGTTCAGAACAGTGTAACAGGGAGCAAAGGGCTCTATTATGCATGCTTCCACAGATTTCACTGCCATGGACCATCCAATCTCACTCAGATCACCCAACCACAGATTTCGCAGGGAGATTGCAAATAATTTGCACTATGGTGGTTGGGAGCATCTTACAAGCTCAGGACTGTCTGACAGTGGTCACAGGGCTTCCAGAACCCTGCTCCCACTGATTTCAATGTTGTGGACCATCTATTCTCACTCAGATGACCCAACCAACCCCAAATTTCGCAGGGAGATTGCGAATAATTTGGGCTATGGTGGTTGGGAGCATTTTACAAGCTCAGGACTGTCTGACAGTGTCCAGGGGGCTTCCAGAACCATGGGCTCCATGATGGTCTAGCCTCAGCTCGGTTTTCTTCCAAGCATTGGTATTGGTCCGGCGCACCAGTCCTCAAACTATAAATGGTTCAGCCGTGCTGTCGCTTCAAGTCTGGGGTTGCCCTCGGACTGATTTATAGTCCTCGGACCTGTATCTGCTGGCACTTTGTGGCAGACATAGTCCTCGGGCGATGCTTTGCCCTAATGTAAGTCTATTGGGAGTCCTCAGACTGTCCCTGGTCCTGCAGTCTAGTCCACGCTCGCGCCAGTCCTATCCAGGATGGCTCAATGACAGTCCTTGGACTGGTTCTATCTCTGTGTCTGGTAGACTGTGTTCTGACTAGTAGTCTTAGGCTTTTGTGTTTAATCTCCTGGGTATGTTAACTAGCTTTTGCAGTGCAATCCAGTCTCAGATATGAGGTATGGACCGAATCTGACGAACTTCGAGGTATCCTTAAGCTTACTCTACTGATCCTCAATAGTGGAAGGACCAAATTGTAGTATAACCTTAATGCCTATATGGTTCTCTTGTGTCCTTGCTACGCAGTCAGCAGCGTCGAGCTCGCTCTGACTCTCATTGGTATGTCACCATGCAGAGGACTTCTTGTATTTAGCAAGGAATTGCAAACATGCGAGATTTCACGGCTAGGCTAATACCAGTCGTATCAGCGCATAATTGATAAGAGTGAGCTTATCAATTATCCCCCTTTTGGTGTAGCAGTCATGAATGTCTCTGGCCTGCTTACAGAAGATCTAGAGCTGTCGTGAAGTGAGCCAAAAGTTCCAAGTTCACCAACACATGTTCAACCAGATTTTTGCTTCTAAACTTGAAACTGCAAGTAGAGAAAATATTCGAATTTTTCAGCGCTTTGTCACCTGAAAACTTGAAATGCTAATCTGTCTAAATGAGAGGAAATATTGAAAGTATTGATTCAAGTTTTATACCACACATTCTTCAAGAATGAGGACCAAAACCTGCTGAAAAACTTGTTCTTGAGTCTCCAATTCCTTATCCTCACAACCTCAAATTTTCTTAGCAGTATGTTACACTTTTTCAACTGAAAATTGTTGTAAAAGACTTTTGCATTCTTCGGTGACAAATTTGAAACTGATTCTGCATAATAAATGTCTGAAGACAATACTTTAACATTATTTCCAATTTTTCATCTTGATTTTCAGTAGAAAATGTTAGGAAACTATTTTGATGTTTTCACCTGTATTTACACTAGAAATCGGGGTAATAAGTAACATATCTTTTTCACTATGCTTTTCAGTGAAAAAACCTGAATGAAAGATCGTAAAAAATGTGTGAAAACATTGATTATCCATTTCAAATTATTCACTGTTTTTTACTCGAGATTTTTCAGGCTTTTTCCTTGTTTTTTTACAGGTGACAATTGTGATGAAAAGAGTTTTCAATTTCTCACCACCATTTTCACCCGTAAATATGTTTGGATTACTGGTGTCAGCCTTGCAAGAAAAGACATGAATTTTATTTCAAGTTTTTCATCGTGATTCTCACTCACAAAAGTAGTGAAAATAATTTTAAAAATTTCAGTTACTTTTTCAGTGAAAAAGGACCTGAAAAAATACTGCAGAAACTGGTAGTACTCTTGGAAGAAAAGTCAAAAATTTTGGTTCCAGTTTTTTCACCTCAATTCTCAGTCAAAAAAGTGCTGAAAACAATTTGAAATTTTCAGATGCTTTCTCAGTGAAAAAATGCGTGAAAAATAAAGGAAGTTTTTCACTGATAGTTGGTCTGAAAAACTTGAAATGCTCAACCAGTGACAATAGCATATAGTTGTTGCATCCGAAAGCATATATTTATGCAGAAAGAGGTAAAACTCGAGACAGGAAGTGAAACATCCATATTTGAATCCAAGTTTGACCTGAGGGAAAGGATTCCAGCCAGATAGTCATCGAGCTCTTTCCTTTGTCGATAAGGGTATTTTGCAGCGAATCCTGTGACCAAGAGGGTAAAAGACGGGGAGGCAGGGAACTTTCGCTGCTCGAGGAATGCAACCCCAGAGCTTGGTCGGCCAGAGTGCGAGAGACAAGCTGTTCGACGTCGACGTAGTGGTGGATGGCAGATAACAGTGGCGTGAGAAAATTATCTGCCATGCCGCGTTATCTGCCATTCGTTCGCAGTGAAGTTCACAGGGCATATTAAGAAAAATTAAACCTTGGGAACCATTTTTATGAGTTCAGAGGGCGAGGATGTGAGGTTATAACAAGGCATGGCAGACAACCGTACAGCCACTGGCAGATAATACCCAGCTGATCTAATCAACAACCTATTAGACAGGTGTCTGTCTGAAGCATTCAAACTTCGCTTATAAGTCTCTCAGTCCCCGCCGCTTGGGCGGACAAAGGATATCGGCCGTAAATCGGCTGTCCAGTACTCTGGATGGACAGTGATCGGAGGTAGGTAGGTAGGTAGGTAGCATTACACGGCACGGTCCCGCTTAGGAACGCCGGTTTGAGGAAGCATCCCAGTGTACTACAGGCTGTTTATGTACACCTTCGTCCCTCGCCTCTAAAAATCTCCCCAGCCGAGCTCGCGCACCCGGTCCCCGTCACGCTGTAGAACTCGATTACGAAGTCGCCGATAGGCGGGCGTTTAGCAGATTGTTAGTGGACCGATTGCGTTAATTATGGACGCTTCCAAAGTTTCGGGCTGAGAGAGCTATCAGTGGAGTTTGAACGCTTCACACAGATGCCCATTTAGTCGCACCCAACCGAACCGCGTCCGACGGAGTCTAGAAGAATTCAGGGCGCGAAGATGCTATTTAGTTGCAGAACCCGGGTAAATGTATCGTCTATCAGAAGCAGAATCGTCGCTAATCTGGCTGTTGAGCAGTGACAGCTTTTACCTGCCGAAGAAATCGGAAACTCATGTTAAGTATTTAACTCTTCTTGGGATAATTTTCCTTGTTTGGTCATTACCTTCGCATCCAGGTATATCGCACGCACTAGAAACCATAATTTGCGGGGTCTTTTGAGTTTTTTTTAGTTCCGATCATATGCGCTTGTGACCTCTTACCAGGTACCATCAAAACGTCTTGAATAGAACCGCTGTCGTTGTCGGCATCGCCTTTCACTTATAAAGATCGGCGCCAGCTTGACAACTGGTGAGTTCCGATGAAGACTGCTCTGTTCTGCTTGTCAACATCTGTACATCGAGCTACGCGTCTAGGCACGTGTCCGCGCCAAGCTTAATTATTTTCCAGTCACGCCTTGCCTCTCACTGGTTCTTTCGACGAACTACGTGAGAGGTATGTCTGCTATTATCTATATTACAATCGAACACCTTTGATTGACAGTTGACTCGAGTCAAACTTGATCCTAAAGTCCCCGAGCTCCAATCGACGTCATCTGCTCCACTCAGATGTTCATTGTTGGATTCTCCGCGGTCGCTCCACTCAAGTGTTGAATTTCTATTTATAAACTGTTGAGATCCACAAAAACTCGAGTGGAGTTTTGGTAAGGCATCAGTTGGAACTTCGGGACGGTCATTCTCAGATTTGGACTGAGGATTTGAACGGGGGATTGGAAATAGGTTTTCTAACATCCCGACAATGGCGGGTTTTGACTTCAGTCGTGATAAATAGGGAGGATGACTTGGGTGAAGTAGATTTTTGCCCAACTTGGCATGCAATGAAGGCATGTTTCCGGGGGGATGGAACTTTTGTTTTTCAAGACACGAGGTGAGAGCAGGATGCTCTCAACCGTGGCAGGATGATTGATAAAGGCTGAGTGCTCAGCTTTGATGTTTCTCTCTCTCCGAATGAAGATAACACGGCACTTGAATTTCAGAATGGCAGTTAGGGAAATGTCAAAACGAAGGCGACAGAATTGTGGATGATAACCGGTTGTATGACCAAGATAGCCAGGATGTTGAACTTGGGATCAAAGAAGGCTGAGCTGGACGGGGTTCTGCTTTTCTAATGCGGCAAGGTGAGGGTGGAGATGTGGGTTGATTTTTCTTTTATGAAGGTAACATTAGAATGAACAAGGGGTGGACGGACCGCTTCGCGGTCCGTGCGCCCCTTGCCCCAAAGTTAAACATTGATTTTCCAAAGATTCGGGACTGATGAGCCAAAAGCGGAGTTTAAAAGGCTTTAGACGGACACCCGTAATTTTATAAAGAGAGAGAGGTGGGGCTTTGAGAGTACGGCAATTGGAGAAAAAATGAAGATGAAGACTGCTTCAATTTCAGCAGAATGACAGAAGATGAAGTGCGAAATTCTAGCAAATACCGTGATACCAATGGTTGAACAGGAGCGATAAAGCCAAACTTTCAATGAATGAGCCAGTTTTATGAGAACTAATTGAATACTGTACGTCCCTATATTGAAGCAACGGTCACGGTCACGGCGAGGGCCGTTGCGTTGCAAAATTTTGAGCCGGTCACGGTCAGGATGAGGGCCGTTGCCTCAGAATTACCGTGACATGCATGAGAAAAATCCTCCAAAAAATCTCAGCTAACAAATTCGTTTATGGTGCGAGGGTAAGGTCCAATTAGCTGGAAACATTCATTCAAACTCAATAGAGCAGGGTAATAATAGTTGAAGAGGTACCTGATGGTTGCAAATTTTGCAACGGTCACGCTCACGGTCCCATCCGTTTCCTGAAAAAGAGGCAACGGAAATGTCACGGTCCTCCAGCCGTTGCTTCAGTACAGGGACATACAGTATTTCAACGGGCCATTGGGCCACGAGGAGTCAACCGAAGGTTGACGACGAGTGGCGCTGATGAATAATTCTCACAGTGTAATGCTCAGACCGTAGCGAAGCACGGGTTACTGCTAGTACTATTTATACCACACACATACTTATTATTTCCTTAGCTTGTACTGACTGTGTCGTACAGGTCTCCGCCGTTCACACTGCTTGGCCATCTTATCGTTCATCTGCCCTTCCTTAGGTGCAATCCACGGTTCTATTGCTGATCTACCCAGGGATCAGTCATTCGATTTCATTGTCGTTGGAGGTGGATTCATTTTCTCATCGCCCGCGTCTGACTATTTATCTCCCTTTCAGGCGGGAATGCCGGGAACGTTGTTGCAAACAGGCTGACAGAAAACCCGGATTTCTCAGTTCTTGTTTTGGAAGCCGGTCCATCGTACGAGATAGATCCCACACTCCACAAGCAACTCCTCAGCCGCATTCATAGTCTTGAAGGTTTACTTAATTACACCGTCGCGCGAATAATCCTAGTGTGCTGACTGACATAATCCTGCGCGCTGACTCCACACAGGATTATTCTACAGCCTAATCGCGGTGCTAGCGCAAGCGTGGAATAATTCTGGGCGCGGATAATCCTGCTGACATGACACAATCCTGCGGCACGGGATTGTTTCACAGCTTAATCACGGGTGAATAGTCCCAGTGTAAATAATCCTGAAGTAGGATAATCCGAGTGCGTAGATAATCCTGGCGCCGAAATAATCCTGACATAATCCTACGCAGACGAGGCTTGGGGCGGGCAAACAGTAGTAGTAAATAATCTCAGGATTACTTCAAGGATTAATTTTATGTAGTAGTTACACAAACTAAAAGTTAATCATCTTAAGGCTGAGGATTAATCTTCACTTGCTTGATGTTCAGCTAAGATTAATCTTAATCAGCGCAACCATTGTGCCAGAATTGATACGGAATTGATTTTTCATGTAGACCTTCTCCTCTATAAATGGTGTCAGTGGCGTGCTAGCCTTCAGAGAAAGGCGTCGTGATCATAAAATCAAAATGATCTGTCAAACTGGCCTTCATCCAGGCATGCGGGGCTCAGTCGCGTCGCCATACTAGTACTCCTCCCTTCCTTTTTGAAAGCAGAAGACGATAAAGAAGTAGAAAAAACATTGCGTAAGAATATGCGAAAATGTGCTACGCATGTCTGGCTCAACCCAGCTAGTAGATGTATGCATTGCTAGATACACTATACATGTGGAATAAATGCTGTCCAGTGAATTGTCTCATAGGCAGCAGCCGGAAGTGACCTCAGGGTCGTAAATGCCAGCACCAATGTGATGACCCGCGGAAAGATATAGAGAAATGGACACAAGATCAGTGCCCAGCGCATCGGCATTTCTACTCTGTCGAGTATCTTCTTGAACCAGGGGTACCGTTTTAAGCGTTCCTCACCCGCTAACCCATCCGCCACTGCAATCAAGCCCACAATTGAAACAAAAAACGGAACAAGAATCATGAATGTACAGGAAAATCGCCAGAGGATGACTTCTGTATGGGATGGGAATGAGAAGGACCATGCAACGCAATGGATAGCGCCGAAAAGAAGTCCAATCAGCAAAGTAATGGTAGAGGCAAATGAAATGATCGCGAGGGTTGGGCAGTTTGACCAGAACATGGGGGCCGATGGGATTCGGTTCCGGTCAAGGAGGGTGTCTTGAGTCCCTAATACGGCCTTGATTGCATATTCCAAGTTCATCCTCCGCTCCCACGTAACTGGCGTCCGTTGTGAGCGAGCACCCTGCCCATCAATCACTTGAACAGGACACCCAATGTTCAACGGTTTCTTCCACCAGAAGAAGTATGTCGCAAAATTCATCATCGCGTAGGCAGCCGTGACGAGCTCTAATTCGGTGATTGGAAGATGTTGTTGCATTCGTGCAATGCATTGCGTCAAAAACCAAGTCGTTTGCATGAGAACGAAGGACTTGGCCAGCCAATCGCTTTTGCCTCGGTCCTTTATTTGGTCCTCGGTGGGTAAGATGAACTGGTATTCGTTGTTTGGCGAGAACAACTGATGTTCTGAAAGCATGCAGATGGGTTTATAGTTTTCGTGCGGAGCGTGGATCGGTTCAGCAACGGAGGCCCGTTGCAGTAATTGCCCAGTTTCCTCCGGGGTACGGGAAGGAGGTTGGAAGAGATGAAACCCTCCCATAATGACAAAAAATCCATGAGTGACCGTCCAATTCGAATCTAGGGACAAAAGCAAGTGCATCGCATCATCAATGCAAATTCAAAGCATTAAAGTACTAATCCACACACCTTTATGATCCCGTGCGATTTCTTGAGCCCTGAGACGTTGCCTTATGGCCCATGCTAGGATATACTCGGGCACAAGCAGAGCAATTATGAACAATAACATTCGGTTGGAGAGAAATTCCCAGAGGTAATGCCACCACCGCTGCACCAGCCACATTTCTCGTGTGTTGACCGGCCTCAGGATATTCGGATGGATTGCAACCCAAGTGCACGAGAAGATTGTGGCAAGGCAGCTCCATAGGATATTCCAAGTCGTCCTGCAATGCTCTGCATTAGGACAGGAAGAGCTCGAAGCGCGTGCTGCGATGGAGGGAGGGAAGGTGTCGTCGCCGTCGATAGGACGCGAGCCAGCGAAGGTGGCCTGACCGATGTAGTAGACCAGGAGGAGTAGGATCATGAGCGATAAGGTGGAGCCCGTGGCTAGTGGTTTGAGTCCACAGTTCGTGGTGGTATTGGTTAGGGTTAATGATAGCGTCGGGAATCTACCGATTTTCCCGTGAAAGTGTCGGATTTTGATCATCCTGTGCATTGTACTTTGTCTGAACGTCATGGACAAGGCCTCGAAAACAAAACAATGGATGGCAGCTCGGCGAAAATATTTGGTTGCGCTACGTCCCCTTGACACTGATGATGCGACGAATCCAGTTGAAGGGAATGCATCGAGTATCTATTGAAAAGCAGCGTCGATGCACCGCAACTGGAAGGCGTGGACCAAGATCTCGGACACCAGAGCCATGAGTGATTGTGCGGCGAATAGACGCCACTTCTCCTTGATAAGATAGACGCCGAATGAAACCACTAAGGTGAATCGGCCAAGTCGGAGGGCCAGACTTCAACATCCTCAAGGCTCAGGCGAAACGTGCTCCACGGAATCACCTTTTCTCTCTGTGATGGCTTGCAGTTTCTTTCACAGCATGCGGGCTCTATACAGATTTAGGACATTCTCGCACACGTTGGTCACGCGGTGATCAACGTCCTAACGCCGCGATCACACACAAGTGCCAAATTGCCAATACAGGACCGCCTTGTTCATTGTCCCGGGATTCCCACTTCCAGAACAACAAATCTCTGTAGCAACGCGATGCACCGCAACTGGAAAGCATGGACCAGGATCTCGGACACCAGAACAATGAATGATTATTTCGTTGTCTGCCTTGTTCAACGTTCGTCCTTTGTCTGCCCTTGTCCCGCCGCCAGTACAACAAAGTACAAGCCCTCGCCATGGAGATCGTCTCGTCTCGTCCCTGCCCGTTCACAGGGGACAAGGGTTATTTATAGCCTCTTCATGAACCACCTCCGACACAGCATGCGGCGCTTCAGACGCTGATAGGGTGGCTGGCTGGCTCATCTCGTAGAGACGCCGGTGCTTAGTGCCCTGTGGGTCTGACACATGTGAATAGCGAGCACGCGGCAGGGCCAACGAGTTGGCTGGCTAGTTCTGTGTCAGAAACGACCGGCTCCGGATTTATTGTAGAATAGATCCGCGAGTCTAAAAACAGAAAATTAACTATAGCCCGGCACTCCAAATTTGTGAGCATGAAATCTGATGTGCCCCTTGACGCTAAGAAGGCAAGGCCGGGACTGCGTCGAGAAGTCAGCCTCTGAATCTACTGTATCAGTACATGCCTAGAATATTTGTCCCGTTCGGGTTCCAAAGTCCTCAAGTTTCTAGAGGGCATGTGGCGTCACCTGGACAGCGTCTAAGGGCTCGGTAGAACAAGAACAAGAGCAAGAACAACCCAATAACAAGAACAAGAACAAGACCAAGAACAAGAACAATCCTAGAACAAGAACAAGAACAAGGATTAGGGCACAAAGCGACGGTAAAAAAATCTGCGTACACCTATTTTCTGCGCTCGGCAGACAAATTTGAGGACTTGGTGTGCACTTAATCAACAGAAGGCGTGATAATCTGCCAGATATCATATTTTACGAGTACACATTGACAGATAGGCGCTGCATTAGGATAGATTATCATCCGCGGGATATGCCCGGCGCTTGTGACGGAATGAAATTGAGAAGTTCTCCTTGTGCTCGATACTGTCATTGCGGTTCGGCATCCTTCTCCTGTACAATTTAGAGGCGACCGATGGCGGGTTACCAACCTCACTACGAATTCGAAGACATCGTACATGTTTTTTTCTGGCACGTTGGCAAGGTGTCCATGTTTAGTATTTTTTGCTCTCATAATCTCACCCAAGCGCCGAAAAGTACGCTATTCAAGGTTCATATAAAAAGGAGGCCCATATCGAGCAATTCTGTATTCCTCTTCCTCGACCGTGGCCTTCTTCGTTTTTTTTTCGTTCTCCCCTCGCATTTACTAGAACTCAACGTTCTTCTTGCCAACCCTTAAGCTCTTTTCAACAACTCTACTTTCTTTCACCACAACCAACAAAATGCAGTTCTCTCTTGTCGCTCTGTCTGCCGTTCTCGCTACCGGCGTCTACGCCAGCCCGGCACCCCTCTTCCTTCGTCAGGACACCTGTGAAATTGCGCGTGCGCCAAAATTTACTTCGTTTTCTGCACCTTTATTTATTTACCATCCAGACTGTGTGCTCGACCTCGCACCGTCCGCCGTCGCGTGTGCATCGGCTGCCGCGCAAGGTGGCGCCGGTATGTCCCTTGGATTTCTACCTCCGATTCACGTCCTTATTTTCTCCCCTACAGACCCTTTCTCTGACGCCAACTGCCTCATCGACGCCGCCAAGGACGTCGTTGAGGGTCTCCCCGCTTCCTGCAACGGCTGCCTGGCCGAGTTCGGCATCGACCCGCCGGCTCTGTCAGGCGTCGTGGGCACCATCGAGGACGGGCTCGAATCCGCTGGGAGCGCCATCGAGAGCGGGCTCTCCAGCCTCGGGGACATCTTCAACTGATCAAACCCAGAATTTGCCTGCCTAGACTCTTTTGGTGCACTTTCCTTTGACCCGGTTGATGATATTCCTGTGTCGAGATCTGTTTCCTTCAGATTTCTTGAGTTACCTACATCCTTCACCCCCCCGATGAACTGTATTTATTTGGGTACTCACCTCGAGGGATATTTTTTTCAAGTTTTCATGCACATCCTTTGCCATTTTCGCGCTTGTGAATCGAATTTCGATGTTTTCCCCTTGCCCGTACCGGGTGCGCATGGGGGCAAATGATAGATATATATCCCAACCACTCCCACCCAAGCCCTTATTCATCGAGATACAGTTTCCTTTCTCCTTACAGGGCGAAAGTCGTGTTTTTCTTCACCTTGGTCCATTCCGCGTCGTTCAAACCTATCGTATCGATTTCGTTCTTGCGCAGACTGAATTTTGTACTATTTTCCTCCATGTCACTGTTTTTTGAGGATTTTCTGTACCCAATTGACAGAAATCGAGACTACACAATGTAGGCCGTCTCGGGACGAATGCGCGCCGCCCCGACGTTCGAACGATTCGCTGTTGATGCGAAGACGCGCTGATTCGAAGACTTGCGCTCCACTCGATCCCGGCTCGGGCATCTCGGACACCTCGCCTCTCTGGTCCTCCTCAGCACAATGACAATGGGTCGTGCCTTCCCCCGGTTTCCCACACAGATTTTCTTTGTATCGAAAGCTTTTTTTCCTTGTGCTTCCTTTCGTCCCGCTCCTCATTACCGCCGGCCGACCCCAAACTTTCGCATTATTGCTGTTTGCATATGAATTGGCACAACTGCCATTTTGGGCGATTTTTGATGCCCTAGAGTATATGATTTATTTCTCGCTCAGTTCTGGACGAAATCTCATAAGACTATATGCTAAAATCGTCATTTCAATGGGCGCATCTTATGGTGCCCAATTTGTAGCATAATACCCAGACTTGAGAAAGTGATTTTGCGGCAGCGGCCGTTCCGCGCGCAATTTTACACGGAGAATTTTGAAGAGTTCTAGACAAAATAAACAGATTGAGGAGTAGGCATACCTCCCACGTACACTCCCACCAACTTTGGGATAAATCGGAGGTGGAATGACGCGCCCGCGACGCGCCGAAGAAGCCCAATCAGGTGACCGGTTACCACGCGTCCCCGGCCGTCGCGCTCTTCTTCTCCGACCACCATGGCCAAATGACCAAGGGTAAACCCATCTCGGAAGACCTCAGATGGGCTATCGTCCGCATGCACACAGCTGGTGTCAGCATCAAGACCATTTCCGCCTACACCGACACTAAGTAGTCGCCGCCAAATTTACCGAATCATAAATCGGTTCTTGACCACAGGCAAAGTCTTGACAGCAACCCAGCGAAGGAAGACAGGGCTTACAAGACATCTTACTTCCAAGGATGTCGCTGTGAGCTCTGTTATATTTTACTGTCTGTAGCTGCTGACACAATATCCTACTCAGTTTCTGCAGGGCACCCTCGACCATACTTGCGACAGGTATCTCGACGAGCTACAACTCGGACTCCAAGAGACCTGCGGACGGGTAGTGTCGCAATCTACTATCTGGAGGGCACTCAAACGAAGTGGATACCGCATGAAAAGGTACGATTCTATGTGATTGCATCTTGCTGTTGCTGATAATTGAGTAGCTCACTCGGGTCGCTATCGAGCGTAGCGCCACCAAGCGCGCAAGCTTCAAATACAAAGTTGGACTCTACTACCAACCCTACCAACTCGTTTTTGTGGACGAAAGCTCCTGTGATCGGCGGACATCGTATCGCGGGAGAGCATGGGCGTTCAGAGGGAATAGAGCAGTGAGAAAAGCTTTCTTTATTCGCGGAAAACGGTGCGTAGACGAGTTGATACCTTCATTTAATGTCATGCGAGCTGCACTGCAGATATTCTGTTCTACCCGCCATCTCACTCGATGGAATTCTGTATGTCAGCATCGTCGAAGGGTCCTTCAATGCGGAATCATTTACCGAATTCATCGACGGACTTCTCGACAAGATGAACCCCTTCCCTGGACCCAATTCGGTTATCGTAATGGACAATTGCCGAATTCACAAGGCGGAAATCATCCGGGAGATGATCGAGGAGCGGTAACAATTTTTTAGGGTTTCAACCCGCCCGTTAAACGGGACGGCCGTTGAAAAGACGGCCGTCTTTTTCGACGGGACGGCGCAGCCCGTCCCGTCGCGTTGATTTCAACAGAGCAAACGGGACGGGTCCCGCCCGTGACGGCCGTCTCGACGGGTTCAATGAGGTATATATTGGTGTGTCACTAAATAACATAGTATGAGGGTACTAAAACCTAACTCTCAAGTTCCGTATTCCTCCAATGCCCTACAGTGAATTTTGGGGCCATCCAGATGATCTCAAATGCTGTTCTTCGTCGAGTGGAGGTCAAAGCGGGCAACATTGATCGCATCAATCATATCAGTCACCTTGCTTTCGCCCCGATTTTCGCCCCAAGCGGTGAGTTAATGCGGAGTTTTCATGAGGGATGCAGATTTCACCCCAGAGTCAACCAGATCTGACCAGATTCAAGCGGTATTACCCCAGGTTGTGTCAATTCCGGGTAAACCCGTCCAGCCCGTCAAACGGGCGGGGACGGGTACCCCGTTGACGGGTCAACCCGTCCCGCACCCATCCCGTCTCGGTCCGACAGTCGAGCCAAGGACGGGCGGGTCCAAACCCGTCCGTCCCGCCCGTCGACCCGTCAAGAACGGGGACGGGTTGAAGCCCTACAATTTTTTCCCTGTGTATTTCGAGCATGTCTTGACGACATTTGTCTAGCGGCATGCGGTGCCCGTATTTACCCCCATATTCACCCGACTGCAACCCGATGGAGCCGGGTTTCTCCAAAATGAAGGCATATGTACGACGAGAAGGACATCAATAGGGTGTTTCAGAATTAGAATCTTGAGCCCAACTTGAGCCCGAACTTCGACCCCAACTTGACCCCAACTTGAGCCAAGTTGAGGCACAAGTTGAAGCTTTGTTCGTGAAACACCTAAGCAGATTTTTCTGCCTTAACTCCGAAGTTGAGGTAAACTCGGAGCTTCGCGTATCACGAAAGATATGATGCAGGCCTGAGAACCGGATTAGCCGAAGTTGGGGCACGAAGTTGGGGCACAAGTTGGGGTCGAAGTTGGATGTCAAGTTGTGGTCCTATGCACAACTTGACATCCAACTTCGATTTCATGCCCCAACTTCGACCCCAACTTCCGGCAAGTTGGGGGTCGAAGTTGGGGCTCAAGTTGGGCTCCTCATTCTAATTCTGAAACACCCTAATATCGGGCGGCTACACAGACGGAGGATGAAAGGGCAGAGGTTTTGACCCAACTCCATAATGCAGTGTATTCTATTACTCCTCAGGATGCCGAGGGCTGGTTTCGACATTCCGGATACTTCCAATGCAATGCGTATGAACTAAAAGGAGCCTATCTTAAGTTCTAGGCGGTTCCATCCCTTTTCGGACTTAAGTTCCTGCAGAACTCAAGTCCCGTCGCCGTCCCGTAGCACGATCATGGCACCCATATAGTATCACGTTCCAGCATCGTGCCTGAACTCAAGTCTTGACGTCCCGACTTAAGTTGCGTAGGGGGAACTCAAGTTTCACGCAGGAACCCAAGTCTCGTCGATGACTTAAGTTCCGCCCACGCAACTGAACTTTCAGTTCGGGTGCGTGGGCAGGCGCGTCGGTGCGCACGAGCCGGGCGTGGACGAGGTGAGCACGGGCGTGGACGAGGCGAGTGTGGGCGAGGCTGAAGGAGGCGTCACGCGAGGCGCGGGCGTGGGGCCCAGACGACGCGGGCGGACGAGGCGGCCGTAGGCGAGGCGGGCGGGCGAGGCGAGGCGGAAGAGCGGACGAGGCAGGCGCAGATGCGGACGTGATGGCGGACGAGGCGACAGCCTTTTGCAGGAGCCCGAGGACTGCACAGTGGCACCAGTATCGCAATCAGCATCTGAGCGATGGGGAAGGCAGGTAGGACGCACCCTTGCTCGCATTCACCTTCTCCATTGGGTCGAGCGAGTTGGGGTCATTGCAGGTGGCTCGGTGCATGCCACGACAGGGATTTGGGAGGCCAGAAGGTAGACGAGGAGAAAGGGACATGCTAGTGCCACCCAAGTGCCTGTGCCACCACCAAATATTTGTCTACTCACGTGCGGCTTGAGTTAGTGATTTTCGACTTCGAGTACTTCCTCCCCTCTCCGACCAATCTCCAACGCAGTTCGACGGCGCGACGATTTAATAGACGGGCACCTGGCGAGTCGGCTTTCTCCCTCATCGTCTGCAACTCATGCTCCATTCAAGTTCTTCCACCTCGAGTTGCCACGCTCATATACTCTGAGAGCGTCTTACAAGAAGGCAACACCACGGCCGACCATCGACCTCAAGTTGACCTCCTCCTCTTCCCATTCAAAGTATTTCCAGTGTGTCTATTAATTTCCTTCACGGCATCTATAAGCTGTGCCCGCAGGCGCTGTGTGACTACTTGGGAGGTTTTGCCACCCAAGTTGCCACCTTGTGGAGGCCGCACGTGTCTGGGAGAATGACGGGATGAATTTGTATGTCCTTGTATCTTCTCCATTGCAACCCTCTTTAACCAGACGTGCCGCGGCAGCTAATTCAATTAACACCTCGTCCGCACATCCGAGCCTGCACCCGCCTCCGTGCCGACCTCTTCCACGCCCGCGTCGTCCCCCCGCGTCGTCTGGGCCCCGCGTTCGTGCCCCGCGTCCGCCACACGCCTCCTTCAGCTCGCCCACGCCCGCCTCGTCCGTTATTGACTACGGAGTAGGGTATACACAGAGCATACAAGGATTTTTAGGCCGGCGGCCCGGAGACTTCGTACGGACAGTAGAGCTTAATTAGTGTTACGCTTGCAACTTCAGTCATAAGTAATGAAACTTGAGCTATGAATGGGACTTAAGTTTCGGATGAAACTTAAGCCCGAGGTTGACTTACGTGCGGGACCGTCAAGACTTAAGTTCAGGCATGATGCTGGAACGTGATACTATATGGGTGCCATGATGGTGCTACGGGACGGCGACGGGACTCAAGTTCTGCAGGAACTTAAGTCCGAAAAGGGATGGAACCGCCTAGAACTTAAGATAGGCTAATTAAGTATTTGAATGCGTTGATTGAAAATACATGTGCGCGAAAGGGATGTCAAGAAAATGTGAGTCGTAGTATACCTCGTCACTTCGTAGGATAAGCAAGTTTGTCAGTTGATGGCAAAAGGTCGTCAGTTGATGGCAAAAGTTCGTCAGATCACAGCTAAGCGACGGAAAGCTCGTCAGAAGCGGTCGTGTGTGCCACGGACAGTGTAAGTTCGTCAGGACAAAGTGCAAGTTCGTCAGAAGCCCATATTCGGTCGCCCGTCCGATCGGTGATTCGGGGTAGTGATGCGCCTAACGTGGCTTCTTTTCTTCCCCACCATCATCTCGACCGCCCCCCGCCCTCGTCTCCACCGTATCGGGTGCGTACCCGGCCAATATTGGTGGTTAAAACTGACACCCCATCATGTTCTCACAGGCCGAGATGGATGAGCTCTCTTTTCCGGGGTTATATTGGGACGACAGCAGCGAGGCACAGCGGCGGTACGCATGCTACCCCACGCACATCCTTCGCCTTCAATGACACTTCATTCAGATCCACAGTGGGGCAGGGCAGTTCGGCTCCCGCTCCCGATGTAATGTCCGCGTTCGGATTCCCAGGTACATGCAGAGCTGTCAGTACCCACGAGTGTCCTCACGTTCTATCCCCAGCCGATTCTGGCCTTCCATCAGCGATGGCAAAACCTTTCATCGATGTCACCCATTTTGGGCGCTAAGTTTGAAATACACCGAGGTCGGTTGATCAACTTTGCACCAGCTGCATCCAGACGCAGACACAGCTCGGGGTACTCCTAAGCACTTGTTCAGATCACCGGCGGTTGTAAAATCCAGACTCCCGCTTTCCACCGGGCTTGGATTTGAAATGTTTGTACTTTCCGTCATTTTTTTTAAAATGTTCCGTGTTGCATACGCTATATCGAACATGAAGTAATACAACCAATAAGAGCTAGGGAACCGCGAATGAAAGGTGAAATTCAGGACGAAGGCGTTCAACAATTTGGCAGAAACCTTACATTTTCCCAAGGTCAGTGCCGCCGCAAATGGCCTGGTTCCTCTGACGAAGATGATGTGGAGGAGGCGCCCTCAGTCCACAATGATCGCGTCCGGCCTAGCTCTTCGTTGTCGCAAAATTCAGCATGCTCGGACTCCACTCGGACTCCACTGGATCGTCGTCTGACTCGCAGTCGGGAGGAGGAGGAGGTGACGATGAGTCGGAGAGTCGGACAACGAGCATGACTTGGGGCGAGAAGATGGGGATGGTTTCTTAGAGGAGGAGGTGCAGGAGGGATACACGGTGTTGTGATTTTTTTTTTATGATCCTCTTGTATTTTACTAGTGAGCACAGTGTTCTCACAGAGCACAGTGCACGTGTGAGAGCTATAAAACACGGGGGCCGCCTTTACTGACACTAAGAAATTGATATCCTACAGGCAGAATACGCTGCGAGCTTCCACGTCAAAGAATATAGTCAAAGCTTTGAAGCTCCCGAGCAAATTACAATTCGGTCCTCTGGCGCGAAGTGGCTGTGCTCCACCGGCGCGCACATTCTCAATGTAATGGGGAGGAATGGCTTCGTTGAATCCCAGCCAAGGAATGACTTTCTAATAGAAAGAATCCGTTTAAAGTCGATTCAAAATATCTGCACGGGGGCCCCCATGTTTGGCACGAATTTAAGGCCATTTGCTCTACGATGATGTAAGCTCCCGGATGTCTCCGGAGGTGCCTGATATACACCTTATATAGCCTTGCAATTGCAACCCAGCTTTTTAAATCTTCAGCCATGTGATATCAACCTTACAGGGCCTTGCCAGGCCGCTAACAGCCATGTGCGCTCCTATATGACCTTGCAAACCCAATCGGACAAAGTGAACCTCAACAAATCATGATCATAACACGGAGGTCACATGTTCGTGATGGGTTGTATGGACCTGAGTCAAATGTACAAATACAGTACTTTGAATGTCATGGATTTGTAATTTGAGGTTCATTCTGAATATTTCCCCGGGACCCGGTTTGTTCGACGGATTTTGCGCCAACACCTGTCAAACTTTTGATCCGTGTTCGGTTCACAACCACCTGCCAACCGCCGACAATGTTTCTCCTCCCCAGGTCAGCTCTGCGGTCCAATGAACACCGCAAATATTCGCTGAGACTCTTTCAGTCATCAACACCCGCGCAGGAGCCCATCAGAATGTCACGGTCTCCGATCAATCCATCAGGCACACCTGTTGTCACAAGGTGTTCTCGACCCTCGTCAATGGGACACTCAACTGACGAAGTTGCCCATTCAGAGTGCTAAATTTGGCTCACACAAGGCTCGGCCCGCAATCTGACAAACTTGCATACCAGGTGACGAAGTCTCGCAATCCTACGAAGTGACGAAGTATGTGAGGACTCAGAAAATGTAACAAGAGAGTCTGTAAAGCGATGCGTTGATTCGAGAATACATGTGCGTGGAAGAAGTGTCAAGAAATGTAACAAGAGAGTCCGTAGAGCGATGTAACAAGAGCCTTGAGCAAAAGAACTAGTCATCGGCAGCCCACTCCTCCTGCCTCTGCTTCTCAATCTTGCGAATCATTTTGCAATCTTTCTCTGCGTACCGCATCAACAATCGTCCCGTACCAATCTTCATTCCTTCACAAACTCGAGTAAGGAGGTCGGCTCCTCCTTCACCTTCGTCGGCGAGCTGGATGAGGCGAACAAATCCGTTTGCGCGGAGGGCAGGGCCGTATTGGGAAAAGTTATGACCATCAACTCCGCGGCGCGGGCAAGAATCAAGTT
Organism: Mycena vulgaris; assembly: GCA_029204335.1. Lineage (NCBI taxonomy): Eukaryota > Fungi > Basidiomycota > Agaricomycetes > Agaricales > Mycenaceae > Mycena > Mycena vulgaris. Next base: position 246,473 of record JARGYA010000127.1, on the reverse strand, counting down.
CACGCAACCACTCTTCGATGACTGGGTAGAGGTTAGAGTCGTCATTGTCATCAGATTTGATGCTTTCAGCCTTCAAGAGTTGCCTTTTCGGGGCGCGGGCAGGCGAGTTTTGAGGAGGCGGAGGATCCGGAATATGTGTTGGGAGAGGTGGTGATGGCGGTGGATAGTATGCCTGCGGATATGGGGGATACGGACCAGGGGGATAAGGCTCAGGAGGGAAGTATGGGTATGGATAAGAAGCGTGGTGATGCTGCTGCTGCTGTGCACGGCGCGAGGACGCAGCAGCTTGGGAGCCGTTTTTTGTAGGTAAATCCAATTGCGGAGGTGGGTCTGACTTCGACTTGTGAACTCCTTGGGACTATGAAACATCAGATGGACATTCCAAATGGCAGTTGCGTTGACATACGATCAATAAACTCCATAGACTCATATTACCACCAGATACAGCGAGGTGCTCGCCATTGTCGGCAACAATACAGAAACCATCATGTTTCTCACTGCGGCGATCTTTTGCTCAAGCTCGTGTAGGACCTCCGCAGGTGATTCCTTGCCCTTTTCGGCCGGTATCTCGTCGTCGCTATCGCTCGCATCGCTCCGAGCTCGGCACTTCTTCTTCTGGAGACTAATGAGCTCTTCTCTATCGCAATGGGCATGCACAAAAGCACGTACCTTTACCGGTTTCCCCGGTGCCTTGCTGTTCTTGTCCCTTTCTTCTTTCGAGCGCAAATCAGTTATCTTCACCTTAAGAGGCTCTTTCCGCTTTGTTTCTCCATTCTGGTGGGCCACAATTTCAGTGCGCACAGCGCTGAACAGCTGAACAAGATGAACTGAGGTGTTGAGTACCCTCGGAGCTGCAGCATCCGCGCCCTATTTATCTTCGACTCAGTTCTGCGGGCAGACGGGTGGCTGTACACTCTGGAGAAAGCCGGGTGGCATGTACAGCCACCAGTCTGCCCGCAGAACTGAGTCGAAGATAAATAGGCGCAGCAATGGTTCCAGTAGGCACACGGGAGTGAGAAACTTGAAATATCTCTCTAGCCTCCCGTAGAAGGGAAGTATTACCGAGCGATTGCAATAGAGCTCTTGGCGCGCACGGAGTCCGTAGGTGCCCGTGTAGGAACGAAGATTCTTCCAGTACTAGTAAGGAGTCAGATAGACTGCGGTTCATCAGATTTGAGGCAAAATTAGGGCGTTTGGAGACCGGGAAACAAACACGTTCTTGAGTGAATCCGAGCCGTCCATCCAAGTCACTGCGTGGAGTCATCCGAGTTGGCAGGCATCAAGCAAGCATCCAGTGGCAGATTCGAGACTGATTCGCAACAGTCGCCGTTTTTATGATTTCTGTTCGGCGGTCCGAGTCTCCAGTGACTTTATTCAATAGCCAGAGAAAAGTAGGGAGACCTGCGTGGTGAAAGGAAGAGGAATAAAATTAAAGCTGTGCAGGTCCGGGAATTTGCTGAGTGACGAGTCGGAACATTCGGAGTCGGACCCGAATGTCCGAGGCCCCTATCCCGAAGTTTCAGCCCGGGTTCAACCTTTCTCAAGCGAGCTTTATCGACTGATCACTTAGCCTGGATGTGGAGTGAATCAAGAACATCGAAAGGGCCTCAATGGTCCAGGCTTTCGGCTGTGCTACGAGAACCGGTAGCAGCCTATGCGAACCCATGACGCGTTAGTGAATGGGTACTTCCGTTTCCACTTGTCAAAAAAAGGCTAGATCCAAAAAATTGCCAAAACAGCTTAAGGCCAGATTGTTCTACCACCTCTCCCACGTCATTCTCACAAGGTTCGGTGACCAGGGCCTATGACCAATAATGCTCTCGACCTTCTGGTGGTCGAGTATAAAATATACCGCTGTTGATATTTCCACATTCCTTCTAAATTTCTCTCCCACAATGTCCGTCTTCCATTACGACCCCTTCTACCACGTTGAATGTATAATCGATCTCAGGCCAAAGTGAGCATCTTCCTTGTCGCTCTGCGCCTCGTTGGTATCATTCTGACCGAATCACACAGAATGGATCTTCGCGAAGACTCAGAGGCTGATATAGTCACCGCAACATTCGAACTTTCCGGCCTCAAGAAGGAGGATGTAGAGATCAACGTGCATGACGGAAGATTGACCGTCACCGCCGAAAGCAAGATTTCCGATAACTCCGAGAAAGACGGATACGTCATTCGCGAGAGGAGATTCGGCAAATATGCTAGAACTCTACACCTGCCTCACGGCGTCAGGGTAAGATTTGCAATGACCCGCCCCTTCTGACTCTGACAGCTGTTCACTTTTCAGGAAACAGAAGTCAAAGCGTCCATGGACAATGGTATCTTGACCGTCATTTTCCCGAACGTGAAGTCGAGTGTCGAGTCGACGCACAAGAAAATCGCCATTGCTTGAACAAGTAGAAGGTCATTCGTTGAGCTATGGATTCTACGGGTCCATTGATACTTACTTGTTTCTGCTTTTGTACTCCTCATCTCCTCTGCGAACCAAACCCCTGAATTCATATTCTTGGACCAATGTATCCGCCTTTTCAGAATACTTTTCGCTCTTTTATTGTGCGAAAAGCTGTTTCGTTTTCTGATCTTCAAGTTGTTCTGATCCAATTTATTCCCCGGAAATACGGTATACGAATTTTCGGGATGGAAGTGTTTCTTGCAACACCACCCGGCAATTTATTCTTTCAGAAAGTAACAAAGCAGCTGAGAATTCAGATTGGAGTCGATTAAATTCAACCTCGGCAATACCTCGGCCCGACTGCTTGACACGTGGGAGGCATTGAAATCCCGTTTCTACCCTCTGAACCGAGTCGAGTTTCAGCCTCTTCTAGCCATATGTCTGAAACTCGAACCATGGGTCCAGGGGAAAATCGGTCATTCCAAGAGCCGGAAACGGCCGCTGATTGCCCAGGATTTTGGCGCTCGGCACGTTCGGTTTTAATCGGTCCTCATCAACCTTGGAATGGCGGGGTTGCCTGGCACCTGTGGCAGAAACCTCACGTGGCATGCAGGAGTTCAGCGCGCGAGAAACGGGAGTGATCGGACGAGGTGCCGACGACGCAAAGGAAGGGGGGGCTTCGGCGGAAACGATGTGTATAGGAAATCTATAGGACGTGGACACTGACGGAGCGATGTACTCGGGGAACCATTCCCAGATGACTGGGGGCGGCGTTAGTATCGGGTACTCAAAATACGGGGCTTTACCGACAGATTGCAATGAAGCAGGACCAGAAGAACTTGACTCTCTTCTTCTGAAGGAAGATCTTCTTGCCCCGATGTAAGGCGTCGAAGAGTTGAACGGTGGGGAGTAAGCTCGGGTAAACCATGTACGTGGGGTAGACCAGGAACGAGCGCATGATGCCTGTGGTGGCGACTTCAGGCAACACTGGAGGGCGGAAGACGGGAACGCACCACCCAGCCCGTAGCCCAGGAGCTGAATACCGATCAGTGTGAGGATCCCGACACCTGGGCTGACCTGGATGTCGTAGTAGAGCTCGTCGGCGGCGAAGATACTGATTGCAAGCGCCGAGCCCGCAGCAGTGCTAGCGAAGATCGTGATGGCTACATGCTAGTGTTCATCCTTAGCGACATCAGGCCACCAGGTATCACCTTATCGCACCTCTTTCAAATCTGAAAACGAGTCAGTTGTAAGCCAGACACGGAAGGTGGTAGGCGTACTGAATAGCCCGGGATTCATGAATCGCCAGAAAGCGTTGTCGGGCGCCTTGAAGCAAGTGGTGGCAAGGTCCGGTTCAAGAAATCGGTTCGAACCTGAGCCTGAAGTTCGGTTCGGGGTTCGGGCAATGGCAATTTTTCCTGAACTGAACCGAACCCCGAACCGGAATAGCCTTGTTTGTCGGTGATTTCAATGGCAATTTGGGCGCCACAACGTGTAATGAGGATGGTTCCATGAGATATATGGGTAAAAGGCTCCTTGGGCACTGACTTCAACTTATACAGCGTGAAACGACGGATCAGCGCCTGATCTATCGGATCAATGTTGAGTCTCCTGTCCTCAAATTAGTTCTGTCTGTCTCTTTTATGCCCATTGGCTTCATATTGGGTGAATTTTAGGCCATACCAAACCCTCTTGATGTCCAAATAACTCTAGGAATTTGGTTTTGGAATCATTTTGGGCCTGGGAAATTTCTGAGGTTCGAACGCGTTCGAACGCCGAACTGAACCTGAACGCGGATTCAGGTTCAAAGTTCAGAGATTCTCTGAACCGAACGTGAGGTTCAGGTTCGGGGTTCACTGAAAAAGAGCACGAACCTGAACCGAACCGAACATTGCCAGCACTACTTGAAGCCGTACCGTTCATTGGATGGACCAGGGATGACCTCCTGCATGGCTACACCCAGGATGTACGCGAGGATCTGCAAGAAAAGCTGGGATACCGAGATGGTTTGCGGGCGGAAGTAGAAAATCTGCCTGAAACGGAGGTTAGTGGGCTGTCGTTCTCGGCGTATCCCGGCATACCCAAGGACAGCGCCGAAGTAACTGAGGCCTGTGGAATAACTGTCAGCCGGACGGACGGCGGAAGGCACAGGGATCACCCACCGATTCCAAGGAACCACATTCGGAAGGTGAATGCGCGCAAGGTGGGGTCGTCGTCGAGGGAGATAAGGCGAGTAGCCACGTCGACATCCGTCACTATCACAAGATGGTCGGTGGAAGTCGCAAAAAGGGTGAAATACCTACCTATAGGCCGTTCCTTGCCGCTGTCGTCCAGGTCAATCTCCCGCACGTCGTCGTACACCTCAGCCGTAACAGGCTCAGCGACTTAGATCGAGGACTTCTCGTTCTTCTCGTCGTACTTCTCATCGCCAAACGACGGAGTACGCTCGACATCGGAGACACGCTGGACGGGGTCGATGTTGGCCATGATTAGTCGGTGGGCTAATCGCAAAGGAAGTGGTGTGTCTGGGTGTATCTTTGTAATTCCGCCACTGGGAAGACTTACTATAATAGTGCGAGAGTCGTGTGCTCCGTCTTCTTATCCCCTGAGAATTCGACCATTAAGAGCTTGGCAGCGGAGGAATAGTCCGGCACGAATCGGAGGAGTGGAAACTTCGGGAACAGCCCTCAGATATTGCAGATTCGTTGGGAAAGGAAGCACTTCCGTGGCGTGTCACGCCATGCAGGGCGGGATATCAGCACGGTCCCTGTCATCCAAGTCTCCGAATTTGGTAGGCGTGTTCCGCCCTGGAGTCTTCTAGCTGTTATCATGACTCATGAGGCTGTGAGCGGGGGCGCTGCGGGGCGGGATGTCTGTCGCCCGAGTACGTCGGTAGTCGTGGCAGATTCAGCCAGATGAACGATCCACAATACGGTCAAGAACTGTGCTGGTGCTAGTTGAGTGTGCTGCGGTTGCGTGTGACAACCGCCCACAACGCGGAGTGATGGGGCAGGGGTAAAGTGCCGCTTTGCCATTGCAAGTGCCGCAGACTGCCGCTGCAGAATTTCAAATTGCCGCCGCATCTGGCATTACTGCCGCAGAGTGTCACACTGCCGCAGAGTCACACAGGGATTGCCGCACGCGTTGCCGCAACCATTGCCACACGATTGCCGCAGCCTGCGGCAATCATGTTCTGTCTCTACCTTGAATGGTACTTAGTAGAAAATACACTGCGCATTAAATACTCTGCAATTCCCGTACTGTACTACGTTGCTACTACGTATTTGCCTGAATGCAGCAGCCGACGTTCAACTTCTGCAGCCGGTTTTGCTCGTTTCACCGGCTTCCCACCCGCAGCGTTTGCTCGCCCTTTCCGCGTCGCTGTGGCCGGAATGGGATCCCTGGGTGGCGCGCGAGGCTGATGTTCGCGACGATGAGTAGGTGGCCGAGGACTCAGGTGCGGTCCCCCTTAATCTATATAAGAATCCACATAAGTTTATGTCTGACCACACAACCTGATTGGCTCTCGGGCTGCTTTGTCTCAAGGCAAACCTCGCGCCGAGCTCCGAATGATGTCATTTACCCCACTGCTCCACCTAAATGGTCAATTCTCCACCAAACTGTCGTGTTCCTATTTTAACTGTTGAGATGCCGGTAACCTGAGCTCAGAGGAACTCTGGATGGCAAGCGGAAGGCGGAGAAGAACATCGGTCGAAAGTCAATGAGTTCTACAGGTAGATCGGTTCTCAGGCACTAAGCTCAATGTTAAAAGCACATTAGTGGTGTTTTCCCTGCGTGAGAGGGAAAGGAGCTTCGAGGAAAAGTCCGACCATTTTAAAAAACTTGGCATGAACGGGTTAATGTCAACGTGATTGTGAAGGGAACAGTTGGAGAGCGGGTACAGAGACAAAAGCGAGGTAAAAAAAATTGAAGGCATACACAAGCCAGGAAATTTAATACATTTGAAGGCTGCAGATGCTTCGCCGATAGAGCCGCGAGGAACCAACCGAAGGTTGGTGACGAGCGGCGTGGTTATCTCTCCAGATATAAGCTCCCACGGTTCTCTCTCAATGCTCCGTGGCGTAGCACGGGCAAACTGCTAGTTTCAGTTTAACTCTGGTAAACTTGTGAGTGTCAAATTTTCGCTCAGACAGGGTGTATGGGACCTCAATGGGAGCCATTCCCCGCCATAATCCCAAAAAAATAATCGAAGCTGGTTGAGTTGCTGCAGCGAACATTGCCGCTGTTGTGGCTGTGTAATTGCCGCTGCACGCAGTGCCGCTAACCTCGTTAAACGGAGGTTTGGGCCAGAATTTGATGTATTTGAGGTCACTGAGAGAGTGTGGTCCAGATACAATAAGTCTCATGCTCATAGCATTCCTGCAGCCAAAGATACGGAGAATATATTTTTGGAGCCGTTGCAGCTTGCCGCTGCACGCCAAAACATTGCCGCTGCACGGTGGCTGTGCTGCCGCAGACGAGCCGTTTTGTTCACCACCGGCGAAGGAGCACGTTTACTCAAATTCAAACACCGGTTTCTGATAAGTATTCACTGTATTAATCCCTTCCGCCATTAATCTCAGAACTGATTATCCCCACGTTGGTGCTCACCGGCGCCGTAAACAAGCTTTTAACGCCGTCCGTGAGCTTAAATGACTTCCAGTACATTCAGAAAGCCCTGCAACTGTCGTCAGAGGACCCATGAAGCGGTGGAAATATTATTGGGAGAGTTGTTTGACTTCGGCGGTGCCGAAGAAATCACCTTCTGCAGTGTGCCAGTATTGTAGGTTCCATGGTGATCGGTGGGGTGATTAGCGACTCGTACCAGTTCAGATGGCGGAGTTCCAAAGGTAATTTTGACTTCGGGTGCTCACCGTCGTGTCCAGCCCATAATTGCTGTGGCCAAACTGCCGCTGACAGCATGCGCGACTGCCGCGGCACAGTTGAAATATTGCCGCAGACATGTCACATTGCCGCTGTGTCACGCCAAGATTGCCGCAGACGACTTTGAGATTGCCGCTGACGACGAGCACGAGTGCCGCTGACGACGAGCACGAGTGCCGCAGCATGCATGAAGATTGCCGCAGCCTGCGTGAAAATTGCCGCTGCAATTATGAAAATTGCCGCTGCAAACATGTGCTTTGCGTTTGATTGCCGCAGACTGCTGCAAAACTGCCGCTGCAAGGAAAATTATTTCATGATTTCGACGGTCTCAACGTCCGGTTTTCGTTGTTTTACTGGCACCATTGGATGTATTAGAGCCCTACCTATCATGCTACATGCTTGGTTCAATTAAAGATGGCCTTCCGCGCGAGTTCAAGACGTGCCGCAAATGAGATTGCCGCAGACTGCCGCTGAGATTGCCGCAGCATGCGGCAAAAGCACTGCAGCGGCAAAATCTCTTTGCCCCTTTTCTGTCCAGATTTGCGCTGTCTTGACACGAGACTTTGCCCGACTCGGCGCCAATCCGGCCCGGATATTTTTGGGGTTCAGCAGTGATTAAGATTAGCCGAACTGAGGTCGACTCGGCGGATCTCTGATCGTGAAGAAATCAGGGTGAAACTGAAAGAGACGATCGAGGAAACCCCGTTAGGCGGACGATCGCAGGGATGAGTTACCGGATACCAGCCGGGACGTTTGGAGGCAGAACATACGCTGAAACGAGTTTAATTGCAAGCATGTCGACATGTAGAGATGATACTGGATCAGGCACAACTCATCAAAGTTCAGTGACCTGGAGGCAGGTAAAAACGCGGGGAAAAGATGCCTAAAGAACGATCCAAAAATTTCATTTTAGGACTCGTAATCGTACCTTTTTTCGCTGTCTTCGCACGGATGTATCCAAATCCAAGAGATTGGAATTATACAGTAGCTCCGCTGCCTGGACTTGACGGTAGGATCCCGCCATTCCCCCGTGGGAGCCTCTTGGGTGGATGCTCCTCGATGAGTAAGTGAACACGACCGCTGAAACCATCGATATATTGACGTTCGGTAGATGGCATGCAATATGTTCGTGGGTCGAAAGAGGACTACGACAGATATGCCCGCGTAAGCGGTGATCCTGGTTGGGGGTCAATCTCCACCTCTTGACACATCTGTTGTATTCTGAAGACTTTATGATTAGATGGGACGCACTCCAACCCTATATACGCAGGGCATGGACCCCCTTTCTCATTTGAACTTGTGGCTTAATCGGCTATGCAGAACGAACATTGGACCCCTCCGGTCGACAACCACAACCAGACGGGCCAATTTGACCCCACAGTTCACGGTTTTCATGGCATCAACGCCGTCAGTCTACCCGGGTTCCTGTTGCCCGTTGATGTTATGGTGCAACAAGTGACGCAAGAACTCAGTGATGAGTTCCCATTCAACTTGGATTATAATTCGGGCTGCCCTCTTGGCGTCTGTACGTTACATCCTGGTGTCCCTTGTCTTATTTCTTTCTTAAACCTTCACAGCTTGGACTCAGTCGACGATCAAGCATGGGAAGCGTAGCAGCTCTTTCACGTCGTACCTTGGACCTGAATTTATTGGACGACCAAATCTGCACATAGTTCTCAATGCACAAGTCACTCGCGTTATACAGACAAGTCAAAGGCCAGCAACTTTTAAGATGGTGGAGTTTGCAGAATCCAGAAACAATCTGTTATCACCATATTGTCTTCTGCTATCGATCGTTACACCAGATCTTTGCATCGCAGGCGCAAGATACCATATCACAGCAACAAAGGAAGTGATCATCTCAGCCGGAGCCATCGAAACACCCAAACTCTTGATGAACTCTGGAATTGGCGACCCAACGGTGCTCTCAAGCCTGGGTATCAAAGCAAGGGTCAATCTCCCAGACGTCGGGAAAAATCTTTCCGTACACACTGGCGTGTCGCTCAATTACTTCGTTAATTCAACGGATACCTTTAACGACATCATTCGCAACCTGACTGTCCGGCAAATGCTGCTAGACCAGTGGCTGGCGACGGATGGTGGCGGCCGCCTAAGTGTTGTTTACGCTGACCACGACATCTTTGAGCGCTTGCCATCGAATTCCAGCATCTTTGAAGTACATGCAGATCCGGCTCCCGGGCCCAATTCCCCGCACATTCAAAGCATCGCTTCGGTCAGTTTTTCCGCCCATCACATGAATCGAGTCTGATTTTGTACACATGAAAGAATGGACTTTTTCCTCCTCCACCAGAGGGTCACTTCCTTAGCGTCGGGCCCACGTTAGTGACTCCTACCTCGAGTATACTCTTAACTATACCAAGATGTGACCCAGAACTTACATTCATATCCCGCTCAGGAGGATCTATTGAACTCAACACCACTAATCCATTTGACAATCCGCTAATCAATCTCGGCTGCCTCTCTACCGACTTCGACATTGCAGCAATCAGGGAGGGTATGAAGAGCGCCTTGAGATTCATCGGCGCCAAAGCCTGGGAAGGATATGTTTCGAGCCCTGTCAGTAACATCACAACTGCGACAAGTGACGCAGACCTCGAAGCGTACGCGCGCGCAAATGCGGCACCAAACTATCATGTGGTTGGGACTGCGAGCATGTCGTCCCGGGATGCAAACTACGGTGTTGTTGACCCCGACCTCCTCGTCAAAGGTGTTAAGCACTTGCGTGTTGTTGATGCGTCTGTCTGGGTAAGCCGCGGGCTCTAGTTGTCCATTGATGTGCTCATATAAGATGCTAGCCCTATGTTCCTACTGGGAATACGCAGGCCTCCGTTTACATTCTGGCTGAGAGGGCTGCAGATCTTATCAAAGCGACTTGGGAGTAGCATTTCCTGTTTTGTGCTGTGATTATAATTTCAACGTGGTAAAAGAAAAATTAGGTTTCTGTGATCTGCTGACTCAAGAATGATAAAACAATTATCATTGTAATTTTGAAACATGAGAGAAAGACATAAGATCACACTGGGTCAATGAATCCAGGTGGTACTACCGGTGTCGGCAAAATATCACTTAGATCGAACTACTTGCTCGGATAGAACGGGAAGGTCTAGGATAGGCGTGAAGGCGCGGAACGGCCACTTCGCTGCCTCACGATCCTATCGAAACTGTCGACGTCAGAGCCCCGGTCTTGATTCCCAGGATGGACGTCCTCATTCGCATCTACACATTAATCGAATGCCATAACTAGGGCATCAAACCGTCCCGTAATTTTACGGGACGACGTGCCATAAAACGGTTACGTCCCCGTACCGTTGGCTAAGAGTATATACAAGATTTCCCACTGATCACTGTCCAGTCGCACTTTTTCGTACCAAACAGTGGGATTGATGTTGAAGAGTGGGACTCGGGTGGCTCTCTTGATAGTAACAATTCCGATTGATAGTCGAGGCCCAGGGTGTATCATTCTCGAGATTAAGTCTGATTAAGTAGCTCGCTCGGAAGTCTTACGTACCCAGTATAAATAAGTTCGAGACGATCACATGATCATCGCGTGTTGAAGAGCCTTCAATGTGGCGCGCTTCAAGGAAGAATGATCAGTGAATGAGCATTAATATATCATGTCACAAAATTTGTAAAAGTAGCGTAGACATAAAAAGAAGTTCTAAGAGTCTGAAAGTCTAAATTAAATTCATCTCCAACTATGCCTTCCCAAGAGCCCGACGGGATTTGGTCCTCGGACGAGAACCCTCGATGATGTTGGCTTGGTTAACTTCGGGCTCTCTGGTCCGCTTTCTCCTCGGTAGCAGTATTTCTGGCTCAATGGGCAAGGTAGAGGACTCGACAGAGGGCGGTGTCGAAGCCGGCACAGGAAGCGGGGGCAAGTTGTCCATCCGATCAGTTCCCGCAGGGTTGAAGTGATTGATTTCCATGCTGAGATCCCCGCGCAATTCGGGTACGTCGAATTGAGGGTTGAACATCAAAGCATTGTAAGTTGGATCAAACCCATTTAAGCCAACTATTTTGAATTCAGTCGTTGAGATACTTTCAGATGAATGAAACGGACCAAACATTCCAACTTTTTCCTCCATTTTAGTTGAGAATACTTGAGTTGAACTGTGGAAATTGAAGCATGAATCTGTAATGGAGTTGTCAAAATTCTCATCCAAAAGAATTGAAACTCACCAAGGAGTGGGTTGCCCCAACTCGAAGTTGAGACCCCGAGTCCTCGAATTGAGTCATGGAGATCGGTTGTACTGGCTGGGTTGAAATTGGAATGACCAAAAATGTGAGTTCCGTACAGAAGATTTGCCCCTGGAGTTGTTAACGCCTGACTCAAATGGAGATTGACCAAATTCACCATGGTCAGCCATGCCGTGCCCTTGAGTTGAGTGGTAAAGCGCATCGGGCGGCAGAGCTGTTCACATGTCCGGAATCTTGACTTGTGAATATATTCAAACCTTACCATCCACTGGGATACCAGGCAGGGTGAAATTTGAAACTCTATCAGTGTCAAGTCCGTCATGAAGATTTATGTCCAGAGCTGGTCACAAATCAGCTTCAAATTCAAACGCGGAATACACTGACCTGAAAACAGCTAAACACATCTAGACAGACTGAGTTTAGGTAACGTCGGAACGCAGTGTCGCCGGGTATAGCGAGGGCGCGACAGTATCGCGAGGGCTCGCGCTAGATAGAAAATGTTGAAAAATTCAAAGCGACGTTAGATAACATCACTGTTTTTGTGGAGCTCACTAGAATGCAGGCGCGTCGTGGCGCGTCCGACTTTGCGTTCGCGAGCAGACAGCACGACACATCAATTTCGATGACGTGCGACTGCCAGCGCGCCTCTCTTGTCTCTTATCACGACCATGGCTACCCTTCTCCTGCCTTCCCCACTCTCTTGACCCTGAAACTTGCTCACCGTTGCTCGCGCACCCCTTGGCATCGAAACAACTACTTTCAAGAATCAAGACACCCTCAAGAGTCAAGCCCTAGGACTGCCCAAAAGCTCGCTATGAATCGGCCAGCGAGATGATGAGGACGACACCAAGGCTCACGAGGACTTCAAGGGCCATGAGAAGACCACCTGGCGCATGCAAGACTCATGGTGCATTCAAATCTCAAGATTCCGAACTTCGCGAAAGGCCCAAGACACCTCAAGTCCAAGACCCTAGATGCCTCTTTTCTTCTTCTTCGTTCACTGTGCGACCCGTTGATATTTATGTAATGCAAATTTGATCCAACTCCAACGTCACTCACTCACCCTAGCTATATCTGACCAGCGCAGACATTACAGCTGCTTGCGGAACTTAGGGCGCGGCCCAAAAATTGCTGTTTTGAGACATTTTTGATCATTTTCAGCAGATCGTCCGCTGCGGGCTCATTTCTCACTCTAGGTGTCTAAAAGCCAGATAGGTGCGTCCGTGCTGCGATTCCGGAGGGCTCTGACCCCTCAGACTTTTCATAGCGCATCTTTTGCCAGTATAATTATATATTATGTTGTTTTTCAACAGAGCTTGTACTGCAGGCGAGGAGGGCATTATAAATTCTCGTATAAATGTTCCAAATTGCCCCTTCATCTATACAGAGTGCACCTCGTATCCAGATTGTGAATATACACCCCCTATCCCACATATAATCCCAGTGAACCCTCGGAAGTGTAATTGTCTGAGTTGCAGCGCAGACTCGCTAGAGATTTCTGCTCTCTGAAGCGGGAGGCATAGGGGTCGACCTGCACACACCCCAATGTGTTCTCGAGGGCTTCCACGGTTCAGTTTTATTCTTTTTGCCCTCGTTCGGGGTGTATATTCACAATCTGGATACGAGGTGCACTCCGTATAGATGACGGGGCAATTTGGAACATTTATACGAGAATTTATAATGCCCTCCTCGCCCGCAGTACAAGCTCTGTTGAAAAACAACATAATATATAATTACACTGGCAAAAGATGCGCTATGAAAAGTCTGAGGGGTCCAGAGCCCTCCGAAATCGCAGCACGGACGCACCTATCTGGCTTTTAGACACCTAGAGTGAGAAATGAGCCCGCAGCGGACGATCTGCTGAAAATGATCAAAAATGTCTCAAAACAGCAATGTTTGGGCCGCGCCCTAAGTTCCGCAAGCAGCTGTAAAATAGCTCCAATATAAATGTGGGTCGTCCTCGGCACGTTCATGGACTGATTTTTTGAGTTGGTACAAATTTCGTTCGGAAGATGGGTAAGATCGCATGGAAACAGGCAGCACCGCCACTGATCCGGATGTAAACAACGCCGCACTCCATCACTTCAAACCACCACCTTTTCCTGCCACCAATGACCATCTCTCGCCATCTGGCATGAACGCTAGCCCCGCCCCAATCGCCCATCATGATCCCAAGTACATCACTGGCGATACTCTGCCCCCAACAGCCTCCCCCCCGAGCGGGTAGCGCCTCGGCGAATCCGTCTCTGGAGTCTGGGGCTCGACGACGCTCGTGTACAGGTCACCACGCTCAAGCACGCTCAAGCATGAACTCCCTTAATTTTTTTTGAACCAAGTTCGCTCGGAATCTGAATCCTCCCTTCCTTAGAGCTTGCAGGCTGATGGAGAATCCCGGCGCCAGGTGTTATCGTCGATCTCTGGCGCTAGTGTCTCAATCCCCTATGTGCCGTCACTTTCGTAGTCGTCCGAAACTTGATGCGCCTTTCCTATGAACTCGCTATGTATATTTGGGTTCCTCCCGACCTCACGCTTTTCGATTTCGAAGCTTGAAATACAGTTGGAGCATTGACCAGCCACCCGATAATTCGAATACATGATCCACCGCAGCTGGTCCGTGATACAAAGTCCTGCTTCTGATTTCCCAACTCGATCTTCACGCAACTATACAACCACTGTCTTCCACAGGGTCAACCTCTTCCGAGATTGCTTGCGGTTCCGGTATCTGGAAAATTGGACACCAATTGTCAGTCATCCTCGCGTGATGAAATGGGAAATGGAATTTGGCGTACTTCGGATACGGGCTTTACTTCAATAGGTTGGAAGACGTCTGTGCTCTGGTCGGTATCCTAACGCAACCAGTTAATTCCTTGTGGGCCGGTGCGACGCCAAACTCCGCACCACATGCTTCTCTGTAGCCTGACCAGCCGAGAGTGATTTGTGGTCGACAGGTGCGGCGACGGCGGCTACTACCAAGGCACAAAGAATGTGGATCACTGAAATCAGACGCATAGGTGTAAATTCACAAGAACTTCAACGGTCGACGTCGAGGATGTAAGTAGCAGTGAAAGAATGAGTCGGAGGGCGAGCTATTGCCTGCTTTTAACCGAGCTTCCGTGGGAGTTATGCGGTGTGTGGACGATCTTCTCATCCAGATGAACTCATATATTCTTGGCGTAACAAGATCGTCTCTAATCTCACAATCCTGTCAATCAAGGGGTGGCATTCACATCGCCGCGGTTTTAGCTGTCATTCGATGACAGATGTACTCTGCACGATGTCCCGGCAACCGACTACACGATTGGGTGGGCGGGAACATCCCCTGGGTTAAATAATACGGGTATTTTGTCCCATTCTCTGGCTGCTGCTGATTAAGCGGGAGGCTTTCGCAGTCACTGCCACAATATACTTTTTTTCGATGAACCACGTCGGGCTCGTCGGGTAGGACGCAACTTCTCAGCGGCATCGGCGTCATGCGGTATAACCACCGTGGACACCGGGCCCAAAATTATCTTCGGCATCCAGTTCTGCGACATATCTCCCATGATATCCCGGGAGAACCGGGTGACGGGTACGAGCTAAAATTGACCTAGATCGATGGACGGATTGAGGAGATATCCCCAGCTAACCATCGTTGCGAGCGCGAGTCTCCCAGAGCCTTCCCCACACATTCTTTTCGTTCCTTCGTCTTTCTTCAAGATGCCTAGCGCACTGACGGCTGCGCCTTTCATTGCGTCGGCACTGGTACTTGCTACATTTCCGCACCACTGGAGGGTAAAGAATATCGCCACACTCTCTATCATCGCTTGGCTCTCCGTGTACGACTTGACATATGGCGTCAACGCCATTATCTGGGAGGGGAACGTGGAGCTCCGGGCCCTTATTTGGTGTGACATTGGTCAGTGGGCTACGTGATAATGCATTAGACTCGTTCATAATCCTCACTAGCCACGAAAGTGAAAATTGGGGCGGATGTGGGCCTACCTGGGTGCTGTTTGTGCATGGCCAGACAGCTGAATCGAATTGCCTACGGTCTTGAAATGTCACCCCGGGGATGGAGTTATCGCGCACTGGACGTCTTCCTCTGCTGGGGGTTCCCGGTTCTGATTATGGCCCTTCGTGCGTCAAGTGCCAAATTTGCACCCTCACAGCAAATTAACGGCACATGGCAGATTACATTGTCCAGGGACATCGGGCCGACATCGTACAGGATCTGGGGTGCACGCCCGCCATCTACGTGTCATGGCCATCCATCATCATCCTCGACCTCTCCGCATTCATACCCGCCATCCTCGCACTCATGTACTGCGGCGTGGCGCTCTCGAAACTCTACCGTCGACGCGTCACCTTCCGACTCTTCCGCGACAAAATGCAACCAGAAACTTCCCTTTCTCCCTCCCGTTATATTCGCCTCATGATTATGACCACGTTTCTTGGCTGCTGGAATGCAGTCCTGATATCGATCAGTCTGTCGAATGAATATACGACAGGTCTGCAGCCGTGGACCGACTGGGTTTCAGTACACGCCAACTTCTCATTCGTCGGCCAATACAGCCTCAGCAACTTCGACTCCGCGACCAATCGATGCATATACATGCTTTGGTGGGCCGTCCCTCTGAGCAGCTTGGCATTTTTCGCCTTCTTTGGGATCGGCCAGGAAGCGATGAAGGACTACCGAGCCAGCGCTGACTGGTTTTCCCGGGTCGTCCTCAAGAGACCACCTCAGCAACCCTGCCGCGATGACAGCGATGACGGGGGTGCAGCCGATTCCCGGGGGTGCGGTGCCAAACACTCGTATATATTACCTAGCGTTAGGGCATTCCCGCCACTTACGTGGGAGGTATAGGAATGAAAATGCGTACGCGAGACAGTCAATTGAACTCAGTGGGAAATCTACGGGAATTTGCGCCAAACGCCGTCGTTGATAGCTCGGGCAGTCAAGGTTACTGATGATGTGCACCGAAGCGTGGAATGTAGTAACGGAAAATCTGACATGGACTTCGAGAAGCACAGTGAGGATCTACCCTATTTGTTGGTGTGCAGGACCGAATATGCATCATGGGACCGGAGCATACTAATAGATCCGGGGCTGAAGTTGGCAGGATCGGAACTGCCAGACCTTATACCCTGTGAGAAAGACCCCACAGGGCCTTCTTTTATTAACAGTTCAATCAGCGGCGATCGGCGGCATATCATTCAGTCGAAACACGAGATCGACCCATTTTCCACGTTCAGCTTCGGCATCCGTGATGTCTTCCAGAGGAGTGTTGCGGTAGCAACTGGGTCCTATCTGCCCATCTTTAAAAGGAGGCACTGTACGGTGATCATGTCCATCTTTCTTCCGCGGTGGCTAGTTCCTCCGTCCCTTCACTTCTTCAATCCGTCCCTTTGTGCCGAGTACTGTGCATTGATGCAACTGGTCGCTCTTTTATCCTGTTTCTTTGCCTTGAGCCTCGCCGCCCTTGCTGCTCCTATGCCTACGGATGCCTCAAGGGCCCGCCGAGACGTAAGGCTTGCTTGGCTGGTGATAGCAGCGCAGATCAATGACCGTTCAACCGCAGGTAACCGTGCCTCAAACTGGCAACAAAGTGGCCGCAACCCCACCAGGAGCCGCGAAAACAAAGGGCGACGAGAAGGTAGCTATAATCTTCATGGATGATAACGAGATGTCAATGATCATCAAAAAAACAGAGTACCTCTCCAGCCCAAGGCACAGATGTATTCGCGCCTGTCTCCCCATTGGTAAAGGTCAATTCAATCCGGACTCGCGCCGCCTCTCATTGACTCTGGAATTCGCGCCACTCAGCCCGTACTCGGGATCGAAGAGGAAGTAAACCCAAAGGCTCACGGGGGGCATGGTTGTGTCATTGCATAAGATCCCGGACTTTCCTTGCAATTTCCCTCTGTACATCACTCCGCACTCTGTATTGTATTCAAATAGCGAGAGGGTGATTCTCAAATCCTGACTTGTCTGTCTGTGAAATTCACGGCATTTGAAGTAAGCGGGAGGACCCCGATGTCGCATGTGCAGACCGTAGACTCCCGGCGCGCCACCGGCTGATTAAATGTAGTGGGTCTTGAGTCTCCTTCCGGCGCGACGTATTTCAGGTCTCTGTGATGCATAGTGTCCTCATTGCGGTCTCTGGATTAGTTCCAGCGCAGGCTGGAAGGTAAATTCCCTAAAGACTGTTGACTAAACAACCAGCGCATTGCCCACCGTTTTATTCGTCGCACATTCAGAGGATGAGGACGTCAAGCGGTGGCTTACTGATGCTTTGGCCTGGCCGTCTCTCTGCTGCTCGGCGACCTCTGGGTGTAGCCGCGATGGCGACTTTGAGGAACGCATTAATGAATCTGCTATCTAGGCATGAGCTGCAGCAAATAAAATCAATGAAAGGCATCCATCAGTCGCCGCTAACAATCGCGTCATTGATGTTACAGGCGAGCTCCTTTGCCTCAGCTCTACGCATCCGGCAAGGTAATATTTCCACGTTCTGCCTCCGATATTCATTTCAGCTGAACGCGAACGAGGTCCACCGGGACAGATTGCAATATTTTCAATAGAAGTATATATGGGGTGCAGGATGGGATGAGAACCAGTAGCCGTAGTCCTAGGTATTAATAATTACGCTGGAAATGCTGGGTGCAAACTTCAAAGTGACGATTTGACGTCCAGGGATGAGTCTGCACATCAATTTCCAGTCTGGAATAGATATTCGTCGTCCTCGGATGCACTTATCGCGAAACGCCTCTGAATCTGTTGCACGAACGTTGGACTCTCATACAATGTGAATTCAGAAAATTTCGGTTGGCTCATGCCGGAGGCTAGTAGGGCTGCACACCTGCCCCGTCTTTACGGGTGCGACGGGTACCGTCGATGGCAAGACGTCCCGTCCCGTCGTAGCTTGTGGATAAAAAATATACGGGACGGACACGGGACGGGCAAGATTGCCCTCCGTCCCGTCAAACTTTAACTTCCGACGGCCGTATACGGGTATGGGGGAGTCTTCCACACTCCTATCTGGTCAATATGTTCCGGCTCAAGTGTAATTTAGCAGGACCGGTGTTTATTGGTTTTAAGGTCGTGTCAGCGATTCGGACAAAATCCCTGATCTGCCCGAGCGATGTCAGTGTTAAAATTCGGACAAATCGGTCGAGCGCGCGCACAGGTCAGTTCAGAAGTTCGGACAATGAGAAAGGCAGCGGGCGAGGTCAGATCCCCGTTCGGACATCTGATGGGGTCGCCCAATAGATTTCCTCATCTGGTGGTTTCGGTGGCCACAGGAATCCAGAAATCACTCGCCGACAATGTACCATACTTTTCAATAGAAATTAGTCCCTGGTGGCAATCCACATGATTTTGTCTGTCTGCCTCCAACACGCCCGCCAGTCAATTTCGCTCCTCCCCTCCAGCCATGGATGTGGACACACTCAGTGTACTTAGTGACAGAGATGAGAATCAGCTTCTCTCCACCGTATGAGATCCTGACGAATGGATCTCCAACGGCAAAAATATCATGATATCCTCCCCGTCGTGGACACAGCTCGACGCGACGTACTCACACCCGTCGGAGCCCGGATGCTACGGCTTTGCAATGATTGATTCCCAACTTGTGCTCTTTAGTATTTGAAACGCTAATGGCCGAAAAGATGTTGTTATGCAAAGCCGTAGCGAGCCTTAACACAGTGTGCCGCAAGGGGAAGACAAACATCAGCCTCGTAGAACTTCCGAAGGACGATACAGTAGCAGAATGAATATATTTGTATTTTATTACAGCTGTTCTCGAAATTAATGAGACGATCGAGTTTTTTTTCTCTCCGTTCCCAAAATGGAAGGTTTGCTCACCCAGAGAAATTTCAACAGGGAAGTATACAGTGAGGTATGCCTGACCTGCCTATGGGTTTTAAAGTTGCCAAACCCGCAAACAGAGGAAGGGCGCGAAGGCTACGGTTGAAATGATCCGACCAATCAATGTTGCACGTGACTATCGGACGTTCCCGGAATTGGGGTTTCCTCCTGCTACGCAACGCGGTCGGGTTCAGCAAAGTCACAAAGGATACAAATATTGTCAATTAATGTCCTGAGGAATGCTGGAGATGTGCTACCGCGCTCGTTCGCTAGATTTCCATTTTGGGAACAGAGAGAAAAAAACTCGATCGTCTCATTAATTTCGAGAACAGCTGTAATAAAACCGAGGTTGGACGCAAAGTTCGGACAAAAATCGAGCTGAAGATCTGCCAGGTGCGGAGTTCGGACTAAAAAAAATCTCTGACCTCGGTCAGAAGTTCGGACAAGAAAGAAATTGGTCGGAAATCTGTACACGACCTTCAAACCAATAAACACCGGTCCTAATTTAGCCATCCATTCAAGCACGCGATTTCCTAGCCGAGGTCGGCATTAAATTGTTAACTCTACAACGATCTGTCGAATTGTTTTGCTCGGTTCAACGACTCACGTGATAGCAAGTCCCTCCGTAAAACCTGCATTCTTTCCCAAAATTAGTAGGTGGAAGCATGTAGAAGATAAGCTGAACCTTGCCTGTTGATCTAAAAAAAATTCTAAGCCCAAATCTTGCTTCTAGGGTCGAACTTTGTGCCCCTTGCACCGTCCCGTTATTTCGCGGGAAACGGCCGTCTTTTTGCCGTCCCGTACCGTCACCAGGTCGAAAAATTGGTCAAGACGACCGATATTGTGACGTCCCGTAACCGTCGAGCTGCCGAAATTTTAGGGCCGTCGCCGTAACCGGGACGGTGTGCAGCCCTAGAGGCCGGGCACTGCCGCATTGGGCTGCGGCAGATGTTGGCCGGAATCTCCCGCGACGCGTCGCGGGCTCAGGGCGCGGAACATCGCCCTTGAGCTCACGAGGCGCGTAACGGGGCAGTTTCCGCGTCAACCTGCCCTTTCGAATCGCATTGCAAAGCCCTGTTATCCGACAGGCCTGCCGCCTTATGGTGACGTGTGGATGTCACTGTGGATCTATGATATGATTGCAGCGTCATCCACAATTACTGGACGTTCATCCCAGGAGTCCCCTTAACTCCTTGAGTAAGTACAGAAGTTATAGAAGTAGAAGTGATCAAGTGGAAGTAGAAGTGCCGCAGTAGAAGTAGAAGTCAAGGCCAGTAGAAGTGAAGTTGGCCCAGTAGATGTGCGCGATGTGCGAGAATCTGTGACATATCCGTGCTTGCTTCTCCTCTTAACGCGCCCGACGCGTCTCCCAATCAGGTAATCTGTGGCCACCCATTGTGAGGATGGAGGGCACCCAACGAAATCCATTGCGCTTTCCTTCTCTTCCCTCCACCTTTCTATCTTTTTATCCTGAGCCTTATCGAAGGGCCATCGCGATCGCAACAACGCCTCCCGGCGGTCGGCAAACTACCACAAGGCATTCGACCGGTCCCATGCGCGCGAGGAAATTGAAGGGATTGACGAGCAGGTGAAAGCCCTCAAGCAGAAGAAGAAAGCCCTTCAAGCGAGCAGTGGCGTCACGAAGACAAAAAACAAGGGGAAAAGGAGAAGGTAAAAGTGCCCGATGAGAACGAACTGGCAGGCTTGTCCGAGGATATTCCAGACTCATCTGCCGAGGCGGGCCATGGTCCCCAGCAACATACGCGGAGCAGGCCGCCTTCCTATCAGCTCCGATGCTATCTAATCTCGGGGTTCAGCTTGATTCGGCGCTGGAGCCTTCACTCCCACCGGGCGCTGGTTTGACTCTGCTTTACCCCCTGCACTACAACATTTATACCTCGAAAGCTGGAGTCGCCGCGGAATTCTTTTAACATCTGTCCCTTGTTGCTGCGATCTCGCCGCCGCCGCAGGGTGTTGATTCAGCTAGGAACTCGAACCCTCGCTGCTCTCGAGGATTCCGTTCATCGCCGCGACATATCGAAGGCCGCATTCGTCGGATTCATCCATATCCCTGCTTTCTCAGATATCCCCGCCCGCCGTCCTCTTCGCCGACGCCTCTCTACCTCAAACGCTAACCACAGCTGTCCCCGGCGTTGATTTATAGCCTGCATTTCAGTGCGTTCTGCCCTCCGGCCTTGTCGGCGAAGCCACCATGCTGAAGAAAATCTCGCAGACCCGCGCATCGTACTGTGCTTGAGTATACTTTTTCTTGCCACCGTGACTCCGCTGGCCCAGCAGCTCGATACTCAGGACAGCCCTCAAAGTTTGTACGCCAGTGGTGCCAGCAAGTAAAATGAAGAATATGGCTACGATCGCCCGAGCGGTTCTCCGTGCACCGCATCCAATTGTCTGCTAGGGGTTCATTTAGCAGATGACAGACCTGGTGGGAAGATATGAAGACCATCCACAACTTACCGCCTCCAAGTGTACAATTAAGAATCAATGGTATAGCCGGATGGAATAAGAAGGCTGTGCGGCCCGATTATTCCGACGCGAGGAGTCGAACCCGGTCATGCTGCTTGCAACTCCCTATACGACGTCACAAATATACCTAGCAGCCGTGCCCATGGATCACGTCCGATCCCCTTCCCGGTTGCGTACCCTCAATATCCCGTCTACAAGTTTGGCGTGCCGGAGTTTGCAAAAAACGTAATATCTTCTACCTATTCGGATGTGGGGAGTCGAGCCCAGCTTGCTCCTTGCAACGAGGTGCTTGAGATCCATTCCGAGAAGCCGTTCTCCGTGCACCACGTCCGTGCATCACGTCCGTGTCCTCTGAATAATTAGTACCTTCCCTGTACCACCGTGAAATCCAAGGTTGAGCCGAGGGGCTGTAAAGAATTCGAAGCAGCGGCGCTATATTGTTGGCAACAATAATGTAACCCACTGAGTTTGTTGGGTCCTGGACAGCGATACCTGCAGACATATCTTGGCAGATATCAATGAACAGTTGGAATCGAAGGAGTGATAACTATCGCGATGGAATGCAGCGCGCCTCCAAGTTCCGGACAAGGTACGCAGACCCACCGCGGGGAGTGCGGAGCGTTGTTTGACGTAAACCTGGCAGGGCTGAAACCAAAGGGAATCGTGTTAAATTTAACTCGATTTTGTGCGGATCCTCGACTTGGAACGGTTTCAAGAAAGGTGGAATGGTTGAGATTGGATAGGTCGGTTAATTGACCAACTAATCTCCCCGAGGGGCCCGCGCGCACTCAAGTAGAATTTGAAATGAAATACCTCGCGAAACGAGGTGGAGCAGCTGACAGAGGCGCATATGTAGACCCGCACCGACCGCCGTCAAGCTCCGTCAAGCGGCCGTAATCCATGACGGAAATTCTGTTCCCCGCCTAGCTGCCGCTCCGTGCCGCTGATTGCACCCGAGCCCGGCAATCCCCGGCTCGCGCTGATCCAAGTCAGCTGTTCTCCCTCA
The DNA here is from genome assembly GCA_029204335.1 of Mycena vulgaris. Lineage (NCBI taxonomy): Eukaryota > Fungi > Basidiomycota > Agaricomycetes > Agaricales > Mycenaceae > Mycena > Mycena vulgaris. The sequence goes on along the minus strand of JARGYA010000127.1, from coordinate 223,640 downwards.
TTGCAAATCAGAAAATCGAAGCACGGAGGGACGGTCAGCAGGGCTGCAGAAGCACGCGTAGGCGGGCCCTACAAAAGCCACCCCAGCAGATGCGCGTTCGATCCCGATTCCCCGTCTCCCCGCACGACACCGAACGAACAAAAATGCGGCACCCCTCGCTGCTCTCCCTCGCGCTGCTCGCGCTACCCGTGCTCGCGGACCTCACCACAGGCGTTCCCGACGCCGCGCCCCCCGGGTTCGAGGAGTGGGAGTCCCCCATCGTCCTCCCGGCGCCCGCCGTGCGCGGCACGGGCGACTGGGCCTCCGCTGTCGCCAAAGCCACGAAGTTCGTCAAGGGCCTCACTCTCGCGGAGAAGGTAAATGTTACCACCGGCGTCGACATTCTCGGACGGTGTGTCGGCAACACTGGGGTAATTTCCCTTCTCTATCTCCAAGTACCAGTGGTTCTGATGGTATTTGCATAGGAAATCCCGCGCATTGGGTGGAAGGGTCTATGCCTGGAAGACTCCCCGCTCGGTGTGCGGTTCGCTGATTTTGTGTCGGCGTTCCCCGCGGGGATGAACGCCGCCGCGACGTGGGATCTCGATCTGATTGAGGAGCGCGGGAAGGCGATGGGCGAGGAACACCGCGGGAAGGGTGTGAACGTCGCGCTTGGGCCCATGACTAATCTCGGTGAGTCCTGTGCCCAATTATTCTCCACTGTTCGAATTTCTATTACTTCTCTTCTATCCCTCCTGTTTTCCTTTACTCACGAAGCACCTTAGGCCGCCAAGCCGCCGCCGGACGCAGCTGGGAAGGCTTCGGCGGCGATCCCTTCCTCGCCGGCGCCGCAACCGCTGCAACCATCGTCGGGTACCAGGGCGTCGGAGTAATCGCCACCGTTAAACACTAGTGCGTCCCCCTTTGAATTGAATTTGCCTCGTTCCCCTGTCTTTTCGTCCGCCTCCGATGACCCCGGGGTTCGAAAATCGTTCTTATCACCGACGTACCTCCCTTCTACGCACCCATGTCTCCATGCATCCATGCTTCCCTCCCTTCGTTTACCTCTCCATTCTTCCCCTTCGCATCATCTACTTCATTTCGCTTCTTGCATTCGTCCCATTATCCCCTCCTTTACCTCCCACCCCTCTCGCAATGTACCAAACCTAACGCCCCCGGCAGCATCGCGAACGAGCAAGAACATTTCCGCGGCGGCTCTGCCGCCGCGCAGATCTACTCCTCCAACCTCGATGACAGGACGATGCATGAGGTGAGCTTTGCCTTCCCTCTCCCTTCCTCTGTTTCCCCGTTACTCCTCCCCCCTCCGAAACCTCCCTCCCTAATTTCGCATAAACAAATAACATGTACCAGAATTACTAACGCGCGCCAGGTCTACCTCTGGCCCTTCGCCGAGGCTGTCAAAGCGGGCGTTGGTGCCGTCATGTGCTCGTACAACAAGATCAACCAGACGCAGGCGTGCCAGAACTCGAAGCTGATTAATGGGATCTTGAAGGAGGAGTTGGGCTTCCAGGGTGTGTTTGTGTTTCCCTCCCTTTTTTTCATTACATCCCCAATTCCGCATCCGCGTAATGCTATTCCGCATCGCATCCCATTTAAATGCAGGCTCATTTCAATAATTTGGGCTAATGCGCTTCGCTCGACAGGCTTCATCATGTCGGACTGGGCGGCGATGATCAACGGCGTGCAGCCCGCGCTCGCGGGGCTTGACATGAACATGCCGGGCTTTGTTGGATATGTGCGTCCCGCTTCCTCTTGTTCTTCTTTTAGACTCACGCTAACTCATCCTTCACAGGGCGTCGGCCCGCAAAACGACCCCGACCCCTCGAAAGCCACCAACACGTACTGGGGCGCCGCGCTCATCGAGATGGTCAACAACGGCAGCGTGCCCGAGGCGCGCGTCGACGATATGGTGCGTCCCCCTTCTATCTCTCCTCTAAACCGCGAGTTCAATCGCTCATGCTCCATCCGCGCAGGTGATCCGAACGCTCGCGGCGTGGTACAAGATGGGGCAGGACAGCGACTACCCCGAAGTCAGCTTCTCGCAGCTCACGGAGGCGACGTTCCTCAATGGCGAGGTCGTTAATAAGCATATCAAGTGCGTGCTTCGCTCCAATCCATTAAAACATTCGGGACCGTGGCTAATATTTTTCTAGCGTGCAAGGCGACCACTACAAACTGATTCGCGAGATCGGCGCGGCGAGCACTATTTTGCTGAAGAACACGGAGGGCGCGTTGCCGTTGAAGGTTAAGAACCTCAAGCGTGCGTTTCTTCTCTTTTTCATTTCTTCTTGGCGGGATTCGGCCCTGATTCTCGTTCTTCAACAGGCATCGGCATTTTCGGCTCTGATGCCGGCCCGAACCCCGATGGGCCGAACGGCTGCGGCGAGTGCGTGTTGAATAAAATCTACGCATGCTCATTCTGATCTCACTCCCCTCGCGCAGCCGCGGATGTGACCAAGGAACGCTCGCCATGGGTTGGGGCTCCGGCACGGCCAACTTCCCCTACCTCGTCGACCCGCTCGCCGCCATCAACGCGCACGTCCAATCCATCGACCCCACCGTCGTCGTCGAGGGCGTCCTCAACGACTACAACCTCGGACAAGTCACCACTGTTGCCTCCCTCTCTGATGCCTGCCTTGTCTTCGTCAACGCGGACTCGGGCGAGGGCTACATCGACGTTGGCGGCAACGTGGGCGACCGCACTAACATCACGCTCTGGCATGGCGGCGAGGCGCTCATCGCCGCCACCGCTGCCGTGTGCGCGAATACGATCGTGGTGCAGCACGTCGTGGGCCCCGTGCTCGTCGAGGCGTGGATCGACCACCCGAACGTGACGGCGGTGCTGCACGCGGGGTTGCCTGGCCAGGAAACCGGGAACGCGCTCGTGGACGTGCTGTTCGCGGACGGCGACCAGGCGACTAACCCGAGCGGGCGCCTTCCGTACACGATCGCAAAGGCCCGCGGAGACTACCCGGCGGACATCCTGTACGCGACCAGCGACGTGACACCGCAGCTCACATACACCGAGGGCCTGAATATCGACTATAGGTGCGCCTTCTACACGTCCTCTTTCTCCATTTCGCTAATGTACATGGGCGCAGGTGGTTCGATTCGAAGGGCATATCGCCGCGCTTCGAGTTCGGCTTCGGTCTCTCGTATACCACTTTCGCGTACAGCGGACTCAAGACATCGCACGTCGGAGGCTACGGGCGCCGCGCTGAGGCACCAGCGCACCACACCACGGCCGTCAGCTCCTCTGCTGCGCATGCTTCAACAATTTCGGTCGGACCGACGAAATCCGTGTCCGCCAGCGCCGTCTCCAGTGTATCTGCCAGCACGAACGCGACGCTCAGCGCCTCCGCACCCTCCTTCTCTGCCTCCGGCTCTGCGTCCGCTTCCGCTTCCGCTTCCGCTTCCGCCTCCGCTTCTGCTTCGGCGTCCGCCTCCGCAAACGCGACTTCCACTGCAAGCGCCGCGCCCGCAGGCTCCTCCCCCGTTGGCGACATCGGCGGCCCCGCTGCGCTCTACGAAGACCTCCTCACCATCAGCTTCAAAGTCCAGAACACGGGGCGCGTCGCCGGCAACGAAGTCTCGCAGCTCTACCTTGGCTTCCCCGCCGCGTACAACGAGCCGCCGAAGGTGCTGCGCGGCTTCGCGCGCACGCTACTGAACCGTGGGCAGAGCAAGACCGTGAGCATCACGTTGCGGCAGAAGGACGTGAGCGTGTGGGATGTGGTCGCGCAGAAGTGGGTGGTGGGCAAGGGGACGTTCAAAGTGATGGTCGGGTCGTCGTCGCGTGCGATACATCTGGATGGCACATTCCAGCTGTAGGGGAGAGAGAATAAAAGCGGAGAATAATGTAGGATTGTGTGTAGTATTGAATATATCCCTGGGTTTTTGAGTTCATGTCTTGGATCACCGTCCGGTAACGGAACGTTCACGCAGAGAAGTGGGGTTGGTTTGTATCATTTTCTAATCCCGATGTATCTCTCGCATGGAACCAGACTGGCCGCGTGGTTTAAGCGCCTGTCCTGTAGATACCTAGGTCTGGAGCGTCAATTCTCATACGGGAGAAGCAGAGGATAGGCGCTCACTGTACAGCAGTGATTAATCCGATGGAAGGGCATGATGGACGCTACGATACACCAAAGCCGTCGGGCACAGTCCGCGATTTAACGAGCACATCGATTTAACCCCCGAGCCAAGCATCCCCGCGCGACACGCCCCGAGTCTTCAACACCCAGGTAAAGAACACAGGGAATACGAAACCCAAGCCCAGGTCGGGCCCGAAGAGGAAATAGCAAACGCCAAAGGTATCCCGCTCCGACTGAATGGCTAGAAACTCCTTGATATTTCCCCAGCTTTTTTCAATGACTCCGCCGCCGGACGCCAGAGGATGCACACCCGCACGCACGAAGTCGCGGCGAAAGGTTGTATCAGGGGAGACCGGGGGTCGAAAATTGGATTTGTATGTATCCCGGCGGCGGTTATGAGTTGATTTTATAGGCGCAATGCGAATTCTTCCGCCGAAATTCGGCCGAGAATGCGTGACGCGGTGAAATTCACACCCTTGCTTCACAGGAGCACAGATGCGCGCGCTCGTGGTTTGATTCCCGGCTAAGTCTATATGTCTTGGCGTCGAGCGGCGGTTTATTCACGGCCTTTCGAGGTGGTGCTCCTGGGAGTGCGAAATCCAGGGTCTGCCATTGTACGTGCTACTCAGCTTTTCTAACCAGAATTCTGCTGTGAACGCAAATGGACGGCGTGGAAACTATGTTCTCGATGCGGGATATCGGCGTATGTACCTTGTCTCATTCCGCGATCTACGGCAATTAACACTCCACAGGAAATCTCAAATCCCTTCATCTAGCGCATCACTAGGTAGTAGCGCACAGAGGATCGTGAACGGAAGCCTGGTCATCTCGTCACAACCGGGGCATCCACGACGGCTATAACCCCGCCGCCTACATCCAATTTACAAAGGTAGATACCTCGAATTCTATGGCTCCTCACCCATAATAATGTACAGTCAACTCTGTCTTAACCCATAGCTGCCATAACCCATAATCGGCCTTAACCCATGCTTTTTCGGCCAATTTTGCCCAACTTTTGGCAGGGATAACCCATAACTCTGCTGTACCCATAGCCTTTGGGGTCCACTGAGGGGTATGGGTTAGGGCAGAGTTGACTGTAACCCAGTTCTCATTTGCGCACGGGGGCAATTATCGGGATTGCGTCGGAGAAAGCGGTACCATCCTAGTTCCGAAGCGCAAGCAGTCTCGCCTTTCGTGCGCGTGGTATCCAATCCCGACGTTCCTCAGACCGACGCAAGGCGATCACAGTTGCAGTACCTGGAGACTGAGATCACCGCGGCCCAAAATCGAGGAACTAAGCAACCAATGCACGGACAGCGTGCTAACGCAGACACCATCAGCCACGGCAGTGGATGCGCAGGAGGACGGTGGACGAATGCGCGACGAAATAGTCCTGCTGCGGGGGCGCATTCAGGAGCTGGAGGCCCAGACGCGATCACCTTGGGCATTGAGCCTATCCGGTGAGCCGCCGCCTGGATACACAGCGTAGGGCAATGTTCTGACATACTGCACCGGCTCCTCAGCCACTGTTGTCGTACCTTACATACAATACTACTCTTACAACACTCGGAGCGTGAGCGCGGCGTTCACACATGAGCCAGAATGGTGTTTCCTTCCGACTAATACAGAACGGGGACAAAATGGCGGCCGTTCGAGTTCCCAAGACCGGAAGAATCAGGACACATTCGAACAATGATCCGGGCGTAAAATCGGCGAGCCATTGGGTAAGGCACTGGGCGGTGAACGGCGAACAAGACGTTGAGTTGACTGGGACGATATCAAATAAGGTTCAGCCCTGTGCCGGCAGACAGAGAGACAGAGTAACAGGAAAAAATGAGCTAGGCCAGGGTAATACGCCGAGATTGACGTTAGACGATAGGCACAATAGAACAGAAAATATTAAATTTCGGCAGATCGAGGAGCAGAATGCGCTGCGGGGATCAAGGAGGGAACCGTACGTATACGAGGGCGACAGAACACATCGCGGATCGTCACACTGCTTCTTCGGTGTCCGACCAGGGTCTGTTCTGCTTGCAAAGATATTGGAGGCCTGCATTGTCATGTGAGTATGGGCGTACTCGTGCTGTCCAAGCTTACGATCGACCCGTCGGTCCAATTTCAGCGCAACGAATGCCTCGGACCTCGACCAGAAATCCGTCCCATAGTATGCACCAAGTTGCCATTCCCCGGGGAAGTCGAAGCGCATGATCGCCACAAAACGCGGGTCTTCAGCGAGAGCCTCGCACTTGTGTCCGACCTCCATACCCGTCGCATCTTCCTCGAAGTGGATGACGACGATGAGATGCTGGAGTTTCTTGCACGTCTCCATGATGCGTGCAGAGATATCGAGGAAGCTCTCCGCATGGAAGCCAAAATGCGTGAGATTTGGAATGAGTGAGAGCCCGTCCCACATCTCCGGGGCGGTCCCAACAGAGTCGAAGACCTCCAGATGTGTGAGGTGCCGAAACAGACTATGTGTGAAGTCGAGCGGGAGACTCTGGAATAGTTTATCTATGCTGACAGCCAGTCTCCGGAGCGAAGGGAGTCCGCAGATGATGGGCATGGTTGGCGCATTAGATAAATTCATGAAGAGGTCTGTGACGCCGCAGCATGTGAAAAGAATGGTGGTAATTGTACTGTCTGGTAACATGTCTTGACTGATTAAAGTGAGGTTGTCCAGGAACAAATGATGCACCGATTTCGAAAAGAAAGTGTCTGGCTTGTGGCGGATGAGTTCGATAAGCCTGCCGACAGAGAACCGAGGCCACCCTGCCAGATGGCTGCGCACGCTGAGGAACATAACGCGATAAAGCAGGGGCTCGACCCTGAGGTAAGGTCGTTAATTGGAAGTGTGGGATTTTCGAGGGATGTACCATGACGCGTAGTCTAGAGTTTACCGCGCGCCCTGTATTAGGCGGTGGGGGTTATTATATAATCGTCGGAGTTTGAAACTCATCAAACGTTTCCCCGCTTCAGCCTGGGCACAGCGGACAAAATTTAAGAAGCCAAACGACCTGGATCTGAATTTCGCGAAGATGTGCCTCTTCAGGATTCTCGTATTTCCCATAGTCGAAGAGAAACGCAACACCGCCATACTCACGTGGCCAGCCCACCAAAATTCGGCATCGCGCTTGCGAGGTCCAGGCGAGGGAAGTGACCGAGAAAGCTCCTTATTTGGGTGTATTGCACGAGAATCCATCACCGAATGTTGAAAGACGCGTCGTAACCGTTGTTGAAGGTTCGAGAAATTTAAGATTACGTAATAAGGCCCACCTCGGATCAAACACCTCGGGTAATCGACAGACTACAACATCGCGAGGTACGAGCGAAAATTGTTGTAGTGTCTGTTTATAAGAGACTACATGACGCGCCACCAGCATGAGATTTGGGATCGCAGCGGGGCGAGACAGAGCAGAGATTTCGAAGATCTCCCGCTCTAGTTCGGCGGGGAGGCTAAGTTCTTCGACCCGACTGTACCGTCCTGAGTTTTAGTCAGTCCTGGAGTAATCTCAGTGGGTGGTTCGAGGGCGAGCATGATGAAAAGCAGTGCCACGTGTATCTATCTGATATTAACACCGCCACCCGGGTGTCCCCGGGCGGACGTACAAATGTCCTTGTCCCAACCCTGTCCCTCCCAGGCTCCCACACCAGTCCCAGCCAGAATGGAAACTCCGACCCCAACCCGGACCGCGTATATTGAGTGGCATTCGGACGTAGTGTACGGCGCAGGGCTGCATTCCTTGTGGAAGGTTACTCAATTTCAGCAGCAGGACCGGATTCGAGTCCCCTGAATGTAAAGACGGTCACATCTAGAATTAGAGGGTGGTGTTCGACTCACCGCTCCTCTTCTTAGCAGAAATTCATGGGCTATGTTTCTGCAGCAAGTCGGGGTTCCATTCCTCACACCTGACATACGCGTCGAGGGAGCACTTTCCCCATTACAGCGACGCCATTTATGTAAGGCATTGACCCCGTTTATTGTATCTACCGCTGTTCCTCCGCCGCTGGCGGATGCCTCTGATCTCAGCAGGCAGACTGTTCGACTCCCCGGCGCCCTCGCGCTCAGAATCCCTCGAGTAGGTCTTCCGGTTCGTGGAAACGTAGGAATGGAACCCCACAGGTATTGTTCACAATATTCTGGCAGTTCCCAGCCAGGAAGTTCATGATATTGGAAGCCACCCGACAATTGCGTCCAAAGACTTGTCTGCGATGTCTCCGAAAGGAATTCCATCGCTTGGGCCTGCTTTTTTAAACGGATGACCTCGTTGCAAAATGAAACAAATTGTCGAGTGCACGCTCCCCGCGACATGGTGGTTTGGTTTAATGGCGACGACATTTCCGACCCAAATTCCGGTTTCGCCGAGTTTCTCCTACTGAATGTCAAATGCCTCTTAGGCGGAGGGTATTCTCCCCTGGATCCGGATCGCTTGCCAGATCACGATCCATTCGCATGAAAATTTGAAAATTTCTAATTTAAGAAGAATGTCTGGCGATGGGATGCGACTATAACGCAAGCTGTCAAGTCTTAAGTCTTAGTCAATCGATTAATTCAGTAGATCACCTCAGAATAAATAATTAGTAAGAAGATAATTAGTTACTATCAACCGCCGGGAAGCTGGCCACCTTAAGGTTTTTAGCCGATTAGGGGCTTCGCGTAGGGCCGTACCATTGGCCCGAGAGCTGGGGATAGACGGCATACATCCTGTGAACAAGTGAAGCCCACTTAGGACAATTTTGGTGAGAGTTGGAGTGCATAGTGAGTTCTTTTCCGTCGAAACTCCGAAAAAGGCAATTGACGGGGTACCTGGCCACCGACGAAAATTCATCGTTGCTGGCCCAAATGATAATCCGGTGGTACAGGATTTGCTCAAGGGACCTAAATGCCTTATTCTAGACATCCAAACATTATTTCGGAGCTATAGAAATAGAACATGTGGGCGCTTCTAACGAGGTGTGAAAGCACCGGGATGCATGCCGCTGATAAAACGAGGATCGCGCGAGCGTTAGAGGACGGCCATGGCCAAAATAAGTTGTGTGATACTTCATAAGAAGTAAACGGACATGCCTGCCCCATCTATTCCACTCCTGAGTCCCGCTGTCGAGAACCCGGCATTTAGACATTGTTGCCACCGAAAACAGGGTGATAGCGCGTATTGGACGCAGATGAGAGAGGCATTGAATAATAAAATGACGGATCATGTATAAAACCAAAGCTTGATACATCGTCATGGTCCATCTCAAATACTAGAACTGCAGCATCAACGGGTCGCTTGATAGACAGCCTTTCGCGTTGTGTTCGTCCAAGGCACTTTACGATCATTTAGGGGACTGCATGACAGTAGGAGTTAAGTTTTAGAAGTGGTTTCATTACTGTGGGAAAGCCCGACATTAGGGCAGAAGAACGAGCCCTGGACCTCGTCGATTGGAGAAGAATTGGTGGAGAAATGCGTCGAATGGCCATTCGGAGTTAAGGAAATGATGTTCTCACCCTTCGGCCCGCGATCAACCGAGTAACAGCTCTCGATCAACTCATCAATTTACTCCTAAATTTGGTACAGACCCGCGCTGGAGGTCATAGTCCCTCCCCCAACTTCAGCCACTTAATATTCCCTGGTATTAACAGTTGTATTTCGCAAGTGGTCAGGTACCCCATCTGGCCAGGTAGGCAGTCAGCGATAGTATGCCCTATGATTATGTGCTTGGTACCTCAGAATATCGTTGGGGTAACGGGAGTGGGGCTAGTTTTGAGCTGGAACAGAAGAGAGGCTTTCTATGCTTGCCATCGGTCGAAAGGGACTCCTCCCCGCGCAAACCTCTTGCTTCTCGCTGGAATACAGCTATCCCCGATGTATGTAGTTCCCGTGTGCGCGCTGTCTGGATATCCCGGTGGTGTCAATACGGAATCAGGATCTTTGGTATCGAAGGAAAGCAAATTATGGGAAAACCCGACGCCTGTGAAAGCTGAATGGGTTACTTGTGAGTGAATCCCACTCCAGCGACCTGAATTTCCTCGCCGCTATTCCACAAGCCCTCAAAGTGGGACCGGGGATGACGTGAGTGATGTGCCTTCATATCTCTCTTTGATGCGGAGCTGCTTATCTGGTCGAAACACCAGTTTGATTTGAATCGCGTCTGAATCGCCGCCCAGAATCGCTTCGCAATCGGCTGAAGCGCCTCCAAAGGCGCTTCAGTGATTCAGATGTGATTATGGATTTCAACGATTATCCCACGCTTTAATCGATTCTGAAGCGTGCACCTGAACGACATCTTAATCCCTTACTCTGACTGTCCCTATTCCACGCGTAGCAACTCGTTAAATGATACAACTACATATGTACTGGTGGGAAAACTTCGATAATGAAGAGTTGTGAGCCACTCCTCGCGCCCGGCGTGATTCGACGCCATCAAATGGTTGGTCGCTCTTGACTCTTACTTCCATCATCTCCCTTTCCCCCCACCCCCACTCCCGCTCACTGGCCGCGCCTGCGCTCTCCCTCTACTAGCTCCCCCCTCATCAAGTTTTAAGAAGCTCGTTCTCCCTCATTGAGCTCAACAACTCTCAAAACTCTCCGCTGGTGGGTTTTCCGCGCTCAAGTCCGTCACCCGTGGCTTGCCCAATTCTAGATTACGCACTCCTGGTGTTTACAAGATTTACATTCTCAAGCCGCTATGTAGCTCACGGCAGCAAGCACTCGAGATGAAGATGCCCATCATGCCACGTTTGACGTCGCGCCGGCCGCGCTCCATCGCAGCCTCCCTCCGCCTCCACCTCACGCTCGCCCTCTTCACCATCGACCGGGACCCGCAGCCCATCGACGACTCTTCCTATTTCAAGGACGCCATCGCCATCGGCAGCATGACATTGGGCATGTTTGTCGGCTGGTGGAGGGTCCAGGTGGTGCGCGGGGAGTACATGTGCCTAGTCCGGGGTGGTTATGCCGGGGAGTAGTTAAGATGGTGTTTGGTGTGTCTCTATCTCCCCCCTCCCCTCCCTCTTCCCAATCCCCCTAAGCTACCTTTACTCGATCCGCCCTTCGCCTGGCGCCTCGCCGCAAAGCCGCTTTACACCATGGCCTACCCCCAACATTCCGCTGCTCGCGACTCTCCTGCGCCTCCCCAACCGCTGCTTTCACACCCCCGCGACGGACTACACCTCCTGATTGCGTTGTGTCCTATCCCGTCCGTCATTGACCTCCGCAGCAGCGCCGGCATTTGGGAGCGGGAGCGGGAGCGGGATTGGGGGTCCGATTCATATCTTCTCCTTTGATTTTACATAGGCGCCTGGTGGAGCTTGTATACATGCTTTAATATACATTTTTTGCCTCATCTTTTGTGTCTCTAAGTGGCGTTTGGTGTCTTTAAGAGAATCTTTCCAAAGACTAATCACGTCGTAGGAGTCTTGCCCAAGACGTGTCTCTTGAGCTAAGACTTCATACCTAGCTTAGTCAAAGACGCGCGGCTTTGGGAAAATCACGTCTTTGGCGTCTCCGACGTCCTGCCGAAGACGTCAAGACGCCAAAGCAAAACGTGTTATTTTACTGATGTCATCAAACAGCGAAAGTGACGAGAATTCAATGGAATTCGGTGGAGGTAACGAGGAATCAGGATTCTCCAAAGTGGCTATAACTGACGAACTTTCATGGTTCTGGATCAAATTCACGAACTTTCCCACCCTTAAGCGAAGTAAGGAAGTGACGAAGGTGGGTACGACTCGAGGCCATGCCATAACTTTGCCTCGTTTCTCAAATCTCTCCCTACATACCTACCCCGCCTAGAGATTTCGAGAGACGGCATTGCGTGGACTATTCATCCTTCTTGTTCTGCTTCCACGCATTGTGTATCCAGCACTAATTTACTTGTTACGAGACACTTTGAACAAGCTCTTCGACGTTGGCTTTCCAACCGCTGAAGCTGGCTCCTCTCAACAGAGGAACTCGCCCTCGATTATCCCGCGGACTGGAACATACGCTGCGATGCCTAGATCAGTCCATCCCGCTGCAATCGCACCAGCCCTCTCAGAGACCGAAGCTAAAATTACCAAGTCATTCAACCGTAAGAGACAAATGAAAAGTGAATCGCACTGGTATAAAAGTGATCCGTCCCACCGGAGAAGTACATGCCGTAAAGAGGGACGCTGTCACAAATCTGAGTTGTGTAAACATATCCAGCGATGAGTTCCAAGTGATAGCCTTGTGCAAGAAGGTCGTCGACCTCCGTTTGGCTCGTGCTGCACAGCTCTTGTCAAGACTTTGTATAGCGAGTATTTGATAAAAGATTCGCACGTATAAGCGTGGTCCACCACAGCACCGTTGTACAAGCGAAACAGCGCAGTCGAACTTTCAGTTTGATTTGGGAATATCCCTGCAGCCACGCCCTCGAGGTTCCAGCTCGCCACTGCGCCTACCGTCTCGGGCGCACTTATCCTGCAGCCAGTGTAAAATGCTGATGTAACAAGAGGTGTGAACATACGTATAGAAGTGGTCAATGCCCACCCCGTTATAGATGCGGAAGAACGGAGCGACTTGAGGGCAGCTTGGGCAGGTCGCCGCCTGAATGGATGATGTAAATTTCGTGAGCTCTTATATAATGAAAGAACAAAACAAAAAACAAAAAAAGAGAAAAGGAAACACTTACGACAAACGTGACAACAAGGAGGATTGCGGCAAAGACGAGCTTCATTGCGAGAGAAGAATGTCGAGTAAACGAAGCGAAAGTGCTCTTTGAAAGGACTGAGAATATTCGTCGGCCCTTTTATATTCTGGCGGGCCACTAAGTACTAAAATTGGCACTAGGCCTACGTCTGTTGCATATCAGACTAGCGCTAGTGCGTTCCTTGCTTCTCACGCTCGAACATTCTTTTTCCGCCTGCGTCCATTTCAGCTGTTGGCTTCACAAGGAATGGTTTTTCGAATTTTTGAATTGGTTTGACGGGATGAATGACCCTGGAATGTGGTGGGAGCTCAGCGCCAGCGAAGACATCTTCTATGAGACATCCTCAATGGTGTCCATTGGCACCCGTGGACAAACTCGTTTTAGAGCAATCGGAAACGAATTCCGAAAACTCCGCCCTCTGCTTCGGCATTTGCCGATGCATACCGTTGACTATGCTCATGGCTCAGTCCCGTGCCGCCCGCTGCATGACAGGGATTAAACTCGCGTGATGACAAGAAGACGGCCGTGACGGACGTCTCAGATAGCTGGGAGGAGTCTTGTTTGACGCGATAAAAATCACCTCCCATCCGGTGGACAGCATCGGCCGTCGGTTCGCCCGAGCGACTGCAGCCGCAAATTGCTAGACGTTGGCCCCCCAGTTATGGTGGACCCGATTATCAGTTAAGGTTCTATTCAACAAGTTACCAACATCAGCACATTCGCTACTCCAGTGATTCAGACTTCCGGGTTAAAGCGATGTCAGATCAGAGAACTTGCACATCGCGGAACAATGGTATTCGAATTTGAAATTGATAGACCGAGAAAATGTTGACAAGTGAAGAATTTGCACACCTCTGTACTTTCGTATCTCCGGGGTCTGAACAAGAGAAGACCTCCTGAATTGGCAACGTCAGAAAACCATTATGGGATCAGAAGCCGGACCGTTTTAGAAAAACTCCAGCCGTGAATCACGGAAGGCAATGCCCCGACTCGCTTGATGATCCCATTTCAGGTATTCGTATTTAGAATAAATACTAAGATCACTCGCACACACGGTACTTTCGCATGTCCGGGCTCAAAACAGTACTTCTTGAACTGCCGACGTCAGAAAAGGATATGGGAAGGTCGGAAGCCGGAACGTTCTAGAAAAACTCCAACCGTGATTTGGCTTCTCTGATTCGATGAAGAACTGTCAGTGGAGGCTTGGAATTTTGCTTGGAATGCACTTTTTTCATGGCCGTTTTGAGCCATAGTCGTTAAGAGTTTTTTTTTCGGGGGGCGAGATGACCGCCTAATTGAACAGGCCTCCGCAGGCGGCTCAAGGTTTCTATCTTATCTTAACCGATGGAAAATGTTTTATCGAAATCTAATACACTCTAAAGATGCGTCCACCTCGCACCACGCCTCCGCTGTGATCTGAATGCGAGCGAAGAATTCAGATGAACGTCATGAAACCCAAGGACACATTGAACTGCTTTTCCATCATCCAGGCACCACGTAGCAAAACTCTTGCATTCGTTCTGTTGGCTTACCTTATCTGGGTGTTGCTCTGTGTTTTTCACCGGATTCGTGCGGGACCGGTGACGTACCGAATGGCATCGGAATGCCTTTCAGCCTACAAAAATGTAAGCGGAAGCGGCACAAGGAGAACGAGAACAAACGCGCAATTGAATCGTACCATGCATGAATCAGTCCAGCTGTCCAAGTGCCAAGGATGCTTTCAGGACTTGGTCCAGTAATCCGCGAAGAGCGGCATTCCGACTCCGGGATACTTCTCGAAACCGGCGTTCCTAAGCGGGACCGTGCCGTGTAATGCTACCTACCTACCTACCTACCTACCGACCGAGATCCGTCTGTAAGCAACTCTTGTATTCGTTCAGTTGGGCTTACGTTAAGTATCTGGGTGTTGCTCTGTGTTTATCACCGGATTCGTGCGGGGCCGGTGACGTACCGAATGGTGTCGGAATGCCTTTCAGCCTACAAAAATATAAGCGGAAGCGGCACAAGGAGAACGAGAACAAACGCGCAATTGAATCATTCCATGCATGAATCAGTCCAGCCGTCCAAATGCCAAGGATGCTTTCAGGACTTGGTCCAGTAATCCGCGAAGAGCGGCATTCTGACCGAGATCCGTTTGTAAGCAACTCTTGTATTCGTTCTGTTGGGCTTACGTTAAGTATCTGGGTGTTGCTCTGTGTTCATCAACGGATTCGTGCGGGACCGGTGATGAACCGAATGGCGTTGGAATGCCTTTCAGCCTACAAAAATATAAGCGGAAGTGGCACGAGAAGAACAAGAATGCCAACGCGCAATCAAATCATACCATGCGTGAATCAGTCTAACCGTCCAAGTGCCAAGGACGGATGTTAAATCGGTCCAGTAATCGGATTCCGCGAAGAGCGCGCACCGTCGCCTTTCGACACCCCTGCTCAATGGAAGCCTTGGCCTGATTTTCACGTGATGAGGCGTTGGTAGAAAGGAAAGGAGGGGGAGTGACGTACCTTCCCGAACGTGTGCGCTCTGGTGCATTCCGTGGTGGGCTGAGCAGCAACGAACGCACTGGGGAAATGTGAGTCATCTGGTAAAAGGAGGACTGGGCGGACCTGGTTCCCATTCCCGGGTTCGCTGGGGCTGCGTGGTGCTGACGGCGCAACGCGAAAGTGGACGCGTCAGAGCGGCGCCAAGGGAGCGGACACGAGCGCCGTAGATTACGAGCGCGACGCGGTGAATCCCATCGCTGCCGGTGCCCCAGCCGCCAGGTTACGCAAGGAACGACGTCGCTGCTTCGCGGTGATCGGTGCGCGCGTCCGAGAAAAGCTGGCGGGAGGGAGCGCATAGGCCTTTAGAAATGCGGTCACCGGCGGCGAGAGGCATGGTGGACGAGGACACAGGCGGGTTTGGGTGCACTAGATGTCGTTGTGACTCCACAAAGTCGGTGTGGATGTGCATGGCAGGGGTGAAGGCTGCGTCGAGATGATAGGGAGCGGCGGCGATGGTGGGTGGAGACGTGGCGACGCTGGATGGCGGGGCGGGAGGTGGATGAGCGGGACGGCGTGGATGAGTGGGACGGCGTGGATGAGCGGGGTGCGGGCCGCGCGGCGCTGGACGGCGGTGTGGTAGCGTGGATGGGCGGGATGCGGGGTGGAGAGGGGCGGTGGGCGGCAGCGCAAGGGGCGGCGGCAGCGCAGGGGTCATGGTCGTGATCGTGGTCGTGTGATGGGGCGTCGGCAAGCGAGAGGACGGCGCCACACACGCGCACACAAACGCGTCGCGTGGACCCAGCGGCGGCGGCGGGGCGCGTCAGGAGACGCGGGAGGGCGGCGCCGTGTGGGGAGAATAGGGACGGATTTCATGGTAGTGGTGGCCTGTCGAAGTAAGATGATCTAGGATCAGAGGCGTGGATACAACATAATCCATAGAGGAAACGCAAAGTGCAAGTTTGGCCCAATTATCAAACTGCGCAACGTCCGCGCAAATGTTTCTCGACGCGCGACCGCTTCCGGATACAATAAAATATCTAGTGGATCTTTATTCCGGAAGAATATATTCAATTTGCGCAAATTTCTGGTAGAAAGAAGGCCGTGGTACCAGGAGCTGTCCAAAGAAAAGAATTTCGTGTCCACCGCTTGGCGGGGAACCTTGAACCCGAGGGTAAGAGTATCGATCCCCATGCGCTGGAGCTCGACAGGCGCGCAATACCACATACCTTCGTGGATGCCGCCGCAGAGGTATATATTTCGAATGTCTTGCAGGCAGTCGTGCCCAAAGGCACAATGGATGATGGACCAAATATGGCCCACGGTGAAATGGAAGGTATTTTGCCCGTGTATGATCGGCAAAACCTCGAAGTGAACCGAGCGGCATACCAGTAAAAGACCGATGGGGTTACCGGAATGAGGATATTATTGAGTGAATCTGGCTCGTCGGATGACGCGTAATATATTGTGCGTATCTTTGACGAGGCTGCCACAACCACTATTTCCAGATGAACGACGCGGTTTCTAACGTCCATTGCGAAAATGAGGCGGCGTAACTCGGGAAGTAGATGAAGTGACCGCATTCTGCGGCTGTTCTACAATGGGCCGATGTCGATGCGATTGGTGGAAATTGTACCGAGTACAGGGATGACAATACGTGTCTGGGGCCGATGCCTTACATCTCCGTGGAGTGAAAATGAGTAGCATCCGCACCAGAAAAGGAGCAGGCAAGGACAACAGAAAACATAGAATGCGCAAGACTCGACCGCCTTGCCAGCTTTGTGCGTGAAAGACATCTAGAAGAGTCCCAGTCGGGTTAATCCGTCGGTAATACCTTGGATTATTACTTCCTACCTGGGTCTCGAAGACCTTAGTCACGGTAGAGAAGAAGCCAGTCGAACGGCTGTCCATGTTTTGATTCCTGCCATGAAGGGCTGTGAAAAGATGTGTATCATGATCGCATTGTATGACAGCGGGACTTAATCTGAAAAGAAGACGGATGACCCCTCGGGCGCGAGAACAAATGGAATGTTGGGCCGAGGTACGCAACAGCTTATCTGCTGTTGACTGAATTATGTTTTCCAAAGCCTCCATGAAATAAGAGTTTTCGGTGGAGCGTTTGCGAAAAATATCGATTCAAATCAACAATACACTGTCAAGGTAAATCAAGTTCTTTACAGTGGACGCTTGCCTTCGTACGCGTCTCTCAATAAGCTGAGTAGTTTCTCTCGCTCCGAGGGCGTTGGGTTGGGATACGGGCGTTTCATTGCAACATCGACCGCCCGCTTCAAATCCTCCTCTTTCATCCCCAGTTGTTTCAACGAATAAGGCGCTCCGAGATTCTTCGCCAGGTCGAACACGCCATCGTGGCGGTCGCAAAGGGGGTGTTATAAGCGATTGTGTGGGGGAGGAGAACCGTGTGTGTTTTGGAATGCGACAGATCAAAGGTCCCTCCTAGAAGATTGATGAGAAAGATGAGTAGCTGAAAAGAAAGAGCGTGGCGCTCACCGAGAGTATGGTAAATCTTGTGATGCAGGGCCATGCTCGTAACGCCCAAGCAGGATGCGCAGGCCCACGCGCCGAACAAGGCATCGCTGCGGGCTTCGCTATTCTGCGGGTCCTCGGATAGAACCGGAAGCGCACCTCCAAGGCGAGCTATGCCTTGCTCAGCGAGCGCATCGGTTATGAGGTTAGATTCAGTCGAATATAACGATTCAACAGCATGAGCCATGGCGTTGATTCCCAATGTGATGGTCCTTTGCACAGGAAGGGTGAGAGTGAGATCAACATCGTAGATGATAACCTCCGGTAGGAGCTTGAGCGTCTTCTGAGCGTCTTCTGAGTCGTCTTGATTCCGTTCTCCGTTTTCCCTAAGATAGCTGTTGCCTACCAAAAATTAGACAGTGATAAAGAAACAACCAACTATGTGGAGCACCTCAGACCCGGAGTATGAGGTAGGTATGACAATCTGGGGAAGATCTGTGCGAAGAACAATAGCTTTCGCCGACCCAATCGCACTTCCACCGCCTATGACCACAAGGCAGTCGGCATCAAGATTCTGGGCCAGCTCAGTTATGTTGGTAGGAGCGTGCATTGTGGCTTTAGAATATAGTCCAACGCAGAGGTCCTCCAGGTCCTTTTTCAGCACCTTGCCCTTCTTGGACTGTGATGGCCCTGTCAACACCAATGCTTTGCCACATCCAAGGGTCTGAATCTCGCGGCCAACTTGGGAGAGTGTGCCAGACGCGAAAATGACGCGTGCAGGAAGAGCATTATATACGAAAGGCTGCATGAGAGAGAGAGAGAGAGAGAGATAGAGACCTGTGATGTATCGCCGGGTGAGACTCCGACTAGCCTCTGCGTAGTCTCTCTCTTTATAAAATAACGGCCCTTTACGCTCCTTTTATGGAGTTTTTAGCCCGAGACTGGGTGCTCGCACGATACCGGAACTGCACGGCTGTAAAACTCTCACCAGAAGCACTAATACTCCGTGGCCGGCTCCCTCTCTTTATAAAATAACGGGTGAAGCCAGGGAGCAGCACGAAGGAGGGGAGCGCGGACGGAAAATTGAGCTGTAGCGCTGCGTCCAGGCAGCGTGATGCAAAAATGGAGGCACAATTCCCGAGGAGAGATGCATTATATTCTTCTGCATTCCTTAAATCAATTCGGCGCTGACTGCCGTAAGAAGCGCCGCAAAGGGTGGGGAGCACGGGGAGCAAAACCGAGTGTAAGATCGAGCGTTGAGCCGTATGCCGTATACCGCTCGACTCCGAATCTGCTTCTCTTTCTCCTAATTGATGCCATACTGGAATGGAAGAGGGTGGATCACCGTCTGAAATAGGCCAGTCACATCGCATCCAAATCTACCCTGTGATTCTAGGTTGCTCGTTTCGATCCCCATGGACCGAATTCGTTTGCCGGCGACCCTGATGGTCAGAACACCTGCCTCACTCTGACTAGCCGTGGATCGCTGTGGATCTCGTCAATAGAGATCCAGCCCTCACAGACGCGCTGCCCTTGCGTGTATTCATATGGTCCCTTGGAAAGTTACCTACCACTCCATTCCGCGGTAATGATGATGGCGATTCCTGCCAGCATATTTCCGGATTCGCCAAGATTGCATATCCCGCATGCACGGAGTCAATTTCGAGACACGAATGGGGCGTCCCTGAATAATTCTCGCTTTCCCTGTGCTCCTTTCTGCTCTTGAATAAAATGGACGGGCTTGTGAGCGCGTGTGTACTCAAGCCAAATGCCACGTGCCACTGCAGACTTTGGGGACTGCATGCTCGGAAACTTATAGGCGGAACACGTCATCAAGGATCTCGCGGCGGGTTTCCCCCTCTCTGTGAATGCCAAGGCCGGGTCTGTAGTTACCTGCCCTTCTATTTTGGGATTGACGGCCAATATCCTCCACCGCAGCACTCAGCGGCACTCAGCGGCGAACCTGCAACCCGCATTTGGGAATATCGCGGCTGGGCCCCATTTTGAAATGGTTCTTCCGTGTATTCACGGGGAGTTCACACCTAACCTCAAAAACCTCCTCCCGGCCCCGTCGAGTCCAAAACGGTGGGCGCTGATTTACTGAATGGTTAAAAGCCCATGAAGGGACCGCAGATTTCCATCCCACTTCGCCTTCCCTCTGATTTTCCTGCATTCCCTTTTACGCACCAAGTCATGAAGTCATTCCAAAATTTCGTTGCGGCTGTAATCGGTCTGGTCACTCTCTCGTTCGCAAACGCTGCCCGGCCCGTGAGCATGTCTACGTTTACGACTCCGCATCATCTGACCTTCACAAACGATAGTCCGCCGTGACCAGTGTGCCTGCCTCGACAATAACCGCTCGGCCCACTGCCGCGTCTTCGTCGGAAGTCTTCAGTGCGGCAGCAACGAGTGTTATATCGAACGGCACTGGTGGCATTTTCACAACCGTGGCAGCGAGCAGCGCGCCAGCCAACGCCACAGGTGGCTTCGTTGTCGCAGGGGTCTACACTACCTGCTTGGAAGTTACCTTCGGCGCCCCCGCCTTCACGGCCTCAGCCTCCTTTGGGTTCCCCACTGTGGGTTGTATTCTCCCGGAATTTTGAGCTATATGCTGACCACTGCCACAGGCGAACGCGACCGCCGTCTTTGCGCAGAGCAGCACATCAGTCATCAACGCGACGTCCGCCACCAACTTTACCATCACCGCGCCGACTGCCTCTGCCAACTTCACCAGCACCGCCTTCCCCACCGCTTCCGCCAACTTCACCAGCACGGCTGTTAGTAATCTCACGACGATTCCGGCCTCAGCTTTCCCCACTGCGTCTTACAACGGCACCGTAAGTTATTATGTTACCTTCCGCAATGCTAAATGTTCACATCCACTCAAGGCGGTCAGCTCAGCGTTCCCCGAGGCCGTTACGGTGTTCACTACGTGCCTGGTTTTCCTCCCCACCAATACGGCAGCTTTCTCTGCGTCGGCATCGGTGTTTACCTCTGTGGCCGCAGGCCCTTCTGTTGTATTTGGCGCCACGAGCGCCGCAGTGCCAGCGAGGGCGACGTCCTAGTTCTCGGAACATAGGCACAGTCACGAAAATTCATGGACATTTAGTTTTTCTTTACGGACCTTTCACCTTCCTTCTGTGTCACTTCTATCGATATAAACTTGTTAATCGCACCATGGCCGTCGAGAACTCGGGTGTAAGTGGTCACGTCAGATGCAAAATTAAATAAAGATCTTAGACATGAGACTCTCCCCTGACAAGACTTGCCTGCGGTGAGCTGCCCAGAATCGCGGTCAAGTAAATACCTCAGTATCAATCTCCCAATTGCCACCGGCGTTGTGTTTGATCAGAGTACAGACTGTACAGCAGGCTTTCGGAAAAGAGAAAACGGCGAGTCTTGGCTATACAATCCAGCCCGGTGGGCCCAGAGGACACAGCGGTACTCCAGCAAAATAGTGACCAAGTGTGGCGTGGGGAGAGGAGCAGAAGACGAAAGGGATTAGCAGCGGATTGAGGTACGAGGTTAAATTGTTATAGCGTCTGTTTATAAGAGACTAGCAGCGGATCAAGCCGGGATCGCCTCGTCCCGGCGGACTTAGAATTATGGCCTCGCACACCGCACATCCTGCCGTCATTAACGAGCCCACTGATAACTGCTGTACTATTTGGACCGAGTGTTCACCCCATGTCACGCGTCACCACAAGTGTTCACTGTTCATTTCTCGGCAATCAGATCAAAACTACTATAAATGGTAGTCCGGCGAATGGCGGAGAGGTTTTTTGGTGTTTTTCGGCCTATTTGAGCCTCGAAAACTCAATGTCACCGTCACCAGTACCAACAGTGTTCAGTTCAGAGGGCCGCGTCACGCGTCACCTGAACACTCGGTCGAAATAGTACAGTAACTCCACCCTCTCACCGGTCAGCTGTCC
The DNA here is from genome assembly GCA_029204335.1 of Mycena vulgaris. Taxonomy (NCBI): domain Eukaryota; kingdom Fungi; phylum Basidiomycota; class Agaricomycetes; order Agaricales; family Mycenaceae; genus Mycena; species Mycena vulgaris. The sequence continues at coordinate 202,001 of JARGYA010000127.1, read as the reverse complement.
GCACGGTCAGAAATCTATCAAATTGCCTCTATGGGCTTGGTTCTCAGCTCTGGTGCGGAATTTTGGCGGAAGTTCCTCAAGAATCCTCATCCGCCACTGGCATCCCGGCCGGTCTAGCTGCTCCTCAACTTACCAACTGGCCGCTGTGAATCACTACGTTCCACAGCCTCCTAAACTCAGGTCAGGCTAGGTCTGTCTAGCAACGTTGGCTTACCCAACAGATCATTTTTAGTCGACTAGACGGATGAAAACGGACTCTGTGTTTAGCTGATGGCGGTCCAAGTTTGGCAACGATGGATCGGCTAGACAGACTCTGTCTGTCTCTGTTTAGCCGAGCTTAGCCGAGTTTAGCTGAGTAGGACCCAGTTTCGACACCTCGCCAAACCTCCACTGATCTCCGCAGACCTCTTCGACACGAGTGTGAATGAAATGCCTGGCTGTGCCCTTTCCCTCAAATTGTGGATACTTACCTCTGTGTAGGTGATGAGGTACGACTAGACTGACCTAGACGGAGCTAACCGCAGCTAGACCGAGCTAGAAAGAGCTAAACAGACCCTCACTACACAGCTAAACACAGACCTCTGTGGAGCTATGTCTAGACGGGCCTTACTCATGCTGAGTCTAAGAGGCTGCGGAACGTAGTGAATGACGTATAACCCCCCGCCACGATTAGCCCATCCTTTGACGGACGCACTGTCCCGGATCTCTTCTCGCAGACACAATACTTACAAGAGATGCGTCACCGATGGCTTGTATTCATCAGCAACAAGGTACAATCCGAGAAATCCAGCTCTACATCTTTTGATGACCGCAGTTGATAGGCATTGCTAATCGATCCGTTCCTTAAAGACGGAGATCTCGCCGTTCAGCAGGAAGTTGAGCGATCCGCTTACAATTCAAGGTATCAAGCTTCACATCTGGTTATGACCGCAGTTGATAGTCATTACTGATCGATTCGTTCCTCAAAGACGGAGATCGCCTCCTTCTGAATGCGAGGTACTCCGGGGACACATAAATAGATCCAGGTTTCAAGCTGTCCGATGTCCATGGCCCAAATATGCGCAGAGCTGATGATCGGCATTAACCGACGGGAGGCATAAAGCCCTTGCAACTGCATTCTCACTCCCTGTTCTCCCTCCTCCTCCTCCTCCTCCTAGCATGTCAACCGTGGTTCTGGGTGACCCGAAGATTGCGCAGGCCGAGTACATCCTCTTGGATCGCTTCGTCGTTGGCGTTGCTTAACCATTCTCCAGTCGCATTATGCGCAATTTCTTCCTGACTGGGATGGGTGCGATGAATTCAAATTCACATTGGATAACAGTCATTCTTTGCTACGACCATATGTTGAGCTTCAGCTGGGAGGTCACCTATATTTGGACAGCTGGATTCAGACGGAGCTCTCTCTGGTTCATCCTTGTTCGGTATTTCGCCTTGATTTCCACCATGGCTATGGTCACCCTGACTTTCACCCCGTTCGATTCCATGGTATGCCCTCTCACTCCGGAGTAAGAAATGAACTGACAACCTCCGCTAGACGTGCGATCCATTCATCTTCAAGCGTCTCGACTGACTCCCATTATGCAGGTGCCACCGCTTGAATCAGGCGCACGGGATCCTGATCGTGGTTCATGCGGCTCGTTTCTGTCATATATACCTCTGATCTCAACCCCAGGGACGCTCGTCATGCGAGTCGTCGCATTGTATTCCTTTGACAAGCGAGTTGTTTTTACTGGTCTCACCGCGGCCGCAGTGGCCATCTTCGCCTTGACTACTGTGCGTCCATCGGCTCCTCGTCTCTGCCGAATTTTGAAGACCCTCAGTGGTTTGTCATACCTCGCGGCCCTCCTCCTACCTACGAAACGAGCCTCCCCGGCTGCCATACCCCCGTATCAAGGGCCCAGTGCGTACGCCATCCGCTTGCCATTTCCATGCTGATCTCATCCCCAGAAACATCCGCGAGTTGCACGTCTTCCCTCCTCGAACGTCAGCTCACTTTATCTGTAGGACTCGCCCAGCTTGGGAAATACACTAAGCTCAGACAATACTCCTCGTGCGATCCAGCCCCAGTAGTGACATGATTCCTTAGGCTGGGTGGCGACATAATTCTTCTTGGGCTGGCTCTCTATAACGGGTACATCCGCAGCCGCAGCCACATTTTGCGCACTGGATCCCTCTGGCGAGTCCTGGTTCGCGATGGTGAGTCTTCCGCGGGCGTTGATCGGTAGCGGGGATTTACCGCTGACCTCATCCACAGGTACGATGTATTTTGGGTCTATCTATACTCCACTCTAAGTAAGCCCAACTGAGCACCCGATCCCCAGACTCATATGCCTCGCCAACCTCGCACACATCCTCATGTATTACGTGAGTTCCCTCCGGACCCTACTCTCCATTCAATCATTCAACCGCCCGCTGATGGCTTACTTTTCTCCAGTTCGGCGACGTCCATCCCCATTACCCACAACCTCCGAGCGGAAATCTAATACACTCCTAATCCCCAGATCAACACAAGTAGCAGTCTCACATCGTTCGCAGTAGCGTGCATATCCCTCTCATATCCTGTCTCCTCGTCAGACTGAGGACGTATGACTGCAGGCTCTCAGTGACGATGATCTGCCGCATCATGCTCAACCTACACGACACGGCGGCGGTGAGGCCGATATTTGTGACCCTATAATACGGACGAGTGCGGTCAACGGTGGCTACCATCCCCGGAACGTCAACGGTAGGACGGTGTGAATTACGCCCTGCGGCCTTTGGAATGTTGTGTACTGTCCTCGATTCCTACACACCTGCATATTGAAAGTGGGAATCAATATTTTCGACCCGGCGAGAACCAGCTAACTCTCACGGTTATCAATGCTCTGAGCCAATCGCATGCGATCGAATGCCAGGGACTCATGGCATGGGCGGGAACGATCTGATGTAAAATTCACGGCGCAGTCGCCCTACCAAGCCACGCTCTACCCTTGCGCACATAGCGTGCAGGAGAATTAGCAAGAAACGATGCAAGCATGAAGACGGGGTAGTGATGTTCGGGTCGGGTCGGGCTTCAAAGCCCGGGCTTGGGTCGGGTCGCCCCGGGCTTGGGCTCCAGAATATCTCAAGCCCGACCTGACCCCTTGGGTCGGGCCCGGGTCGGGTCGGGCTTGGGCTTGGGCCCGGGCTTGCCTGCAAATTTTGAACATGTTTTAGGATGAGTTTTCAGCTAGAATTCATCATTACTGACTCATTCCTCTCTCGCACAGGAGCCTTCAGCAATTTCTACACCCTAAGAACAGTTTTTGAACACGAAGCGATGCACCATCAGTAAGCGATCAATACATCAAAAATGTTGAAACTCATCGTTCCGGTCGGTGTATCGATTGCTGAGGGTGATTTACTTCTCGACATATTCTGAACAGCAAGATCTTTGGCAAAATTTAAGCCCAAGCGGCCAAAATATCATTTGACAGGCACACCAAGAGACCCGGGCTCAGGCCCGGGTCGCGAGTCGCTGAAATATCTGAGCCCGACCCTGAGCCCGACTTGAGCCCGACTTCGGGTCGGGCCTGGGTCGGGCCTGAAAGCCCGACCCAAGCCCGGGCTTGGGCTTGAAGCCCGACCCGGTACAACACTAAGACGGGGAAGACGGCTACAACGAGCTAAGGTTCGAGTAGCTATGGGATTACCATGGGCAGCGCGGACTGAGAACGAGCGAAAACGGCGCGTCTGGTGTACATGTACAGGGAGATGAGGAGAGACGAGGAGAGATGAAGGCGGTGGTGCTGGTCGGAGAAATTCGGATCAGCCCGGCATCGCCACGTGACGACCGAGTTGGAATTCTGGCACCTCTTGCCTTAGGTTGGATCCGCCGAAGCGCGGGGTGCTCGCGCAGATACTCAGCACTGCCACGGTCTAGACCTTCAATTTCCTTTTTCAGACAGCTCCAATTTCCACCGCAGTCCCGGAAAAATGAGCCCTGTTCGAATAGAAAGCCCCATCCGTTACAACAAACCATAGAGCAATATCTCACGAATTGAATGAGTTTGAAGGCATTTTTTCTCGGCTTCAAGGACTGTCAGCCACGTACATACGTGTTTGTCCTTGTTTCCTGCATATGCTAGCCCTATGTCTGGTCACGTGTGTTAGAGAAGATTTGCTCGCTGCGCTCGTAAATATGGATCCGCCGAAGCGCGGGGTGCTCGCGCAGAGACTCAGCACTGCCACGGTCTAGACCTCCAATTTCCTTTTTTAGACAGCTTCAATTTCCATCCCAGTCTCGGGAAGATGGGCATCGTTCCAACCCGCTTAGAAAGCCCCATCTGTTGCAACAAACCATGGAGGAATATCTCAGAAATTGGCGCTCGCAATAATCCCGGTTTGCACACCGGTTAATAAACCGGTGGTCTCCGCCGCCTCTTTGTGCTCGCGCTTCAACCTCCCCGAAGGCTTTGGTACCCTTGTTGGCTTCGAAGTTTCCAAGGCCGGTAAAGGAGAGCGTTCAAGATGCACAAAACTCTATGGCGGCTTGACCGCTGTGGGGGTTGTACTTGTTGCTGTGGATAATAGCCGGGAGGATCCATGACTCTGTGCTCATCCATCCAACAGTGAATATCTGGCGGCCCATCGGTGTTAGGGAGATACTTTCGAGGACCTTGCTGCGGTGGGGGGTCGACCGGACGTTTCGAGGGAAACAGCAGCTACAAGATTCCGTTCAGCATAGGTGAGGGAACGCAGGGAACACGTGAATCACGTCGTGGTCAAGTCGCAGATTTAATTCTGGGCCCTCCCGTAGTGATCTAATATCTATCCTGGAACGTGAGAACCCTCCTTCGTGGCTCAGAATAGATGCACGGGTCGGATATGGGCCAAAAGGTGGTTATCTTATTGGAACTTAACCTCCCTTAAAGCTACTTAAAGGTACTTTAATTCACTGAACTTGCACTTTCCCTGAACTTGCACTTGTGAGATCAACTTGCCTGCCATAAGTTCGCCTAAGTTAACTTTGGCAGGCTAAGTGAAATTACATAAGTTACTTATTGCGGCATCCCTCAAGCGGCGTCACCGCCCCGCTGTGTACATCCCGATGCATGTGGTTCATCTGCGCCGGATGGAGGTCGCGAGTCCGAGGACGGAGGAACTTGATGTTTATCATTAATATTCGCTTTATGCCCTATGATTATGCGCTTGGTACCTCAGGAGATCGTTGGGGTTACGGGAGTTGAGCTAGTTATCAACCGAAACAGCAGAGAAGCTAACCTTGTCATCAATCGCAAGGGGCTCTTCAATGCTCAAACCTCTTGCTTCTCGCTGGAATGCAGCTATCGTCGATCGATAATGTATGTAGCACTCATGTAATTTAGGGTCGCTACCTTATGAAGAGGATGCGCGCTCTCTGGATATCCCGTTAATGTCCATGCAGAATCAGGATCGCTGGTATCGAAGGAAAGCAAGATATGGGAAAACCCGACAGCTGTGAAGGTTGAATGGGTTACTTGTGAGTGAATCCCACTTCAGCGACCGGAATTTCCTCGCCGCTTTTCCACAAGCCCTCAAAGTGGGACAGGGAATGACGTGAGTGATGTGCCTTCATATCTCCCTTTCGTGCGGATCTACTTATATATCTGGTCGAAGCACCAGTTTCATAAATACAGCTCGGAGCTGTTGTATTCCTGATCAAACTGAGGCTGTGCCACGTTTCCACTGGTGAAGTTGTGACTGAGCCAGGGAGGGGAAATAGACCCGACTGAGGTTGAAGTTGATTGACCTGTATGCGGAATTTATGACGCTAAACTCACCGCGCGGTGTTATTTTCGGAATGTACGAATTTGATCAACTCCCTTGCTTTCGTAAAATTTGGCGAATTCCTGCGGCGGATCAGAATCATCACATGCGCGTGTTGGGATCACGGCCCACGAGCCCGGATCCATGTGCGACGCGTCCTCTTCCTCTGACCACCACCATGGCACCAGCTCCTGGCGCGAGGCAACCCGAATCTCTCAGAAGTATGCATATGGTCACGACAGCGATGCCTTACGGCAGGGCAGTTGGCAGCTCCCTTAGGGCAGGTAGGAACAGTTGGCCCATATTATTGTCCTGGGACGGCAGAGGAAAAGGATCGCGTTTGCTACGATCCCTCTTCCTCCTCGTCCAGGTGCGCGTCAATTCTTATTCCCACTCCAAATCATTCGATTTCCGGTCCAAAGGCCCCACGCTCATTCAAGGTTGACGACAAGCTGTCTACCTCGTCGACGTCGCGACGCAACAGCATGCAGGCATCCGGAGTGGCGCACGGGAGAACCTCGTCTCGAGACGTCCTCCCCTGTAATAGTGCGCTACAACTGCTGCGTACGTTGCGACTCCATCTGTCAACTAATAGCACTACAATTTATCAGCGCCCCATCGGACCCGATCTGGAAAGTTTCCTGTCCTAGGAGATTTAACAACAAGGTGCTATCTATCTCTCCAGATCGAGCGGTGAGCCGTGGTCCTGGATCTTCCCCGACGGAGGCTGGGGCGACAACTCACGAGCTGTGTCCTACCTGGTTTCGTACGTCCCCCGTTCCAGGTTGTCGAGGACATTGTCATTGGATAGCGGCGTGCGTTGAATTAAGACGAGCGGAACAATAACTCGGATGCATTGATGCCGGGATTTGACGCCCAATAAAGACCAACTCTGGTGTTTATTTCGACAGATATCGGAGGAGAGTACTCGCTGGATCATGGACAATGGCGTGGAGGTGAGTCTATCCCGTTTCAGGATGACCATTTCATCTGCAATCTGCCATCTGAAGGTTATTTTTTCCCCGTTGTTGGCGCATGGGAACACGTCACATACTCGACAATCGAAGCATACAAGCATACAAGTTTCCGCTCAACAGCAGAGAAACTAAATTAGCCACACTACAGCAGACCACAGCTCTGGACTGATGCCACGCGAACAGCACGTGTTCGGCGCCTAACTCCGAACCTCAGTTCTCGCCATTCGCCACCGTCGGCGGTGTCTTTTCACCTTCCTCCCGCCCTGAAGGATGACTCTCCAACAAGTCGAGCCCTCGTCCCGAGCGCGGCGTCGCAGCCTGAAAGCCCTGCTCCAAACCCCGCTCTTCCCGCGCAGCACCAGCTTCTCTCGCCCCCCTATCTCCACCGGTGGCGCAGGGTCGCCGGTATCGCTCCCTGAAGATGTCCTGCACACCGTCGTCGACCAGCTCAGCCCCATAGATATCCTCAACCTCAGCCTCACCGTGGGTGCACTCTGCTGTGCGACCGGCATCGTACGAGGAACACTAACATGATTTTAATTGGCAGTCATCGCATGTGCGGACGCTGCTTGTCCCCGCTCTGTATCGCACAGTGAGCCTGCGCTCGAGCCGGACCTGCGGGTCTGGGCTGCGGATGCTTGCGAATCGGCCGGAGTTCTGTGCGCATGTGCGCAAGCTCACGGTGCGCCCGAATTACTATCTTGCGTGGCCCGCGCCCGATTCGGCCGTGAGCGAGCGGTGCGTCGCGCAGGCGATCGAAAGGCTAGCCCCCACGCTGACGTGGCTGCGTTCTTTCGACTGGGACGGATGCGAGATGCCGCCGGACTTTCTGTGGCACGCGCTGCGCACATCTTGTCCCGACCTCACAGAGCTCTTTACGAATGTGGGGTACCAGCCGCTCTATCCCGAGAGCGAGGTTCGTTTTTGCGCTCCCTAATATTTACCCAGATACTGAGCTCAATATTCTCGCCCATAGCTGTTCAAGTTCAGCGCGCTCACGAATTTCTCGCTCTCCGTGCGCCATGGCCTCGGCGAGGTTGAGCTCTTTCCCCCACACGAGGAGCTCCCCCCGTGCCTCTGGACCATGCTCATTGAGCGATGTCCCAATCTGACGGAACTCACGATCTGCTCTTTCTCCGCCTCGCAACGCCTCTTCGATCTCACGCCGCTCACCAGCGGCCGCTGGCCTCTCCTCTCTTCGCTCACCCTCGGCGCGTTCGGCTACAACACGGACTTCACCCTAGCGGGCCCACCTGTTGGTTTCGACGTCTTCCTCGCCGCGCACTCCGGACTCAGCTACCTCCGCCTCGCATGGAACTTCAAGCGCTGGATGTCACCCGACGACCTGCCACCGCTGGTGCTCCCCCCCGCACTCGAGGAGTTCTCTGGCGTCGCTCAGCAGCTCGTCAGCGTCTCCGTCAAATCTATCACAACATTGGATCTCATGTGCGAACCGCTGTACGGCGGGTGCGCAGGCGCGCTGGGGGACGCTTTGAGGTCGATGCCACTGCTGACGAGCTTAGAACTGTGGATGCATGTGCCAGACCCGCGTGCAGACAATTGGGTGCTATGGGAGGCGCTGTGGCGCGCTACACCCGGGTTGGAGGATCTGCATTTCATGTGCACGACGCCATTTGGGAAGGTGGGTGGTGCATTTCATTTCATTTTTAACAAAACTCTTCGTTGTCGTTTGAGTCCTTCCCTGCTCGGAGGCGGCAATCTGGGGGCTTGGATTCACGTTGACTTGTGATTCTATATTTCCCCACGCGTACCCCGTCCGGAACCCTCATCCCCCGCATTAAACATCTAACCCCGCCACCACATAGCAACCCCTCGCAGACCTCGCGTACTCCCTGCGCCGCCTCCCACACCTGCGCACCTTCGCGCTCACAAAGGGCCACCGCTACGCCGACGAAAGCATGCGCGCGTCTGCGGTGAGACTCTTCCGCGAGCTGGGGTCGGGGCCATCCTCGAAACAAGCCGCGAGGGGATACTGGGTGGAGCGAACGCCGCTAGCGCAGGTGAGCATCCGCTGGGCGCGTGCGGCGTGCCGCAATCACCTGAAGCAAGAGGGGACGTATGAGCGTGTTGCCTCGGATCTTCTGTCCGTTAACGGGTCGGAGGATGAAAACGGCAGAAGGAGGAAGAGGAACGACGTGATAGAGGCATGGGAGCGCGGGCTGCGCGCGGTGGGCGGCGCGTTTGAGAGACGGTATCAGTTCGTGCTGCGATAACCTTCGGGGTGTGCTGTGCTGCGTTGACGAATGGACTTCTTGGCTGAGATCAGTGTCCTTTCCTTGTTCCCTGATTTCCGTTTTCGTGGGGAAGGAAATGAATGATCACATGTTATACGCTCAAGTGTAGATGTACTGTTCGGCTTGTAACCTCAGGTGTACATGTATATCTGTACTTATCTGTACTCTCATCCGTGCGGGAAATGTTGGGGACCCGAGGAGGGAATATCCTACTCAGGAGCCCACAATGAAGGTTTAACCCGAAGTTTGACTTGAAGATTCACCCATGATACAGGAATCTCGTTATACAACACACCATCCGCACCCGCACCTCTCAAATCCGGATCACCACCTTCCCTACATGGGTTTGTGACTCCAGATAATCATACGCCTTCCTGGCCTCTTCGAAGCGAAATATCTTCGCGATCATAGGCCGAATTTTGTGCTCGGATATGAAGGCGTTCATCTCGCGGAACCTTTGATGACATGAGTGACCTCTGAACGTGTGTTCCAAGAGCTGCTGCTCAACTCACAGTGCAATCGACCCAACCTGGATACCGCGGAATTTCAGACCTTTCATTATCGACGGGGTCATGATGTCGGGGAAGTTGGTCTGCGGGAAGTATTGTTAGCTGGGGCAACGCTTTGAGGAAGATCATGCGACGCGCCTGGTTACTGAAGGCGCCACTTATGATGGCGATATTCCCTGATATGCGAACGGCATTCATCGAGCGGACGAGGGTCTCGGGTCCGGCAAGCTTCCAGTCAAACTGGAGTCAGTCAATGTACACGTACAAGCCACGGCGCTGACTTGGAGAACAAGGTCGACACCGACGCCGTTCGTTAACTTCTGCGCCTCTGCATCCCACGTCGGCGTAGCGTTGTAGTTCAGCACGTGCGTGGCCCCGAGCGCCTTGGCCTGGAGCAGCTTTTGGTCTGAGGATGACATCACGATCGTTTTGGCGCCCATCGCGGCCGCGAATTGGAGCGCGAATCTAGAAAGAGGTTACTTGTTGAATGCGAGAAAGGTGGAGAGAATTGCGTCGCGACGCCACCCGTCCCTGGAATCAAGACAGTGTCGCCGCCTTTAACGGGGTCAAGCCCTCGGAGTGCGCTGAATGCCGTTAGTGCCGCACATCTAAACAGATAAGGTCATCCAGAATTCCAACTCCCTAATGCGAGAAACTCACGGTAATGTAGAGGCCTCATCATAGGACAGATGGGGCGGTATGCGCACGAGTGACTATAAAGGTTAACAAGAGCGCGGTGGGGCGCTCCGCGCCCCACCACTTCGGCTGGGCAATGAATGTGGGACCTTGGATCTTTGCTGAATATACAGAAGTTTGTGTATGCAGAATAGGTTCCTGGTATAATTAATCTGTTCGCAGAATAAATAAGGTTGCCCTTAACCCCAGAATTGACTTTAGGGCCGGTCTCGGTGGAATCTCGGGGTCAAGTGATCATCGGAGTTTAAAAAGCTTCGGACAGACGACGTAATTTTATAAAGAGGGTGATGAGCGACTCCCAGGGGCACGCTAAGACGCGCAGCGGACATGATCAGGAAATATCCGGTACTCGGTGAGTACACCGGGGATGGATGCTCCCAGGTCCTTCCCGAGCATCTCTGCTTTAAGCTCCCCACCGAGGAAATCCAGGGAGAAGCTCGAGCAGACACGGTCGCCCGTCTTCCATTCGTGAACCGCATCCCCGACCGCAACGATCTCCCCGGCCATGTCGGAGCACGGGATGAGGTCTGCACTGGTGCCGCCATGAGTTCCACAAGTATGTACATTCAATGGTCCACGCGACTCACATGGTCGGGATCACTCCTTTGGCAATCAGCAGGTCGCGGGCCTAGATGCATGTCAGTGATCTTGCAAGTGATCCAGCGGGTTCAAAAGTACCTGGAGGGACACAGCATGTACCTTTACTAGTGCCTCCGTCGGTTGCAATCGCGGCAGCGGAGAAGAAGCGGTGGTCAGCGCATCTAATGCTCCGTCGCCTACCTGGAATCATAATATGATCAGCACCTATCTGGGGAGTCGAGACGGTAATGCGCACCTGGGGGAAATAATAGTGCTTCGTCGTTTGGGGGAGGGACATTGGAGGCTGAGTAGGAATATCGAACGCGCGTTGATTTTATCGGTTGAACTCCGGCGGTCGGGAATTACACACAGGGCCGGGGCCTAAAAAAAAGGGGGAATTAAGTTAGTTTTTTAAGTCAAAATATCGCAATAAAATTATTGCGGCCGAAAACCTGATTTGATGCTCGGATTTAAGAGTCGACGAAATCTAATCAGTAATCTAATCTATCAAAGTGCAAATAAAGATCCACAAAACTTCGAGTATCACGACACGTTTCGTGAGCGATAAAATGCAATATATAGGACCAGAAATCGAGAATCTTGAAGTGAGTGCCGAAACTTAGGATTTCAAGGGCCAGATATCCTTAGAGATACTCAGGATTTTTTATTACATTTAGAGGACGTAGAAATGACAAGAATAATGTCTCATTTAAACGCGGTTGAAACTGAATGAGAAACGTTGAGGAAAAGATGCCATTAAATTTATCCGCAGATAGTCTGCAGACCATCTGCAGACCATCTGCAGATCATCGTTACTTCGTCGCCAATCATCTTCAGTATTGCGTACAGTATATACATGATACATGGTCACGATCGTACCTAGAGTATGCGCGCTGCGAGATACTCTGCAGCAAGCTTTTCATAGTTTGCAGCCACCTTGCGGCCAACGACCGCGCCGTACTCGTTAACCTATCTAGAAGCTAGCAGTGTTAATATATTCAGTTACCGAATCATCCACCGACCCGAGTGCATGAAACTGCGAAGAAGATCAACATTTGCGGAATCCGTCAGCAGCCCGACTACGTCGGTCGACGACGACGCAACGACGATTGTCTGCAGACCATCTGCAGACCATCTGCAGACCATTTGCAGATGGTCTGCAGATGTGTTTAGTGGCCTCTTTTTCCCAACATTTCGTATTCAGTTTCAAAGGCGTTTAAATCAGTCCCCGTTTTTGTCGTTCCAGCGTCCACTAAATGCAATTGAAAATGTAAAGTATCTAGAAGAATATCTTCACACTTGAAATCCTAAGTTTTTGAACCCCTTTGAAGAGCATTTATTCGCTTCTTTTCACATCGCATTTCATCGTTCCCGAAAGGCGCGGCGATACTTGAGATTTTGTGCTGCTTTATTTGTATTATGATAGATTAGATTACCAATTAGATTCCGTGAACCCTTAAATCCGAAGGATCAGATCGGGTTTTCGGCCGTTGTAATCTTATCAAGATATTTTGAGTTGAAAAACCAACTTAATTCCCCCTTTTTTTTAGGCCCCGGCCCTGTGACAGGAGATGACTGAGCCCTGACCAATCGCTTTATAATAAGCTGCTTACGTTTCGTGAGGGCATCAGCGGTAGAGAGCTGTTCCTGCAACCTCAATGGATAGATGGGGAGTGGACGACGGAGGGATATAGGAACGGTACCAGCCATGTCATGAAGAGACAAAGTAAGAGGAGGCTTAGTAAAATGTTAGCCGGCGGATTTTCTAAAGGCTTTCTTCCAAGTTCCGATTGATGTTGGATACAAGGGTCCTTTTAATTACTGCCCACAGTTATTAACGTCGACATTGTGATTCCTTCGGCGTCTCACATGTGTAACAAGCAAGCATGGAGAATTGGTGGAGGAGGTCAACCGTCAACTTCAAGAAGCAAATGCGACACGTGGCTGAGTTTGGGTGGTGATGTTTGCACCCAGCGCCTAATATGAGGCTGTGCGGCGCTTCGACTCCGACCACAACCATTTGGCGGCGATTCGTTGGTTTCTCTGTTATCGGAAGCACATCCCGGAATACACATGTGCTATTTCTCCCAATTTATTTTTCCATTCCTCCCGAGATTTACTACATACTGTATGTCAAAACCTCACTTCGCAACGGTCGAAGCGGCGACATCGGAGGCCTGGGCAAGAAATTTCTGCAGTCGCTGCCGCAGCTACAATGTGACTACCCACTAGTCACATCACTCATTTTTAAGAAGGAGTAGGAATAGAGAGGAACCTGCGGTATGCCTGCGGAAAAACATGTAGGTCTGTCTGTAGATATGGCAGAGGAATAGATGATTTTCTATGAAATCCCGGGGTCAGAATAACAAGGATCAATTCACGGAAGAAGGCACATGTACTGAGTTGAGAATCATGTTAAGGCATACAAGTGGCCCAGAGTATAATATAATTAGACCCCCCAGCTCCAGTTTTCATCCAAAACAAAAAATCCGGTCTGTTTCATGCAGATTTGCAAGGACCGAAAGTGATCAGCTCCCGTCGATCACCCCCCAAAATGCAAAACCCAGCGGATTGTCTCGCATTTTTCTCTGAATCCATAGTCTATGAGTCGATTCACACCGCCTACATAGTTGGCGAATAATCTCCGGCACGGGCTTCCCTCATGCATCCCCATCGTTGTTACCGGTTGATCCGGGTCACATCTCTTGGTCGCGTTGGAACCGCATTACCCGGATCCTAACCTCTCAGGTATTTAAAAACTGACCGGTCGCACCTCTGTGTGATATCCCAGGCGCGCTCGCTTCTGATGTTTGCGGCAGTCATACTCATCGCTTCCCTCCTGCTCGCCGCCGCTGCGAACCCCATCGGCAGCGGTCATCCATGAAACCCGGGCTGAATCTGCGCGGGGTTCGTCAGGTCTGGTGTCGCCCCTGCAGCAAAGGAGCTCGCCGTGCGGATTACACTGAAGCCTAACAACATCACCGGGCTGGAGACAGCGATATACACCTTGTCCGACCCCGCCAACCCTTCATACGGCCAGCACCTCACTCTGGACGAGGTGTGTCTCCGCCGCAGTATATATATCCCCTGTCGTCGCCTGATCCAGCTCACCGCGTTTGCGATGACACGGTATCGCTGGTGGACAAGTGGCTTTCCGAGAACCGTATATTGATTCGGCGTCAGACTACCCAGTCCGCAGCTCCTTGAATCTTTTCGGAGGTATCAATAGCGGGAAACACAAAGTGATGTTCATCTTTGCGTACTCCCGGTGCCGAAAGACCGTCTGGATTGATATGTATCGGCAGAACACGACGGGCGGGATGGTCTGCTCTTTTTGTTTAGTTCATCTGCATTTTCTACCCACGCCATCACGGACGAGTCCGCGCTCAGGGTCGGCGGTTTCTTGGCGTTAATATTGCTAACGTAGACAATTCAGTCAGAATGTTTCATCTGAAGGGGTTTGATCCTGCGGAGCCCTATGACCTACAAATGGCGGGAAGGCAGGGGCATAGGCTTACTACCGCGGGGTACGCATCGATACCCGTTGCCGGGTACCTTGACCTACTGGGGCTAAAATGTATCCGAACCCTATATAGGAAGAGGGTAAACTCAGCCTCATTCCAACCAATCATGCACATCACCTCCTCTATTCTCTCTCTCATCTTGGTTATGGTGACTGTCGTGCAAGCGGCTCCAATCCCCAGCAACAACTTGACTAAACGCAGTACGTGGCCAACATCCCCCCGCCTCGATTAGCCTTTGAACCTTCCCGTATTCATAGCCTGCGAACCATGCCCGCCCGGCAAACTTTGCACTCAGGCTCGTAAGTTACGGAACATCCTTATGGTGTCGCTTCATGTTGATTCCGTAAAGGTGATTGTGTCGAAATCAGTTAGGGTTTCCGGTGAATTCCGAATATTTTTAGCAGGAGAAAATAGAGAAAATTACTATGTTCACCCGTGTGTTCTCCAGCGATAGAATTCGAAGCCCTGAGTCAGTATGTTGAGCCTAGATCTGGGAACCAGGTACGAATCCCCGCTTCTCATTGCGATATGAAGCGGGCGTTGGAAATGGGCTGGGACGCGAGTGCCTTTAAGTTCCCAACATAATGCGTTGTAAACCCACAGAAGAGGAAAACTCCAGCATCAATCACGGCCCTAGATCCCGTTTGTGTTTATTTGATTGATTGTATACACGTGCGTGTACATAAGGGGTCAGTCATGCCCAAAACGGGACATGGCTCTTGTCCATTTTCGGACATCCTTACTGGCGGTTTCCCTCGTCGTCTATGGTCGTTTTTGAACGCGTGGCCCGATTTTCAACCCCGATAACACCAAGACCGTCCCCAAGAACGTCCAGTCTTTACATCAATGGCAGTAGAGCACCTAAAATCAAGCTGCAACTTCGTCATGTTAGCGCGCCGGCTACTCCCCGTTGGCGTTGCAGAACCATGCCATCCTTCCACAGGCAGCAAAAAATCTCGGTCATAGCAGACCCAATCTCTCATTTTCACTTCAACACACGAGGCTACCGCAGCGCCGAGGCGCTCCATGTCATGTATCTTTGCTATGAACACATCACCAACATCGTCGGCAAGTCGCGCGAGGAGGGCCATGGTGATGTCGACATCGCCGGTGACGGTCGTCATGAAAGCTACGTCCCCCGCTACCTCATCCCTTTTATTTCTGCGAGTTAATCTACTCACACACTTGCAGACTCGACGACAAGCTCTTCACCCTTCTGGTACCTCTGCGCACCCCTCGCCCACGTCAAGTGTATCTAACGCTTCATCTACCGCTTCGAGATTGGAATCAAGGCCGCCGAGTTCCGTGGCCTCCACACCAGCCTGTGCCTCCGAGTCCTCGAGCCGCAGATCCCGATCCCGTGTCAAGTGCTCCAAGACCCGCGCAACGAGCGAGCGTTCTCGTGCGCGCGCACCCGTCTCCGTCTTCCGCCGCCCTCTCCGCGTCCAACGACATCAATCTCGACACGTAGCACCACTCTGCGCCCTGCGCCGCCCATTTCCAGCGCGCTCGGTCGCATTCGACCTGTACGATCCCGCACTGCTTCCCGCGCGCGCGCTCGCCTCCGGGGCCAGCACCGACTTCCCCTCCATCGCGACCCCCTGCACTGTGAGCTAGCCTCCGCGTGGCGCGTTCGGCGCGGCGTACGTCGCGCGTTAGGTGTGAGGCTGTGAGTAGGGTGTCGGCGCGAACAACAGGTGCAATCGGGTCTCGGCGATGAAATTAAGACTATATGAATAGGTGAGCCGCCTTTGTTAGATTGTGTTTGAGGAGTGGCTCTAATCTTACCATGCTTTAGATTAGTGTTAGATGATTCTGTAAGCTTCACCGACCTGGAAGGGAGGCAGTGACAAATGCGTAGAACAAAAATTGAAATATTTCGGCCACAATGGGTGTCTTGTTACCAAAGAATGATAGTTGAGCGGTGTTCATGCTGAAATTCTGGGAGCGTGAGATATCAGAGATATGGGGACATTAACCTAGAGGATGAAAGGCTCGGCCCAGAGGAGAAAGAGATGTGGAAGTTAGACTACGAAAAAAAAGGCAAAACATCTGCATTGAACCCATGACAACTCGAGTGGGAGAAAGGCGGTCCTGTTGGGGCCGAATTCGCCTTTAGAAAAAAAGGTGGAGGTTCTTGACTCGAGTACAAACCGAGACAATGAATTTCGTCTGTTCTGTCGAGGCTCACTACTAGGGTTAGGTTGTACGAGTGACATTTTTTGTAGCGTCTATTTATAAGAAAACCAACCGACTACCGACTAATTGCGTTGCGGACCGACTCGCGCATGAAGGACGCCGATTTGGTCTGGGCGATGCGGGTGAATGTCTTGACATCGCATAAAGGTAGTTCGTCGATTGTACGCGCGGTTATGACAAGGGTGCAATACAGAAGCAGCTTCACCCTGACGGAGAATGTCAGATGGTGAAAGTTGATTGGGCTGGATCAGCGTCACCAATCTTTGACGCGACACGCCCCACGCATGAAACTAGGGAATCGGGATCGAGACAGGGCGGGAAAGAGCTCGTTCCGATTGTGTATATTTCGCGCTCTAGATCGATTGGGAACTTCGGGATCCGGCGGGGTCTTTAGCCATCGATCGGCGTGGTGGTTTCTTCATTTTGCCTTGGATAACCATCTGTGACGTGTCCGCAGATAGATAGCAAGCACCGCAGGGCAGTGTAAGCCGTATATAACATCCGCCATGGAACGGCGCTCTCTTCCGTCCCATCTGCTACCAATGTCGATGTCGGTTGTAAGAGCCCCCGTTCGAGTCCGTGAAAACAACCAATTTTATGGAGTAGACGTCAGAATCCGATGATGGCTCCCCTCCGCCTTCAACGATGGTCTCGACTTGGAGGCTCACTTTGAGGATCCAGTATGTGCACAGAAGAGTGCTGAGAAGATTGAAATAATGAATCCTCAACAGGCTTCTCTCACTAGATGAGCTAAGAGGGGCTGTGGTTCTGACAGCTGAATCACACCCAGCTCATGTTGACCTGCTGGAGACGCTGGTCATGGCTTTGACAGAGAAATATCGGGGATATCCAGGATCTTGAAGCGGCAGTGCAAAACAACCAAGCTGCCGGAGCAAAGACATTGGAAGGAGACCCAGATCTTGCAGGACGTTTACAGAACTTGGCCATCTCGTTGACGGACCGATAGCAAAGACTGGGTGACCTTAAAGATCTAGAATGTGCACTAAGGAACGATCAAGGAGCTGTGAATCTGACTTCCCAAAAGGATCCTGGTCTTGGATGGCAGCCTCTTGGCTAAATTACAGAAACCAACGTATTGCTTGAAAGCCTATCCAGCGGCCTTTGAGCTTTCGGCTCATATTTTCTGGATCGGCAATTCGCTGGCTGTCCTTCCCCAAGCCGAGGCAGACAAGTTACAGCTTCTGTCTGCCCAGCTTTATAGTGGAACTTCAAATGATCGTAAAAGGATTGCTGCCGAAAGAAATGAGTTATTGGAAAAGATCAGAGAGTACCCTGGACTTGGACATTTCCTCCGGCCCAAGTCATTCAAGGACCTCTGCCAAGCAGCAGTGCATACATGGTCCTGTGATTATTCTCAACTCCCACTCAGACCATTGTGATGGCATCATTATCTTCGACACAGTATCTCCTCCTGTTCGAGTTTTACTTCCAGCCGGTAAAATGCATCCAAATTCGACGTTGAAACTCTGTTGACTTGGATCCGGTCCAGTATAATTGAACCTGTGTATCAGACCTTGAAATCGGTAGGCTGTTACATTCTATCAACAGATATCCATTTACCTTTGCAGGCATTTATTCGCCGTGTTTCTGGCTTCCCTTGCCGCAATAAGGGCCTCCAATGAAACAAGTCGCCGCTCTAATCTTCTCATACGATAAATATGCGACCTAACTACAAACACATTTTACAGTTGAACATCCAACATTATTCTGCAACTTCCAAGCCGCGCATTAATCTGACATCCCAAACATCGGCGACACTTCGTCTCTCCCGTGCCCTCCTGCAGGACACCGCGCTCTCTTCAATCCGTGGATGTCATAAACACCATTCCGCAGGGCATCCGTGCCGCGGTCGAGGAGGAGATGTACGATGTAGGACGCCAACTGCGGCCGTGTGGTTTCGTACCGCGGCATGCCGGGCGTGGGTGACGAGACCGGCACCGGAATCTCCTTGTTGATTCTAAAAGTTAGTTAAGGTTACCTGGGGCTAAAGGAACGTGCTGAAGAAAGGCACATCCGGCTTGGTGGATCGAGGGGGGGCGCCCTGCGATCCGCAGAAATCAGTCGAGGTCAGGTGCGGAAAACGGGGTTGGCGTACTGAATAGATGAGGAGGCTGGGAGGCGGGGTCCTTAGGCATGCTTATTGAGGGTGAATTTCGTCACTTACTACGGCAGCTCAAGCGTGCGGTAGATGTGTTGGCGTTTCCTGACAGCGAACCACGTCGATTCGAGTGGGAGGAGGTGCGTATGCGAGCCGTATTCTCTGCTGGGGGTTCAGACTTCCGCGATGATGTATGCCGAAAAATGAGACCCGCGACGGAACGAACATCCTCACTCTCGTGGCCTTGGCCATTCGCGCGACCCTATCCTGCGCAATGAATCCCAGAAGTAATCCCGTATGCATCACGTCCTTGGGCCGCAGCCCCGGGTCATCGCCAACGATGCTGAGCACGACATCAACGCCGTGGAGCGTGGCCTCGAGCCCCCGTTTCCCCGTCAGGCGCGCCGTGGTCAATTGCGTGCACACTGAGGTAGATCCCGTACTTCTCGGTGAGTTGGTGCGCTTTCTCCACACTCGCGGGACGCGTAAGGACGCGGATGCGCACGGCGAGCCTGCTGGGATGCTTGCCGAGCGCGGTGAGGAGATGAAGGCCGAGGCCGCGGCAGACTCCGAGGATTGCGATCGTGAGGGGAGACTGAAAAGATATGGTGGAAGGAGGGTGAAGAGATGGGCGCTGGGGCGCCGCTTTGAGGGCGCCGTGTTCCGTCATGATTGGCCGCTGCGAGGAGGGTGCGAATGCTCTGCTGGTTGAAAGGCGGCCCGCAACCGAGTCTGATAGCTCTCGATTCGAGGATCACGGGAAGTTGAGAGATGGCCACTAGAGGAAAACTCCTATATTATCAAACGTTCAAACAATTCCCTAGGCTAGATCGATTCCCCTGCTTATTCTCTATATATTCCTCGAATCATTGCGCCTATCGCCTTATATGTAGCAATGAATAATTTGCTGTACACCCCAGGATATCCGGCGGCGCGCACGCCGCCCGGTGTGACGGATGCGAGAAACGTCGAGATCCGGCACACGATCAGAGGGACGAGGGAACTGGCGTAAGTAGTGGATTGACCGAGAAACGTAACTCAGACAGTCCAGGTATATATACTACGAATCAGAGGCAGTGCATGGTTTTGATGAGAGCATATGGAAAGTGCGACGACACGGGATTAGGCATAGGCATAGTAAGCAAAAGATAAGCATGAAAGAGTAATCAGGCACCCCCAGGGCCTTACCAAGGCATGACTCCGTTACACCCGGGTCCCTCACGTGATGGCGCCCTTTCTCTTGGCGGCCGCCCTATGACGACACAGTGGGGGATTCAATGAAAATGGTCCCGGGCATCTCGGCCGCCTGGACGGCCGTCCCTCGCGGTGGCCCGCTAGCAACGGTCCGGCCACGGGCCGCCTTATCTAGATTTCACCTCCCGCCCTCCACGCGCGCTCCCGGGATATCTTCCCGCCCTGTCCCTTGCGCCTCTCGATGCATGGCCCGCGAGACGCTCTCACGGCCCGTCGCCCTCTCAGTACACACACGCCCTGCGTCCTCCGCAGTCCGCCGCTCCGTCACTCCCACTCCTTCAAGCTACTCCGCCGCGCCACACCTAACCTTACCTAACACTTCCCTAGCCCTCGCACCAGTCCCCAATCCTCAATCTACTATCGGGGATTGGCTACTTGGCCGCCCAAACGTATTTGGTCGTGTATAGAAGCCTAACAACGAATTGGGAAGATCCCTTGGGCCTCTGGATAAAGAAATGGGTACTGCGAACCAGTCTGGACCACTTTTCTCGGGCAGCATCCTAAAAATAGCCATTTCCGAGTTAGTTGGCCACCCGCCTCAGGAGAGCGTTGCGCGTGCCAATGAGGGTTACATGTGTCTGAAGCTGAGATACTTAGAGGCATGGAGGGACTATTATGAATCCGTAAACCATAGGTCTGAGCCATAGTATGGGTAGTTGTATTCCCCTCCGAGGAGGCGCAATGGGAGTAATAATCTATAAAGGTGTCGTGCGACGAGAGGTGCATATAAATCTGAAGCATGAAATTTTGTCTCTCGCTAAATCCGACTAATTCTGAGATATGCCCCGTTCTGCCCAGTCGAATCAATAGGAATGAGGGTATTTGCAACACGCACTCCCACAATACCCTCCGGCAATGCAAAGGACAACCTGTCGACCAATTCGCAAATTATCGCCTGCATCTGCAGTATACTGGAAAGATCAATCCTCGAATTCACGGCCTACGCAATGAATCACTCACGCAAAACGCCATCTGCAATGGCTTGGTTGTCAGCACCCCTCATCGGCTCATATCGCGGTACGAGTTCTTACCCGAGGCAAGTACGCGGGCCGCCGAGGAATGCGAGGCTGCGGATGCGTAAGCGGGGATATTCGACCGGTTAAGGGATGCCACAAACAGGTGTGAATATGGACCAAGCGCGTCGCCTCGGCACGCAGACCCCTCGAGCCATCGAGAGGGCTTGAACTCGTGTGCGTCTGTGCCCCAGAACGACTCCAGTCTGCCAGAATAAATCAACGACGAGAATGCAAATAAACCAATAGGTCGCTCAAATACCTTTGATACGACGCAGTGGCCACAGTGACCAGCTGCCCTTTCTGAATTGGAATCTGCGCAATGCTGTCCTTCGTGGATGTTCCGATCCTGTCCGTGACAGGTATCATAGTGTCTTGGACGGCTATGCGGTCCAACAAGGGGGCTGCGGGATACATTCTCAGGACTTCCTACACAACTAAATCAAAATTTCTCTGAGTCTCGATTCACATCCCCATCCGTACCTTGATGAATGCGTTCAGGAGCGGCATGCTGTCGTAAGTGCGGTTGGCTCTCCCGGTGGACTGCACCTCGGCGCGGAGTGCGGCCTGGAATTCCGGGTTTCCGGCGAGCTCACGTAACCCGAGCGCTAAGGTATTGGCCTGCAGAATTCGGGACGCGGTTCAGAGGATCATTCTGTCGACTGGCCAATTAGTACCGTGGTATCTTGGCCTGCGATGAGAATAATGGCCGTCTGCGCAGCAAGGTCTTCTCCACTCAAGGTCTTCCGTGCGCTATTCACTCTGTCAGGAATGACTGTAGACACCTGCCGTCAGTCTGAGACCTTCTTACCAAGAGAGGGATACGTACGAATCTTGCTGAATATGTCGGTTAGCTCCAGCCCCTTCCGCGCAGCATCAAGCTTCTCCCGGACGATCTGACGCCCAAGCTGATCTGCGAGATGTTTAGCCTTCCGGATGACCTTGAAACCTCGTGTTGGGAGGTGGATCGCCGTGCTCAAGACCCAGGCCGGAAGGTAAGCTCCAATGGCGTCGGCGATGATATGACCCGGAGATTGAAGCGCTGCGAGAGCCCTAGAATTCGCGGATCAAGGGTATGCTATCGGGACAGCAATTGAAGTACTCCTTACATTACTTGGATATTATTAGCCACAAATTCCTCGCTTAAATCAGCCGGCGAGTAGCCCAGCACGGCTGAAAAAAATATCAGAGACCAAGTCCCTATGCAGATAAAGCAGCATATACCTTCGCTAACTGCGCCAAGCGTCGCGGCAGTGAGGAGAGGGCAGATATCCGCGGAGTCTGATGTGGAGAGTTTTTCCAGCTCTTCCGTGAGCTGCCACGAATAGAGTAAGGAAAGCTGCATTCCGTAGGGAAATTAACCCACAGTCTCGGCCATCCTTTCGATCAGCGGTTGGTAATTGCGTATGGCGGCAGCGGTGAAAGCGGGATTCATGGCCGCCCGGAGCCGCCTATGTGTGTCTTCTGTTTCAACCGTATTATCAACTCGAAATCTTGGAGGGTGGCGGCGTACCTTTCGCTGCAGAGACACTCCGCTCGCCGAACATCAAATGCACCTTATTGTCCAGCATCGGAGAATGTTCGAATTGTTGACTGTTTAAGATATATTGCAATGTTGCAGGGTCGGACACCATCAGCCTGTCCTGCTGTGTGGCGACTCGGACTGAATTTTCCAGTGTAATCCGGAGAGAACTCACCCCGAAACACCCCTTGATGCGATAAATCGGTCCGTATAACTTCTGCCACGTAAATTCGTGGACGCCGTACTGCGGTGGGACCATCAATTGGAGCATATTCCCTACGAGGTTTCGAATGAGTACACCGGATATGGAATGGGTCCAGCCAGCGAACCAAACAGCCACGAGGGCGATGGAGGGCCCTTGATATCACGTATGGCGCTCTTTCGGCTGAACACGAGGTAAAGTGTCGGGATTGTGACCAAAGCAGCAGCAGAGAAGAGACCGCAGTTCATGCTATATCTGAGTCAACGGTAGAAGGGACGAAATGGTCCAGCCAAAACACTGGGCTTTGAGTCGTCTCGGCTCCGGTTTATCAGCGTCTACGGCGTTTGCTCGGGCTTAGTGCAGCCGCATGAGGCCCACGGCTAGGAGGCGATCAGCGTGGATTCTGCGGGGCTGGAACATCACACGTATCTGTCCTGGTTGACATCCGGCCTGCTAGTCTTGCCCTTCTTTAGTCTTGTCCGCGGAGAAGACGCGGCGGTGAGGGACTCCGAAGGCTGTATAAAGAAAGAGTGAAGGATTATCACCGCACCTCAACAATTTCATATATATATCTGGGTCGAACCTAGTATCTGCCTTACCATCCATTGACTTATCTGTCCTGGTTGACATCCGGTCCGCTAGTCTTGCCTTTCTTGAGTCTTGTCCGTGGAGAAAGCGCGGCGGGGAGGGACTCCGGTGGCTATATAAAGGGTGATGGATTATCTCGGCACTAGCACCTGCCTTACCACTAGGTCCATTGAACGTATGTCGATATTTCCAGCGACGCGGAAATTGACTGACGAGGATACTCACCCCTCCCCTAGTGATGCAAAGCGATAATAACTCCCCACCGGCATCGCCGTTCTGCTCTCGAGAAATGCCGCTCAACTTTTCTGGCTTGGAGGCCGCATTGACAATCCTGTCGGGAGAGGCAATCCCAGAGCTATCGGACACCGCGACTGCCTCGAGGAGAGTGGGCATTTCCCCGACAGATTATCAGCTCATGTCCATCCGGGCCAGGAACGAACACGTAATTGCGGCAGTTCGAAATGCGCGGCTCGCCCGCGGGCACTTCGCTGGCTGGATCGCCCTGGCGGATCTCTGCTCGAGCGTTACCCTTCCAAGTGCGCTGGTCTCCGATGTCATCACCAGTATCCGAGTGTACGACACCATCCGACCAGCGAGCCCGACAATCCGTCCATCAACGGGTCTGCGGATGACCATAACGCGTGCCGCAGAGAACCATGACTCTCTTCATCACGTCCCCCCAAAGAATCTTGGCGGCCAGGGATGGCGGTCGAGCGAGGAATATTTATCGGCGCAGCGAACGTGGTCCAACACGGGCTTCGAACCGCTCAGTCCTTGTGTCTCGTTTGGCTGGCTCGGAACGCAGAGGAAGTCGATTTCCCGTGGCGACATCGATGACTGCGATGCCATGACACTGCTCGGCGGAGTCGACTTTGACATGGATCGCGTCGCAAGCTTCGCGTCCGGATTTGCGGGGGCCTTCGAGATCGCAGAGCGTCACACCGCGGAGGCCGGGACCCGGATGCAGGCCACCGCGCTCGCCGCGCTGCTGAATTTTGATGTGCAGAAATATGTGCGCCCCATTCAGGAGGAATGGGTCCAGAATGGGAAGGGCGCCGCAAATGTGGGCCCCCCCGGGATCCCACCCGAGGATTGGGTTGCGGCGTTGATCGGGGACAACACCTCCCTATGTCTGTACGGATACCAGGGGTCCGACGTGTACGCACAGAGCCAAGTGGGATCGTTCGTGGCGTTGCTACTTTCCAACACCCACGATGTGCTGTACGACCGGGCCACCTCAAACCTGATGTCGTCCGTGATGTACGCCGCCGCCGCGGGCGTAACGAAGGCCAACGTTCACTGCATATTCGTTACCACCTTCATGGACGGGATTGCCAAGAGGTTCTGTTTAGAGGACAGAAACGTTGAAACCAGCGTCTTTGGCGACAATGCCATGCTTGCATGTGCACCGTGGGCGGGCTTCGGGGAACGATACCGGACATGGGAGCGTTTCGTGAAATATAGCCGTCAAATCGCCCGGTGCGATAGCCGGGAAGCCCGAGAGATTGGCGAGCAGGCGGCGCAACATCGAGTGCTCGCGGACTGCACCTTGCTGGACGTATCGGAGGCATGGCGTCGGGCGACATCAAGCACCACCGGCTACAATTTGGTCATGCGTCCAACTGTCACGTATACACCTGCAGCGGCCTCAGAGATCGTCGGAGGCTCCCTGCCTGAGCTCTGCCCGATGTGCGCGGGGTCGTTCAGAGATGCGCTGAATGCCTTTGCCAGCGATGAAATTCGGGGAGTAGAGGGGATCCCATCAGGCGTGGTCGAGGGTCGGGCGGTGGCCAGGGCAGCCGCAATCCGCCGAGCAGTCATTTTTGCGACCAGCGACAGCTGCTGCAATATCTGCGCCTGCCGAATCGGACGGTGGGGCGATACCACGGCACACAGAGTCCTTACCGCGCTGATATGCAGGGAAGCCGCGGCGTCCGCGGTGGAGTGGTTACTGGAGTGTTACGCCGTATGGACGGTTATGACCTTCCCAGTGTCCGTAGCCACTGTCTTGGCGGGGTTCGATCTTTGCTGTGAAATGGGTCAGGATGAGGGGGCAATGGGTTCTCGCGATGTATTGGACTGCTGACCGCCAGCATTGGGTGTGCTGTTTGCGCTGCGTAGGAAACTAATTTCAGTAGACGCCGAATGGGAAGATGTCTCAATGAGAAATTAGCCTAGGATGTGGATCGCTGAACTGTGAGCTCAAGGACGCTATGCCAGTGGGCGGAATCAATGCGTGCACAGCGCACAATGGCAGTCGCAATTTTGCAGACGAAGCTCAAAGAGCCCGCGTGACGCTTCGCGAGCCAGGTTGACTTGGCCAGATAACACCATCTATATCCATCCCGGATACGGCGGGGGTTTTTGGCATGGCGGCGCAGACACTGCTACGTTACGCACCTTGTGAGCTCAAGGGCGATGTTCCGCGCCCCGACCCCGTGCCGATTTGTCTGGCATCTGAGCGCCAGCCCCGGCCCACGCTGGAGGCTTCAGGAATGCAAAGGCACGCCCATTTGCATCTTAATCAAGGGGTGGAGTGAGGAGAATGATGAAAGACATCCCACGACGGCAGTTCCAGGTGGTGTTACCGGTCAGAGAAAATGGTGTGTTTCTTTGGCATTAGTTGTCCTGAGTTTTATGCCCGGACCATGAACGTACGACGGCGTACATCGGCGTACGCCGAGGGATATCGGACTTCGTCGGATCTGTTTCGGATTCACTGATAGGATAACGGCTGATAGCGGAAATCAGTGATCGCCGCTGATGTCATGTGCTTTGGACGCCCCTATCCGGCGTATTCCGGTGGCTCTTATTTTCCTCGTATTCATCCGCTGGAATCCGTTGGCATCCGGTGAATTCCTCTGAAGATAATCAAATTATGAAACGGGTGAATGCGGAAGAAACCGTTGGCTTTCGGTGTACACGTGTGGTATTTCTTCCACTTCCTCGTCTATCCATGATGACTGCCGCACCTGGCGACGTCTCGTCCATCTCCGAATGTCTCACCAGTATCCCACCTGGCCCTATGAAACC
Organism: Mycena vulgaris; assembly: GCA_029204335.1. NCBI lineage: Eukaryota > Fungi > Basidiomycota > Agaricomycetes > Agaricales > Mycenaceae > Mycena > Mycena vulgaris. The sequence goes on along the minus strand of JARGYA010000127.1, from coordinate 175,765 downwards.
ATTTCTCATCATCGCCGAAGCTTTCGGAATAACAATCGTGACCTAAAAAAACAGTCCCGGACATGCAAGGCATCCTGAATGGAGCCCTAAATGCCCCAAAGTTCGCTGCCAACGAGGAATTCCAGAAACTCACCACCTACACACGGCGTCCTGGGAGTGCTGCACCTGTCAGAACAGCGCCGACAAGGCTGCAAGTCGGATCAAGGACCAGCGACAGGGTAAGTGATATTTCATGTGTCGAAATCATTAAGACTCGTGCTCATTTATCATTCAGAGCTCATAAGAAGCTCCTTAATAACATGGGCAAAACCGATCCGCCTTCGCAGTTTAAGCACCTAGGTGGTGGCATGAAAAAAGAAGACAAGGATGCTCAATGGGTGTGAAGCGCGGCTCAGCCGACGGATGTCCGACACAAGCCATGATTTCTGTGTTCATGTTTTGGTGTTACTCTACAAGGAGTTGATGGACAAGAAGGTGGCGAAGAAAGCACGGTTCTTTTCGAAGGAGTTCTGGGCGAAGGTTCAAAGTTTGGATTAATTTTCTTTTGTAATAGATACGGTGGATTTCGATGGCGGTCGGCGGAATATGCGTATAATACACCGCAACCTGGCGGATTTTTCGAATTTTTCTCATGGTTCCAACGGATCGCGTTGTATTCCAGCGGGGAGGACGGCAGATGGCGCTGACTCGTACGGCGGGATCCAGTAGATTATTTGAGTGCCGCCGGCGGATTATGCCGGACAAGACAATCCATCTGGCATACAGCAGAATACGCTGTGGGATTTGACGGAATCCGGCGGGTTTTTACTTAGACTACGATCCGAGGTCCCGTCGCTGCACTCTCAGCTGATGAAAAGTAGATTATTACTGTTTTGGCATACGGTGAGATACGGTGTACGAGGAATGGCGTCAAGGGAGTTCACCGTACGCTGGCACGTACGTTGGAAACCGGTGGATCGATGTCGGCAGTTCAGCGAACTCCGGCGTACAAGACCGGCGTTGCCGGTCCGCGCATATTAGTTGTCCTTGCTTGTGGAGTGATGTGGGATTCGGGAACACAGCCACCCAGTAGCTATTGGCAGAGTCAGTGGTCACACGCTGGGCGGTCACCTCGGAATCCTTTGCTGCCTTCCATATACCAACGCTAGGGCAGTCTAGATCCTTGAAATGCGTGAATATACTGGTCTTTTTTCGCATCCGGGCTGCCCGAATCTACAACGATCTACAACAATACGAATCACGATCTCAGCGGCTCACAAGGCCTCTCATGTGCCTTCCTCAGCGGCGGCGTGTAGTGAAGGTTTGACTTAGTTAGATCTCTGCCCCGATACTGATACCGCTGAATTTTGAACGTGGCGAGATGAGGGCCGATGATCAGATCCCCGACTCTGCCACTCCCTGGTTTCGCCTTCCCCAATCGATTATATACAATTCGCATGTACCAATAGCGAGGCCCCCCACGGTGCCTCGTCGCCTATTCCGCAGCATTCAACCAATATCCTGATATAATTGACCAGTCAGAGAATCATCCCTCAAAGCGGCAGAATCACTCACGCTCCGTCTCCCCCGCCCGGCGTCTCTGGATCAGGGCCTCTGCTCTCATCCAGAAATCCATACCCCACCGCGCCCCCTTCTCCCGGGCCCACCGCAGATCCGGTACCACTACCATAATCACAAATCACGGGTCCCTTCTGAGCACTTCATGGGTCGGTCCAAGGCGGTCCAACGGATAGCGATCTTCACAGACGAACACGAGCACTCTGAGAGACCGGCATCCCTGCAGGATATTCCGCCGAATGTTCTCATCGATGGAATGTGGGGCGGAGACCGAATCAAACGAAAGATGGGTGAGCCGCGGCAGGCGGGCGAGGCCTGCCCAGCTTTCACCTCCCGAAAAAATGTGGCGGATGTCGAGGTGCGTGATATGCTCGAAGAGTGTGTGCGAAAAGTCGATCCCGGTGGTGAACGGAAAGAATCCACTCAGGGGTCCTGAGAAGCGCTGCAGGGGCAGCCTTTCGAGATGCGGCCGGAGAGTCGGTCCCTAGGTCACAATCCAAAAGGAAAGATCGACCACATTCGTGCAAACAGACAGGATCTTGATGATCTCGAATGCGGAGAAGGCGCCCCAAAATGTGATATGACGAACGTGTTCGCGGAAGAAATCGGCGCCCTTGGTCTGGATCAAGGCACGGAGGGCTGCCACGGTGAGTTGCCGTACTGACGCAGTTTCGGGGTTAGTGATAGAGAAAACCCGATATAGGTGTGGCTCAACCCTGCGGAACGATGTGTCAGAACCGCAACGGGGGATCAAGCCGAGCCGAGAGCAGGACCATATGTTAGCACGCTGTGCGACGCGCAGGAGGACGGGGGCGGACGCTGGGTAGAGAGAGGCCGTCATCTCGAAAATTTCCTGCTCTAGATCTAGGGGCAATACGGGAGTTGCGGGAGGGCCCATAGCATAAGATGGGGGGACGACGATGACAGAACGTGCTATATAAGTTGTCTGGGGGAGGCTGTGTACGGGAATTGCACACCGGCAACACATCTGTGGTTACCAAAGATTCAATAACAATTCTTAGGAGATCCTGCTTCTTGGTTGCCGCTTTGGAAGGTCCAGGGAGAAAACGATCAAATATCGCATCGAATCTTGCAGGTCCACGAAAGTTAAAAGTGCCCATCCAAGCCCGGATGTAAAAACTGTGTCCAGAGAAAACACAACGATTTGAAGACCCGCAAATCATCCATCCATCAAAGGGCGTAGGATACAGTCAGTGAATAAGGTGTCAAAGACACCACTGCGCCGCTATATGGCGACAAATAATGTGTTCTCCCCACATGCGGATGCAGCACAATCGCCCGCGGACCACCATCCTCCTCGTCAACGTCGTCTCGCCTCACCAGCGCATCCATGATCGTATTATGCGTCGTGCGGTCTAAGCAATATCGGGAAAAGCTCAAGCTCCTAGCTCGGATGCAGCCGTGAATCCTTTCGCTCGACAGAAAACGCCAGGTGGAAAGTCCGGGATGGGGCCCAGACAGGTCGAGGCGATAGAAAAACAGCACAGATCGGCTGATTTGCGGCGGTGCATTCTGTGCACGTCCCAATCCGCGGCGTATGAAGCCTGCGAAGGTGCGTTTCTGCGGTCGGGGTATGCGGTCCACTGTGTGCAGCCTGAATTCGTAGGTGTCACTGCGGAGAGGACTCGCATAGGCTGTTAGATCGACGAATTGGCAGTGGCGAATCGGGGTCTCGTGGGGCGCTAGTCGTTCGCATGCGACCGGGGACAACTGTCGGCTGTAAACACGATCCCAAATGCCCATTTCCCTGACGGAGCGCCAAAAGGGCGTGAATGAAGCAATCGCGTATACGAGGAGCATCTGCGTGTGTGACGCGTCAAGCTCCTCATGCGTAATAGCGAGGTGAGTTGGGACAAGGACTGGAGTTGTCTGAAAGCAAGAAGGTTAAACAGCCTTGTTGAGCATTCGTGCGGTGCGGTTACGTACCCGGAGGGGACGATCGCAATTCAAGAGGACATATTCGTCGGAACGCCAATTGACAACCAAGACCAGCCCCGGTGCTTGGAACTCGAGTTCAAATGAGATAGCAAAGAAATCCCCGAGAACAACTGGGGACAGGTACGTGGCGGTTGTGGGGAGGGGACACCGCGTCAGAGTGTCGGACTGGCCGCTTTTCAGATTGACTTCGACGACGTCGAGGGCATTTGTGTTACTGCCGACACTATACTCGGTAAGTGGATAGTTAGCGTAAATGCTTGCGGCTCACTTCTGTATATCTGGACCAACCAGGATCAAAACTCCCGTGTGTATCCCGGCACTCATGTCGATGGACCAGTAGTGGATCGAATCGGAGTGCGTATAGCTCAAGGCACTCTTTCCAGTCGCCGCATCAAAGAATTTGAGAGATGCGCCTTGGTGAACCGCAAAGTATCTGCCACCAGGAAGGAGTCTGATGTCCAGGATTCCACTCCCTGAACTCTCGCATTCAAAGGGTAGCACACTCTGCCGCTTGAGCACTGGGGGCGCAGACCAAGCCGGGGACCATGTTTTTGGTCCGAGGACGATACGCTTCACCTCGTCGATGAGATCTTGCGTAGTTTGTTTTTCAAACTCCTCCCCTGGGGCAAGGTCAATCATCCCGCGGGACTCGAGATCACGAAGGAATGAGATCCAGAGCTGTTTTGCCAGCGCGATGACGCGAAGATCCTTGTTCACCTGGGCGAGGTTCACTCAGAGATGGGGCTCAGAAGGAGGAACGTACGAGAGCGGTGGATAGGGCGGTGTAGACATCACAGTATGAGAGGATCTCGACGAGGACATCTTCGTTGAGGTCGTGAAGGAGCATGTACAAGGTGGGAAGCGCCCGCACTGCCCCCGCTGATTGATCTCCAGTTTGTCCCGGCGCGGCGCGCCTATCAGGAGCAACCTGTCTCAACCACAGCTTCCCATGCATGCGTATTCTACAGTATCTACTGCGCCGCCGTCAATCGACTCGTGGTGCGCTGTTCTCATTACACACGCGTGAGCCAGCGAACTTGAAGTCCATACTTCATACTCTTTCAGTCGTTCGTAAACAACTCGGATGCTTCAATGCGAAGCTCATATTTCCCTAGTTAATTCTTCATTCATCATCAGGGGATGTAAGATGTGGGTTGATTCAAGGCTTGATCAACTAATAAACTATCTATCGTGCCACCTGGTTCATATTTCCGTTCTCCTCGACCCTTGAGGAATGGAAACGAAAAGTATATTGAAATTAATATTAGCGCCCCAGGTGCGCTCCTCGGGGACGATACCCTTCATCCTCTCCTGTGATCGTCTCATTAACTCGAGATCTTCGTGGTCACATCTCTCTCCTGTCCCAGTTTTGTGCAAATGGGAGAGCTTCCTCGCCCGATCAGAGTGGAACTCTTTTACACGGCAGACATAGACTCGTACTATCTGCTTTGAACAGATGCTGTACCGCAGTACGCCCTTCGCTACATCTCGGATCGACCTAATGACCTAGATAATCAGCCAAAAGCTTACTAAGATGACGACGCACGGTCGCACACGATTACGGAAGGCATGGCGACACTGGCCTGAGAATCGACTTACTCTGCTTGTTGCGACCGAGCAGCAGTATAAAGCGGGTAAGGCCGACAAGCGGCACAGCCCGCTACCAATTAATTGTTGGGGTCTTTCAAGCTGATTGAATTTTGTGTAGATGTATACATCATACCTTTGCAAATTTCACCAAAATTCCTTGTGCACAGAGTTCAAGGCCATGATATATATCAATATTAAATAATGGTGGCCCAACGCTCGCTCGGTCGCCGTCGCGGGCGTCCCGCGACGGCGACCAGCTCACATTGGGCCACGGGAAATTACACTTGACCGTTCAGCTCTCTACCTTGATTTCTGATTGCTCAACATCTTCGTGTAATTTAGGTGCATGGATGAGACTTTTGTTTTGTTTTGTGTGGGTTGGCACTGAAGCGATTGCTGAGCTCTCGTTTTCAAAGTGATGACTCAGCATGTTTACGAGTGCGGCGGCGGCAATCATCGGCACACAGCTCGGCTGGTAACAAGCCGGAGAATTTTGGCAGAGAGAATAGGTGCTTATGCAAAAAGGCTGACGAAAATGTGATCGTCCGCCAAAATGCACTTTGATGGGGCGCCCTATAAGAACCCGTACCTAAAGGTAGCGGGAATCCCGAAGTTGGAGGACTTGGTGGTAGCATCGCCTCGGGAAACTCTCTGCCGCCGGCGACGGAACGTCAACCGAGCCCACATGTGTTGAATCCTGACGGTGACCACCTGCCAAGCGGCTCCCACCGACCTAAGCACGTCCTGCTCACACCAAACAGAGCACCCACCCATAAATTATGCCCACCAAAGCAAAGCGTCTACTACACGGAAGCGATATCGATACAAAGGGGGCGAGCTCCAGCCCACCGAGCAGGAGTATGTACAGGGACCAGGGATAAAAAAACGCCGAACGACGAGACCAGGAATAGAACCGCAGCGCTAGGGCGCTACCGCCACGAGGTGTACGTCCCTCCCGCGTACGGGTGGCTCTGCCGACCCCTGTTAGTAGGGACATACACAGAAGAAGGAGAACGCACCTCCACATCCCCCAAATCTAAACTCCCCCCGGCGGCGCGGTCGTCCCACCTTCCCGCGTCTTTGTAGCTCGCGTCGTCCCACTCGCTCACGACGCCCACGCCGCCCACGCCGCGCCCCCCGCCTCCGCGTCCGTGCGGGTTCGGCGCGGCGACGAACGCGCCGATGGGGATCGAGTCGGGCGCGTACCCGCGCTTCCCACCCGGCGACTTCGGATTCGGTGACATGGGCGTCATGCCCCAATTGCTCCCGCCCGCGGTGGTCGTCCCCGCGGCCGACGCCGAGCCGTCGGAGATGTAGGCATCCGAGGCGGAATAGTCGGGGTGCACGCGTGCGCGGGTGGGCGTGGCGCGGTTGTTGAGGAGGACGAGGAGCGTGTTGGCGTAGATGCCGGGGAGAATCATGGTGGGACAAATGAAGTAGTCTGTCGTCTGCGGTGATTATTCGTCAGTAGTGAGTCGACATGTGGGTGCTTCTGATGGACATACTGGCATGCCGGCGAAGAGCGCTAGGCCGATGACTGCGACCGATGCTACATATGGGGAATGTCAGCGAAGGATTTCGAGGATACTAAGGGATGGGGCGTACCGGAGAAGGTATTGGTCTCGATAATGAGGCGCACCACGCCGCGGACGATATCCTGCGTCTCTGGCTCCACCGCCTGCCGTAACTGGATGAGGAGGTCAGGATAATGCTTCGAAAGATGGCAGATGGGATCACGGCGGTGCGATGGGTCCCCCACTTACCAGATGGGTCATGGTCACCGCGATCATGAGGTCTGCGACAGCGGCACCGACGAGCCACATCTGCATCGCCCGAAGGCATCAGCATACGACAGATGGCCTCTGAGGGATTGTACGCACGTAGACTAGGACCGTGCGCGCTTTGTCGTGCTGCTCGTTCGTGGTCATCAGCGCTATGATCCCCCCGCCCATCCCCCCTGCCGCCTGCAGAAATGATATCTACACAAATCGCCTTAGCACGTCGCGCACCATGGAATTTGAATACGCACCGCGGCGATGAGAGTACTCCACCACATTGCGGCAGAGCGGAAGACGCTGATGCGGTAGCAGAAAAAGAGCTGCACCAGGAGCGCGATGACGGAGCCTATGAGCGGCGTGTAGAATGGCGAGAAGCGCGGCTGGCCAAACTTGACGATGTCGCCGAACCCGGCGGCGTACCAGTAGTGCGTGTCCGCAGCGTTGAGGCAGGTGCACACCGCCATGACGATAAACACGACGTAGACTGAAGTTGAGGGCAATGAGGATCGTCGGTGGGTATTTTGGGAGGGCGGGACGGGAGCTCGTTAGTATCGCTATCAATGGAAGGCAATGCTGTTATGCGCACCCAAGCCCTTGATCGCCCGCCGGTCCTTCGGGAAACATGCATTGTACACATCTACATACAGCGCAGTCAACATCGGTGGCGCCGACATCGGAGAGGTATTTGGGACGCACAGACTTGGATCGCGAGGGTGCCGAAGAGGAAAAAGTTGAGGAGTGTGCCAATAAGCTGCGAGCTCGTTCTACGGCGAGTGAGCGAGGGATACGCAACAACCAGGAGGGGGGACTGACATGGTTCCGATATTCGGGGGGAGCGGGGGGAGACCAGGAGGCGGCGCGGCCATTGCGGGGGATTAGTCGGCGGCGACAACGTTAAGAGCAAAGCACGGCAACACGGGACAACAGCGCCCATGAGGTGATAATGATCTGACATGCAAACTGTTTGCCGAGCTCCGTTTGGCCACCAAGATTCACACACAGCCAGTGCCGCGTAGCCGACCCTTGCCGAGCACTAGCCGACCCTTGCCGACCGCTGCCGACTGTACCAGAACCGAAAAGAAGACTTCTTAAGGCATAAGGCTAGGAAAAGGCGTCTGAAGTTCAATAAAGAAATTCAGACGTTCACAAGGGAGCTTCCCCGGTTCAGCCCTCGGCGGCAGAGTATTCTCCCCAAACTCTTCCCTATTCCTCGTAGGATGCCTGACCCTAGATATTGTCGATCACCACTCACCAAATTGAACTTGAACTGCAACCAAGATATGAAGAAAATAGGCCCCCAATGCGGGGCGCATTTTCCAGCTGAAAGTCGAAAGAACCCCATATTTCGTTGAAACCGGGGCCATTCCACCCCTTCAGTAGTTGGATTCCACGAAAGAGTCAAGTCAGCGAAGAGATCTCTTCCGGCGCGGGAGCAGCATTGCGGTATCAAGTCAAAGCATACGGCGAGAGTCTGATTCTCTCGTGGCCCACCCATGTGTAACCTCCAAGGCTGATGGGCCGGGGAAATTTGCGCAAGTAGCGAAGAGCCATCTTATGAGATGACAGGGGAGAGGATGAGATGGTATCATCGAACCCAGGGAGCGGAGCTGCGGTGCTAATATTAATTCCGATATGCTTTTTCATTTCGATCAAGGTTCGAGGAGAACGGAGATAGGAACCGGGCTGGTTACACACTGGATAGTTTATTCGTTCATCCAAAGTTGAAGGTAGAAGGAATAACAAGCGAGTATGAGTTTCGGAAGCATCCGTTTCCGAGACATCCATGAAGCCCACGCTGCGTTGTTTCACACATGTAAAAAAAAGACTGGACCACCAATCGTTGAATGCTTGGGATCCGGCCGGATCCTTCCAACGCATGGAAATTGGTTGAAACAAACTGTTGCTGATTGGCGCCCGCGCCGGGAGATCAATGAGCGGAGGCAGTGCGGCGCTTCCTCGCTTAGGCATGATCTCCGTTGAGATCCGTTGCAATCCACGTTCCCTCTTGTAAAGTCCGGTCTCCAAGGACAGCTCGCCCAGGCGAACAAAAAGTCCCACTCCCCAGCAAATACGAGGAACTGGATTCCCATCGTGCTCAGAGTGCGCTCAGATGCTACCCTTCCCCGCCCGGCACTTCAGATTCAGCAGGTACCTGGTGTGGAGGATTAATCTGGTCCGTGTTCGATACGTCCTCATCAAATCGTGGTGAGAAGCTGTGTAAGATTGAATATCGCGTACTTTGATAGGAATTAGGATTCTAGGCCTCGATTGCGGGCCGGCCCGGTTTGTCTCGTCATCAGCAGTTGTTAAACATTGACAGAATTTACAATCACGGGTGCTACATCCATTCAGCATTGCGGTGGTAATCTGTGGCGCCCCCCACCCGCCCCTTTCTCGTCAGACTTGGCCTCGATTAGATGACCGCCGTACCCTTCCCGTATACATATATATTCCTTACACGTATTATTCAGGTGCTGGCGCGACGATCTAAATCAGCCATACCTACAGTTTAGACCGCTTATGGCCATTGAACTCGAATCGACGTCCCACGTCCATGCGAGCGCGCTCAATATAGCCGCATTCACATCGCTCACAAGGAATCAGGATGCGCTTACTTGGCTTGCCCGCAGGTGAAAAGGAGACAATCAATTTGGACGGTGGCATTGACCAAAGGCGCAGTTTCTGGGGCGCAGAAGATATGCCTCCATCAGAAACTGTGGTTGAACTCGGGTGTGAAGTGCTTTCTGATAAGCGCGCCGGCAAATGCCGGGGAATCAATCTGTGTCAGCGGAGGCAGTGCGAACGCTTCTTACATGTTCTTCCACGATCTCCACGACGACGTCCTCGCCGAGATACTCTCATCCTGCGATGTTTACACTGCGCTCTGCATTGCTCGAGTATGTTCTTGTCTTTGAGCCCTGGCCCCGTCCTTGAGTAATCTTTACCCAGGTGAACAAGCATTTTCGCGCCATCGCACTGGCAAAGCAGCTCTGGATCTCGCTCCTTCGTGATCTCGAGTACCGCGGAATGACTGACGTTGCCCCAGGGGAGGATTTTGCGACCTACACTACGCATGATCTCATCGAAGAGGTGAAGCGTATCGTCGTGGGCCCAAAAACATGGTCCCCGGCTTGGTCTGCGCCCACACTGCTTAAGCGCCAGAGTGTAGTACCTTTCGAACGGGAGAGCTCAACCGGCACTCTCGACATCAGACTCTTACCGGGTGGCAGATATTTTGCGGTTCACCAACAGGCGTCGCTCAAGTTCTTTGACGTGGCGACGGGCAAGAGTGCTTGGAGCTATACACATCCCCATTCCATACATTCTTGGTCCATCGACATGAGTGCCGGGATATGCACGGCGGTTGTGGTTATGGTGTGCCCAGACACAGCGCAGTGCGTCTCAACCATTACACTAATTACCCGCTTACCGATGTATTGGAGGCAGGAACATAAATGCCGTCGAAGTCGTGGAAGTGAATCTGAAGTGCGGCCAGGCAGACATCTTGGCGCGATGTCCGCTCCCCACAAATACCTCGTACCTGTCACTCCTGCTTATCCTTGGAGACCTTTTCGCCATATCATTGGAACGCACCTATCAGGCACCGTATGATGACGCACCTGGCCTGGTCTTGCTTGTCAACTGGCGTTCCAACGAATATGTGCTGTTGGTGTTGAACTGCTCTCGGCCCGTCCGGGGCCACGTATGTCATCTCAATACACGAAGACTCAAGCGTGGTCTAACCCTCTTGTTTTCAGACAGGAATAGTCCTCGTCCCCAATCACCTCGGTATGACGCATGAGGAGTCTGATACACACACACAGATGCTCCTCGTCTACAATATTGCCTCCTTCACACCATTCTGGCGCCCCTTGAGTGAAATCAGCCTCCGGAATGGTGTGTCCAGCCGACTGTTAGCACCAATCGCATACGAACGGCTGGCGCCCGACAAGATCCCGATCAGCCACTGTCAATTCATTGATCTAACAGCCTATGCGAGTCCTCTCCGCAGCGACACCTACGAATTCAGGCTGCACACAGTGGACCGCATCCCACGCCCGCAGAAACGCACTTTCGCAGGCCTCATCCGACGAGGCTTGGGACGCGACTTGCAGGATACACCGCCGGACATCAGACGATCTCTGCTCTTTTCCTATCGCCTAAACCTGTCTGGGTCCTCTTCCGGACTCTCTCCTTGGCGCTTCCTGTCGAGCGAAAGGATTCACGGCCGTATCCGGGCTCGGAGTCTGAGCTTCTCCAGATACTGCTTGCACCGCATGCCGCAGATGATTATGATCACCGATGCGCTGGTCAAGCGGGAAGACGACGAGGACGGCAGGCCGAGGGAAATTATGCTGCATTCGCATGTGCAGACAGCGCGTTATTTGTCGCCTTACAGCAGCGGTGTAGTGTCATTGACCGCTCATTCGCTCACTGTATCCTATGCCCTTTGAGAATTGATGTTTCATGGGCACTCGCCATTACTGATTGTATCTGGGCAACTGTCGTTGATTCGATGGCTTCTGCTGACTCGAAGGGCCTTTCAGAGTGCAACTCTGGGATACGCTGAATGGAGAAGGGCTCATGGACCTACGAATATTCGATGAGTCAACGGGCCGAGGTGGCCGGTGATCCGACGCCAAACATGAGCAAAGCCACGACTCCCTTGCATGTGCACCACATCGTCGCCACGACCTCACCACGTCCATGGCATACTGTCTTGCTGCTTCCTTTTCCAGTTCTGAATCAAAATCTCCGATTCATCCGACCGTTCCGGCCATGAAATTAACCAATCCACGCAGAAATTGTTTCGCCAAGCCTGGTACTGGCAATTTCTGGAGACTCTCAGTGCGGGGCTCTGCTGAGTACTTCGCGCCCTGTAACAGGACTCTCGGTTATTCTTCCGTACGGATGAGTGTCTATGTGGTATCATTTCAGATTTTCGATCAGCCGATATGCATATTTCTCATTTCCTCATGATAACCTTCCGAACAGGCGGCCTCTCCGGAGTCCGAGGTACTTGTATTGCGTGTGATACATCTTATACCGAGCCAGAAACGGATTAACGGCTGGGAAACGAATTAATCCCCGCGGGCCCGAGCACAAGCATCGTGTCGACAATGCAAACTCTTCGGCTTCAAATGGAATCCCTTTCGTCGCCATCCCTACCCTTCCTAACGCTTTTCATACTACACCCGTCCAGACTCTCAGCCTCCACCATGTACTCTCCGTTATCTGTCATTGTCACTCTGGCTTTCACCACATCTGCCTTTGCCGGTGTCTTCGCAAGTCCATTTATTCCTCCCATTTCACGGCCTGACCGTCTCTCGCCATAGTTCACTTCCCCCACAGCGGGGACTCGCTTTACCGCCGGCCAGTCCGCAACCATTACGTGGAGGGAGGATAATACTCCCCCTATGCTCACAAGCTTCGGCCTTGCAAAGGCTTCTATCTATGCTGGCAACTGTGTTGAACAGGTACCTTTACCATCTTTTCTTACCCTGTTCCTTCTGCCTCCTTCCGCAAATTCCTCGTCCTCTCAGCCTCGTATACTGACCTTTGCGTCAAGACTAGTCTCCAATTGATTTCCGCCGGGATCGATGTTTCGAATCCCCTCTTCCTTACCTTCACGCCTGATGCGTCGATTGGACCCAACTCCTCCGAATAGTCCGTGTTTCCAACTCGTTTCTCCTCATGTCTTGAACTGACTGCTGGCAGCTTCATTCGTTTCGAGTCTCTCGCTCTCCACGACGCGTCGAATCCAGCGATCCCGGCTCTTGCATTCTCGCATGTATTCGAGTGGGTCAGCTACTTCCTCCCGGTAGTCCGTTCTGACTGGTCGACAGACTAGCTGGAATGAAAGGCGCCTTCAGCGCTGAGGTCCAGTCCCAGATCGACGGCCAATCCACCGCGCCCATCGGCGGGACAGCCACTGCGGCCGGCGCTACCAAGGCACACGCTCCCAACGCTTCTCCCACACCCGTCGGAGCTAACAAGGGCCTGCCGCTATCGGTTTCTGCAAACAAGACCGCGAACCCTGCGTCTACTCCAGTATCTGGGGCCGCTGTACCCACATCTGTTATCGCTTGCTCGCGCAAACTCTGGCTCAGAATCGTGATGGGTGTCTTTGGAGCAGTCGTGGATGCTGTTATTCTATAAATCGTCCGCATTTCTTGAATCTCCCCTCTATTTTTGGGCAGGATCTTCCCGGGTAGCTTTCATTAAACTGTGTTTTCTTTCCAGGTAACACCGTGTTCTCGTCCCTTATACAAGACTCAAAGCCAAATATGCTCCCAGATGAGTCAAAATGGGATTACGTTAATCATTTGCCACCAGACTTTGGGATCTCTTCGTAACTGAATACTTCATTCTCTCGCGAGGCACAGCCGATGTCTCTGGAGACCCGATTTCGGTTCGGATCTCAGGTCCGCCTGATGTTATGATCTCTGATCTCTGAGCGCAAAATCCTCAGCGTTTTTAACTGGTTGACCCAGTGTCTGAGCCGGACGCGAGTCGGACATTTCTTGGAGAGACACGTGCTGGCACTCCTCGACGACGCGGTCCCTGGTGCTGGATCTTGGAATCGAGGAGCTGACGGTAGGCGTGCGCCCCTTGGATCTCGGATCGAAGGTTCGTCGGGCTCTTTTTGGCACTTGAACGAGAGGAGGCGCTCATAATTTATTCTGCTTTCACACATGGATTAAGATACTAATATTAATTAGTATCTCACTCACAACCTGCTGATCTATATCTACTGTGGCCCCGAAAAATAACGATCCAGACTGGTGCACACTACGTCCAGCCAATATCTATAAAGTCCGTCCGCCAATCTAAACGCTCCCCGCCCCTTTGCGAAGCTGAATGGCCTCATCGGCCCGGGACCGCGAGGTCAAGAACCGTGTGGGCCACACGACGCAATACAGGGTCATCGCGATCCACAACGGCAACGTGTCAAAGGAGTAGAAATACCCCTCGTGAGTTGCGATGAAGCCGTTGTACCTGCGACGTATGATAGTTAAGCACGATTTACGGGAATTGCAGAGAGCGAGTACTGACCCTCCAGTGAACTCAGCGATACGGAAGATCGACCGGATCTGACCGACAAGTACAGCGTCAGAACGAGGAGCAGTGTAGCCTTGATGGGGAGACGCACCAATATACCGATGCACGTCACGCACATAGTCCAGAATAGGATGCGCCAATCGCCTACCTGATGGGTACCGAGCACCGTAAAAGGCTTACTTCCAGCTGACGGGTGCCATGTAGATGGGAATCGGGTGCGTCTGCGGGAGAACGAATGAGTAAACGACGACGTGCGTCAGGAGCCAGGGCAACTCACACACGCCAGGCGAACACGAGCAAGAGGACGGTGAACAACGCGAAGGATACCAGCTGCAAACTGAGCCCGATCATCGAAATCTATGCTGCTTGTGAGGGGGTGTACGAGATATAGAGCTTCATGGACCCCACTTTCGTCCCGAGATTCGCCGTGCTAGTGTTGCTGGTCGAGCTGAGCCCTCCACCAGACGCCTGGAGGAAGAAGGTGATCCCATCGCTCCAGACGAAGATCTTCACGATGCGGGAAGGGCGGATCAGCAGACAGCTTTTTGCGATTTCGTCATCGAATGTGGATGCAAGGCGCGCGAGGAGCATGTAGTCGGTTGCGAGGAAGGCGCAAGGCTTGCAGCACCGCGTTAGATATATTTAATTAGCGAGGAGAGAGTACACGCACAGATAGTAGGATGAGCTGCAATGTGAAGATGGTGAGAATCGTTGATGCTCAAGAGAAGAGGATGCGCACCAGATCCATGATTATATACAACCCGAGTGTAAACGGCGAGTTTGAGAAGACGATCCGCAGGAGAAAGCCGGCAGCCATTGCTTTCAATCATGTCAAAAAGAGAAGGAGATCTGAATCAGTGGGACCCACCCATCATGCCCAAGATCAACGTGAGCATGAATGGTCGCCGCTCGTGTCTAAAGTACTCTATATGTTGGTAAATATTGCGATGGCTATAGATGCCTGGCTGAGCTCACGTATGCAGTGGATACTGGCAGAGAATAGATAGAGCACGAGCGCCACTATGGCCGGGAGCTTTTCCGGGATGAATCCACCTCTAGCAGCCGGCTGTCAGCTCGGGTGCACCACAGTCGGAGGAGGAAAAACGCACATCGGGCGGTGAATCTCTTCAGCGGCCAGTGCCGGTGCAAGCACAGTGAATAGAATGAGAGAGCGGAGCAGAAGAGAGGTCATTGTTGGGTTGCCATCTGCGGTTCGCCGCATTATAAGCAGGCAAGATGAAACACGCGAGGTATTTTCTGTGGGCGCCTATTTTTTCCCCCCGCGCATTTACAAGCGCAACGGAGACGCAGCTCAGCTGCGCAGCAGGAGAGTGCTGACCTGACATGGTGACGGGTTCTCATCCAACGGGCAAGAGGTTAAGTCAGTGTCACACTCAAAAGCGGGGCAGTAGGTGGCCGACCAGAAAATTAAGAAACGGGGTGAACCTTGCCTTAGGCCTAGTCTCGCATGACAAACTCCCTCGCTCGTCCCACGTTCAAGTCCTTGCCAGCACCACATTTTTGGGTTCGATTATTTCATTTCGGCACCGTCCATAAACGAGGACGTGAATACACATCTGGCTTATCCAGTGGTCCTCCGCAGTTTCCCATGACTTCGGCTTGATGGATAGCTGTCCGAATCCGGACGGAGCCACGGAGATGAACATCAATGGGGCAAAAAAGTCACTGGGCTGTACTGGATCAACGTATTTGCCTCGCTGGATTATTGAAAGTCACTTCGATCCCCAACAAAAACGTACACCCGTGAAGAACAATATTAATCTTAGGGCGGTGAGGTTTGTTTTGCGCAGTCTCTCCGACGGAAGCAGGAGATGTCCTGACTCCGCGATCTGCATCAAACGAGCATATAAGTACGGAATAGTACGAGTGTTCCGGCGACAGCGTGGCTTCGTGGAGGAATGCTCCGTTGGAAATCCCATCGGTGGGCCGAAGCGAGTGGCGCCAAAGGGGGACCCTAATCACGGCCTAGTCCCGGACTCCCATATTCGGACAGGCCAGGAATTGCAGAAAATGCTTACACAGCTTCCCAACCCATAATTAACGTATTCTGGGGTCCAACGACGGGAGACTGAGCAGCTTCCTGATCGCGATCGCGAACTCAGTCCTATGCGTGTCCAGACAGCAATGTAGCGCATGAGTTAATTTGGCCATTGTCATTGTACAGAGCATGATAACTGGTGGTAGTACAGATTTGGTTTCTTTTAGCTAGTCCGACATCTAATCGTACGCGCCCGGTCCCCCAGGCGCAGCACCGCCAACGTGGCGATTATCCGGGTGCGCACCGTGCTCGACGGCGCGCTGACGGCGCGTGCGCGCCTCGTGCTCCAGCCGCTCCGCCTCGGCGAGGTCCTGGCTCTGCACCTTCATGCCCTGCGCTTCCCTGCGAGCGGGTGTGTCAATGGAAAATAAAATGATTGCTGGATAAGATAAACGTACTGCTCCATCTGCAGAGCCTTCGCCTGCAACTCTTTGCTACCCGTTACGCCGCCGGCTTGGCTGGCCATGCCGCCGCCGGGGTGACGTTGCGAGCTGGCGCCGGTGGGAGGCATGCCTCCGCCGCCTGTGCCGGCGCCGTGTTGTTGCTCGGCCATCATCCCGTCATTGTGCATACCATCTGGGACGTGGTGTCTGCCGCCACCAACCTGGAAAGGAGGGAGTTAGGCGGTGCGCGAAATGTCGTTGTGGCTCGAGAGAAAACATACAGCGGCGGGGTGGCCCATGCCCGGCTCCCCGGTGCCAGTGTTCCCAGCCCCGGGTGCGAGGGGGTCATTTGCGAAGCGCGCGGCGTGTGTGCGGCCGGCGCCGCCGCCGCCGGGGGCGGAGCCCATCTGCGGCTGCTCTGACTGTAAATGCTTTAAGATGGACGGAGGTGCAAGTGGTTAAGTTGAACGAACGTTGGTGTTGTGGGTTTGAGTGTTGGAGGATCCGAGACCAGACATTATAAGTATGTGTTGACTTGGGGAAAGGTGGGTGTGGGTGTGGGTGTGGGTGTGGGTGTGGGTGTGGGTGTGGGTGTGTGAATGGTGAGATTAATACGTAGAGAATGGATTGAAATGTTATTTAACTGGGGTGGAACCACTGACGTAGCCCAAGACGTACGTGCTCCCGAAATAATCTAAAAATAATCCAGTGGACAATGATGAAGGGTGACGCGCACCCTCCTTTGGAGCTGGAGCACGGTGGAGCGAAGTCATCTTGGCACGTGACCGCGTCTCCTCATCGGCACGGGTCCTCACTGGCGCTTCCCGTGCCAGGAATGGTTCTGCTGCAGATCTGCCGGATTTGGCAGCCAAAGCGGTTTATACTGCCACTTATCCAGCTATGGCGGCTTCTGCATGAACAGTAATAATTGCATTGGGTCGTGTACGGGTGCAATTACCAGCATTCCCCTTCGAAACGACGGACGATGGTTGCAATGATCATGTATAATTCCGTTTCACCCAGAGGTCGTCCAATACACCCGCGGACCCCAATTCCTCCAGTAGGACACAGTTTGGCATGACGTAGATGATGTACGATTGGCTGCCCTACCAAATGGATCATAGGTCGCCGTCATGTTTGCATCCGCGTAGAGTGTTTGCATCCCATCGATTTCCTCGAGCCATCGGTCCGGCTGGAAGATATTGGAGTCTGCGAACGTCGTATCGCAACGTTCGGCGAACCAAGCCTGAGCGGCAATAATCTGAACCTTTCAACAAAAACAGGAGATAAACCATGATGGACGAGCGCACTGTTCCGGCGGGTAGGTATATCCCTTGACGCACCGTACCCCCAGGTACTACTCGCTCAGCTAGACTCTGGCCCGGGGCCAGAGACGCAGCCCTTCCTGTGATTAGAGTTCTATCCTCAGTTGAAATGTAGCGGGGGAGAACCTTGACGACTGCCGCCAAATAGAGGGTATTCTTGAGCTCCTGAGCGCTTGGGATTCTCCCAGCATCTGGGATCGCGTCCTCCAATGCTCGACGCAGCGCAGCGTAGACAGCCGGACTCCTTCCTAGGGATATTGTTGTCTTTCCCCCGGTGCCTTCAAAGAGCCTTTGGGATTCGGTAGTACGATATGGTGCGGGGAAAACTCCCTGCAAAGAGAAATGCGGCCACCTGGTTTACAGCAAGGAGTGAAACTCGCCAGTATTGGGGTGGACGGTCGGTGAACTTTTTCGGCATCAGACGGAGGTTCACGGTACCAAGACGGTGAGTCGGTCCCTTTCTCCGGATGGATGATTGTCGTAGAGATGCGCGGCGTGCTGCAAGATCACGATCAGCCGAATTGAGCACAGGGAATGCAAACAACGTGGCAGACGCCGCGAGGTGGCGTAGACGGTAGAGTCTGCAGCAGCGTAGGCTGCGGCGAGGGAAGCACCCAGGCCCGCGAGTGGCACCGACGACGAGAACTTTGGTTGGCATTAGAGAGGCGAAATCATCCGCCGAAATGACGTCAGCGGCCCATTCCGCTCGACATTGCTACGTCGGGTCCAATCAGCGCGTCTGCGGCTAGGCAGCGCCGGGCCATCTACGTCCCCATCGCCCTCCCCGTCTTCTCCATATGTATCCCCATCGCTGCGGCGCCCACCTCTCCCGCGGCGTCCCCCACCCGATCCATCAGACATCTGCATCGCCGCTTGTAGCGGAGAGGGCTTGTTGGTCAAACCAGTCTACGCTCACGAAAACTCGACCAAAGAACTAGACAAGCTCTGTTGGGAATTCTGGGGGCTACGTAGATGGGATCGGCCTTATATACGTAGAAATGTCCGTGACGCAGTGTGACTAGGAGTTGAAATCCCTACACCGCTCGCGCGCAGCGCTCTCCCTGCAGCTGCATCCGCATCCTCATTCGATGCGCCGATATCGACACATCCACTTATCCAGGCTCCTCCCCCGGAGCAGGAGCACCCGCAAGCGCTGAAAGGCGCCCAGCCCCGCGCGCGGTCCATCGGCGTCGTCTTCGTTGCCGCGCGCTCGTCTTTCCTTGCGGACGCGACTGAAGGAAGGAGGCGCCGCGTACGTGCAAGAGGGGCTCGCGGTGTTGCGTCTTCGTTGCAGTGCGGGTCCTGGCGCGGTGGAGAGGAAAGGGAGGGGAATCACGAAGGAGGACGTGCGCGGACGATGAGCTAGATTGTGAGTGAATGCACGTACGCGCTTGCTTCAATGCTTGCTAGATCTGCGTGCACCATGCTGACGGCGTGGATAGCGGGTCCAGGGAGGATAAAGGGTGTTATTGGGAGGGCGCATCGCGCCACGTCATCCTCCTCAGCAGCGCGCGTCCCCATCGCCCGGGTCTCCACGCCGTTCGCCTCCTTTATCGTCTGCGTCTACCTCTCCATCGCCCACCGTGGTGGCCCTTTCCTCGCGCGTCTCCGTGCATTCACCACTCGTCTACTTCGTCGCCCACTGCGTCTCCCGTACCGGCGGCTCCTTCCCCATCTCCGCGTCTTTCCAGCATCCACGGCTCAGCGCGCGCCGGCGGCTTCTTCACCATCGCCTCCCACACCCCAGTCGCATTCGTGGACGTGGACGTTCACCGGCGCATCTGAAGCGCATCTCCTTGCGGCCAAAATTGGAGCAGCGGGTGTCAGCGTCATCCTCTCGCCTGGCCATATCCCGCCAATTGGGACTCGCGGGGAATGCAAGGGGCTTTCCCCCTGAAATCGATATCAACTGATCGTTTCAATCCAGTCTTCCTGGTCCCCCGCTCTCGCGCGACACAGCGACCACGACACTGTTTAAACACAATATCAACGCAGGGCTCGGGGTGAGCGCTGACTACGACGCGCGCACCGCGCGTTTTGAAATGGCTCGGGTACGCACCCTGCTCGTGATCCTTACGTATTTTGTTCAGATGCACTCGACTCTAACGGGACGATTGATTATGCTACGGCAATTCCCCTCGTCAACTAATATCGAAAAGGCGCTCGGCCTAACGGCACGAACGATGGACGCGGACGAGTTGGTTTTGTTTGACGGCGGCACAATGTTTGACATGGGGAGTAAATTTATCGGTGTCGTATCCGCGAGGAAGGCGGCTGTTGATTTCTGCTAAAGTACGAACAAACTATGGAATTTTTCCCGACCCACTGACGCGAAAATTGAGCGCCGGCATCTCTCGACACGGCCTAGTCATCCTCCGGCTCCTGCCACTGTCCACCCTCGTTTTCGCCCTCATTTCCCTGCTCTCCGGAGACGTCATTGTATCCCTCACCGAATCTCTCGGTATCGGGGTCCTGCCATTGCGTCCGCACCTCGTTCCCCTCGTTGTTTTCTGGGTCGTATTCTTGAGTCCCACCGCTGTTATTGTACTCCTCGCGCGCCTCCACAGCTGTTGATTGATCGGGCTCGTCTTCCTCCCTCGGCTGTTGTTCCTCGCGCCCCTCCAGAGCTGTGTATTGATTGGGCTCGTCTTCCTCCGTCGTCTGTTGGCGTACCGAGCCACGGACGCCCCGACTGTCACCCCGCACCCCACCCTGGATTCCGTGAGACACAGACCCTGAAGAGCTGAGGTCAATGATTCGCTTCAACATGGACTCAATCGCGTTGAGGCGTGTATCCAAGGCGCCGACTCGTTGGGCCAGCTGGTCGACCTGAAACTCGGTTAAATGAGTCCGACTTCGGGATAATTATTGGTTCCACCTTGTCCTCAATGGACGCTGGTCTAGCGTCTGTGACCTCGTCCTCGTCCTCGTCCTCGTCGTCATCGTCATCCTCGATCAATTTCGCAATCAAATTCTTTGGTTTGGTATACTAGTCACTGGCACCGTTAATTGCAATTCTCAGTTGAACACTGGAGACTTGCCTCCTCGTACCATCCGCTGAACAGCCCTCCCGCATAGCAGCTGATTTGCAACGCCACATCTTGTTTCTGGGAGCGCCAACTCCGGCAGAGGGCCTTGAATCGGTTGTGGAACCCGAAGACCAATATTGTCAAGGTGCAGTCCATGGCCTCCCACTCAGACGCGAAGGCCTGTTTGCTCATGTTCTGCATTCCGCCAGATATGATCTGGTAGTGTTTGCGGAGGATGACAGAGAGCAACAGCATGATGTGCTTCGCGGGAGTCCAATGAGTTGCATATCGTATGGATAGAACGTCATGCTACTCACCTGTTCAATCCGGAATCCAGTCTGCTGTGTCACCGGCGGAAGCATCGATTCAGCGGTGAGCCGGTAATCAATCCGCTTCAGTTCCTCCTCGATAACCGCCCGCTGCTTGGCTGTCAGCCTGTCAGCGACACGGACTAGATCCTCGCGCTCCAAGTCCATGTCCTCGACGCCACTGACGCCTTCGGTATATTCACCCCACTCAGTGATAAATTTCATAATCTTGATGGTGTCTAGATATCCATCGATCGCCAAATCCAAACCGTCATCGGTAATACCGGATTTCAGCTTGAGGCAGAGGTCTTCCAGGTCGTCCATGATCTCGGAAATCTCGTCGGTATAGCTGGCGGTTGGCGCGGTAAATTATACGGGATGAGATCGAATGTGGAAACACGCACATGTCGTTAAGATACAGAGGTCCGACGGCCCAGCTGAGAGTACGGGGTCAGCAAAATATTGAGCATGATGGCTTCAAGATCTCAACACTTACAACGCAAACCAGGTTGGAGTGGAGTCTTCCTTGTTCTTTTTCAAGAAGTGGTTCAGCTCGTGGACGGAAATAAAACCACTGGCGTCCTCGTCCATAGCTTCACCGAGAGATGGATAATCTGTGTGGTATTTAGCAACCGTGGCGCAGCACGCCAGATCTTCCACATACTGATGACTTTCCCCAGGATTTTCAGGGTCCACGTATCGTCCGGTGCATCTCCGTCGGGCGGTGCCGCGAATTTGCCGGTGTAATAGTTAGATACGGCTTTAGAACAGTGTTTACTTTCTCCGCAAAATCATGGGCGCATTCACTCACCGTCGATAAAGGTCCTGGACTTCACACTGAACTTCCATCCATTCCCTGCAAAATCGTTCGCTGGAGGCATCCTGGAGACGGCTAGAGACACAGACCTTTCCAGATTTCCTTGACATCCGGGTCATCGATCAAATCATGCGGTCCAGAGTCCATCTAGTGCAGGTCAGAACAAAGCGCTCGCATACTGAGCTTATACTTACTCGGTTGAGAATTTTACTCGTTGAGCGATCAATCGCCTCAGTGAGCTCCATGGTCGCGCCTCTGAGCTTGACCTCAAATAGTGTGCTGTTCAAGTGTTAGATATGCCGCGATGGTAGCCGATGCTCGGTGTACCTGTTCCTATCCAGGAGGTCGTCAAGAGCAGAGTTTAGCGCTTGGATCGTGTTCGATGTGATTGACTCCTGAAGTATTTTGGCGACGTTTGTCTGGCCTTCTTCGGTCTTACGAGAATGGTCAGTAATCGCGGGATCCGATCGCTCGACGGTACCTCTAGGACTTGTATCCCGTGCTTCTTGATGTAGTCCCACGCCTTCTTTTCGCTGTCGGTGCTCGGGACGCCGACGTGATCAATTAGGGTGGAAATGCCTTTCGTTATTGCACGCAGATTCTCGGCCATTCTGGCCTGGTTCCCAGCCATTTGGACGACGAGAACGAACTCGATGTTGGACTGATATTCCTGGAACTGGCTAACGAACTCTCGGATCTTCTCCTTGAATTCGCCAGCACGGGCGAATCGCACTGGAGAGAATACCCAATTAGAAGGAGAAGTGAATCAAGCACATGGAATATAGTCTGTACCGAGGCGCGATTTGCATTTGGTGTGATACACGTCCGCAAACGCACCTGAGCAATGGTTCGTTAGGTGCCAGGTGCGGAGAGATACCACGAACCGAAGTCCTTGATTGTAATGCTCATGTTCGTCATTTGTTCTTCGAGCTGATCGAGTAATTCTCTCGCCCGATCCACATTGCTGTTCAAATGACGCAAGACGTAGATCATGGACGTCTGAACTCCCATGAGGTTCGGGAATGGTGCTTGTCAAAATTGAAGCTTACCATGGAGTAGCATACGGCGACAATCTCGTCCTCGTTGTCTCGCCGGTCGACCTCCAGCTGAAGAACGCTCTGTTGTCCACATTTTATAAGCCATACGAACGGCATGTCTGATGTTTCACCCGTACCATGAATACCGTCACCGCTGCCTGCGCAATTCATCATTAGGAGCTCGAGTGCGACACCGTTGTGTGCACTCACCTTTGCTCTCGGGTCAACTTCCGCTGCGCCACCCAGCACACCCATCGTCTGTTGAAGCGCTGTCAAGATTTTACGGACATTGGTTTTTTTTTGTTTCTTCGACGCGGCTGAGACAATTGCTACGTTCAGCATGCTCAGTTAATGAGACGCGGACCCACAATTTGCGACTTGCTGTATCAGCCTCCCAGCATTTTGCATAGCGACATCGGCGTGGTCAATTTTCGCGTCCATGTGAAGCGTTAGGTGCAGGGGAGAGGCGAGGCGACGTACCTCGGATCGCCGTGTATATATATCCATGTCGGCGCTTGATGATTAATTAAATCAGGCAGTTCCGCCGTTTTAACACCACATCCCTGTGTAACGTCTGCGGTGCCGAAGCTTGCCAACCAGGCCCGCCAACTTGCCGATTCATAATGAGGCGCCGAGGATTCATGCACCCGCATTGCACACCATGTGATCCGGACGTTCGTGCGAAGCTGATTCCGTTGGGAATGGTATCTGTATTGCGGGGCGCGAATAAGGCGCCCAGGAACCACATTTCTCCCAGCGCCGCAAATTAGCGACGGGCGCCATCAAGAGATTCGCGCCTCTCGATGATCCGCGTGCGAAATACGAAATGTGTTCTCCAAGAAACAGGACACGAGAGTTGCGCGGCATGCATGGTTTGCGGATGGTTCCATGCATGGTTTGGATGGTTCCATCCAGAACCTAATCAGTACTGAGTCCGATATGACCAGGGTTACAACCCCTGAACAGCTGGTGTCCGGCCGAAGGGCTCGGCGCGCGCTGTTTTTTGCCACTGCATTGTTGCCGAGGGGATGGAGACCGAGTGCACAGAGGAAGGGGAATGCCATTCAGCGCTGGCGCTTGTTTATTTTCGTTCCTCCGATGTTCGCGGCGTTTACACATCCGAATAGGCGCGACGGGCAGCAGCGGGCAGCACAAATCGAGTTTAAAGGGGAGTTTACAAAAGGCTAGCCGCTCTTCCTCCCATTCGCCGATGGATCGATCACTATACATAGTAGTGAAGAATCTAGAACGGAGCCGGCAACCCCCAAGGGTGATGGCAAACCGTGCGGGAGACCGATTAAAACCAAACCTGCCGAGCGGGGAAACCCTCGGCAATCTGAGGGCATTTCCGGCCAAAATGATCCTCAGAATGACCGATTTTTCTTGCGGGTCCTCCCTTATCCGGTCAAGCGGCAAATCGAGCGTTGACGACAATTGCAAGGGTGGAGGGAAACAGCGAGTTAATTCAATTACAGACAAGACTCATCCACAACACATTCCACAGGATTCATCAACAGCGTAGCGTATTCACAATCTACCACGGCAGCTGGAGGGGGACGGGGAGGTCCTTGCCCATCACAGCCTCCGCCGTGCCGATGTCCCTGCATTCCAGCGCAACTATCAGTGCAAAGACATGGAGGTATGGGGGAGGGAATACGCACCGAGCGCCGCGCGGGGCCCAGTATTGGCCGGTCATGTCCATGGTGAAGGCATCGATGAAGGGGATGAGGGAGGCGGCGGCTTCGTCGGGCGTGACCGCTGTGTAAATATCATGAGAGAGAGAGCGGATGGAGACACTGGGAAGGATTCGGACCTCCACCGGAATCCCAGTATTGATCGTACCCCACATTCTTGGTCATTTCGGTGCGCATGAATCCGGGCTGGAGAGAAATAGACTGTCAATCCTAGGAAGCAGAACAGGAAAAGATACGTGCATGGACTATCGCGACGGCGATCCCGCGCTCCGCCAAATCGAGACTCAAGAGCTTCCCCACCATATTGAGCGCACTCTTGCTCGCATGATGTGCGTAAGTTTCCCCCGCCCTCGCTCGCGTGCCGCAGCGCGATCGACCCGCTCTCTGAGCTCACCAGCACGACCTTCCCGCCAACACCCGCCTCCCCACCCCCCGGCACCCCGAGATCTGTCTTGATCTTCCCCGCCTCCACCAGCGCCTGCACGACGAACACGGGCCCTACCGCGCTCGTTGTGTACATCCGCACCTCCTCCGCCCAGCGCGGCTCTTCAAAGGTCTCGCTCACGAAATACCCCGCACAGACGACGAGGGTGTCGATTACTGCGTGTGCGGGAGTGCGCTGGCGAGTGCGCGGCCGGCGGATTCGGATGCGATGTCGATGCTGGGAATCCAGGCGATGTTGGCGTGGGCGGGGCGCGGCGGGCGGGGAGGCGCTGCGCGAGGTAGCGTAGACGGTAGAATCTGCGGCGGCGTAGGCTGCGGCGAGGGAAGCACCCAGGCCGCGAGTGGCACCGACGATGAGAATGGTTGGCATTAGAGAGGTGAGCTAATGACGTCGCGGAACCAAATAAGGCGTATTTGGTCCGCGGCTGTGCTGGGTCTGGACCGATCCATTTCGAACGCAGTTGAACCGAATCGACAGCGTCGCTGACAGAGCTGGGTTTTATTTCATCCGTAGTGGTTAACTCTAGTGGACCCCGACCCTTTTCTAATTACGTTCGATTGTAGGAAGTCCTGGAAAGTGTCTATTTTATAAGGCAAGGTTAGATTATGTATTTCAACGGGCATGCGCGGAAGCCATGCAGTGTGATCCTGGCTGCAGTTGGATTTGCTCCGAAGTGGTTGCAATTTAGACTCGTAACACAGTCTGCCTACCAGTGGCAAAAAAAATGGGGCGAGCTCTTTGCCGTAGGCAATGCAGATCGTAGGCAGATTGGTTACGAATCACGAGCCTCTTTCCGGCAGCACGCGAATTGCTCGCGGATCTCCCCGAGGCCGTGCTCACTCTCCATGAATATTCGAAATGCCAGACTCCGTCCATCTAAGGTTCGCAATGAATCCGGCACCCCAATCTCCCGGGACGCCGCAGTTGTGTTGCCTGGACGTTAATCATCTCCCCGTCGGCCAGGGTTGGAGGACGTTATGGATATTAGTATCTTTCACTGAGTTTTAACGTACATACCACCCACTCTCATTGACTGCATTCTTTTGCCTCATGTGCTCATTTCTTACGGTTCAGATGTGCAAATAAGACTCAGCAACGCCAATGGGAGTATCGGTGGAGCTTGCCGTAGGCGATGCGATGTCTTGTGACAGGTGAAGGTCTGTCTTCTCCTCTGAACCATCACCGCACTCCGAAGATCTGCCTTACGGCAACCTACCTTCTCCCCAGCACATCGAACTCTCAACCACACACAACATTTTCTCTCTCTCTCGTCTCCCTCTGCCTCTGGAATGTCTCTCTGAAACCCACTGCGGTGCAAGCTCTCCTCAATGCTCTCATCCCGCCCCTGAAACGCGTCCCTCTACATGGCTTGCCTTTGAGAAGCGCGTGGACGCGCTGCGCGCAAATCTCGGGTTCGGAGGGCGGAACCTCGGCCCTGCGCTCTCCAAGAGCTGACAGTCACTGTTCTCTGCGCGAATGCAGGTTATCCGTCGTCAAATGTGGGATATGGGCAGCCGGACCATCTTCCGACAGCACAGCGCGGCCCCGGGAGAGGCGCCGCTCTGATATACTGATTCTACCCATGAGGTGCCCTGAGCGGGCTCCCATAATTCACCGCACGACGATGAAACCTGTGCTAAGTTCTCGGCCGCCGAATTGACCCATACTGTTTCAGGAACACTGAAAGGTTCGCTCTGATCACTGTCAGTGCAACGGTTGGGCGCTTGTTGATTGTGGCGCCTTATGGAATGCTGTGGGGGCTGCGTGCCACATTCCTGCCCGCTCCCCAGTGCTCTTGACGCGATGAAAGAGAAGTGAATCCTCGCTACGGCCTTGCCACCTCGGAGGGAGTGTAAGGGCTTGGATATCTTACGTGTCCTCTAGCTCTTCCGACTCTGAATTCCCACCCGCTCGAATTCTGAATGCACCTTCAAGGACACTGACTGAGGCATCTCGCCTGGTTTCATGAACACCACCAGCGCAAGACACTGGACATCGTTCAAGCTTTTCCCCCTTCACTGAATGCACACGGGCGCCACCAGGACGGACGGTAGCATGTTTTGAAGACCCCGCTGAGATGATTATCGTTGCGCCAAGGGAGGTATTTTTAAACCGCCCTTACATATATGTATATGCGCCTGGAAATCAATCCACTCTAACTCGCGGTCCTTTGTATGTCTTCTTTCTATCCCAACCTCACCATCGGTGAGCTCACCACATTTCTCCCCCCACTAACTGAATCCTGATTGCTTACCACGCTCCCAGGCGCCATGAAAGTCGGTATGCTCGTATCGTACGTCCTGTTCGGCGTGACGACGACACAGGCGTACATATATTACGGGCGCTTCCCCGAGGATTCGTGGAGGCTAAAGCTCCTGGCGCGTCTTGCCTCTACTCTCACTTGGATGAAATGCACCGCTGACGAGAAAACTAGGTGGCTTTCGTTTGGTACGCAAATATATTGTAATCGCCGCGACGAATAATGGCTCAGACTTTCCTGTCCCAGGTTCTGCGAGCACGCCGTCTGCATCGGACACTCGATATAGTACGTGATCACCGTCTCCGACTACGGGCACCCCGAGCGCCTCGTGCGGATCCCCGAATCGTCGATGGTCGCCGTCCTCTTCTCTGCCTCTGCCTCCCTCATCCCCACTCTCTATTCATCCGGCATCGCGCACAGTACAAGGATTCTTCGCCCTCCGGATATACCGACTGTCAAAGCTGCTGTACATCCTCTGGCTCTCGTGGACGCTGTCCCTCCCACGCTTGATCTGCGGGCTCGCAGCATTCGTCTACGGCCTCCGCATGGTCACGTTCCGACACTTTGAGGCTCAATCACAGCGGCTGTTGGCCACCGCGTGGAGTGTCAGCGCCGCGAACGAACACCGAAGCGAGGTCAATTAGCCTCAGTTATCCCGGTTTCACCTTTCCCTTCATCTAGTTGGGTAGAACCGCCGCGATCATCGATAAACTCATTGCTTGAACGATAGGTGTGCCCATAATTCCTCCCCCCATCCCTGGCTTATCCACGCGTTACCAGGTACGTGTATGACGAATCGTCGACTCTAGCCTCATGGTTTCACTGTAATTGGTCTGTCGGTGCTGTGGGGATCGCGATGGTAATACTGGTACGCCGCATGTGCATGTTTCCTTCTTAGCCGATAACTCACGAGGGCGTCCTATCACTAGTTCCTCACAATGCCCGACAATTGTGAGCACCTCACTGTGGAAATGCCCCGCGTTCAACTAAGCGCCCCCAGATATATTCGTCGCCTGCTTCGTTGTCGGCGCAAGATGTCAGTAGCTATTCCCTCTGGAATGGATGGGAAACTAATTTGAAGTATTTGCGAACTCCCTCTTGGCAAGGTATCGTGCATGGCCGAAGCCTTGCCATGCACCCCGCACGTCAACTGACGTAAGCATTTATTTAGCTTGAACTCACGGACGAGTCTCCGCGAGCAAGACCGTATCACTCGGGAGTTTGGAAGTCAGTATGAGATGCCACAAGTGAGTGAATTTGTTCAATCAGCGTTCGGCATAAACTGAGGAAACGTAGTTCGTCCACCTCAACGTTGAGGTGTCTAAAACTCCTATCCATCCTTAATGTCCTGCCCATTCATTGACCCCTCTACATATTTCTCGTTTCCCTAATTCTTCCGATGTGAACTGCGGAACTAATTGAGTGAATAATACTTACAAATTGTCATTCGGTACGCGTATCCTACTGCAGATCTTCTTCAATTGTAGATATTCAAACTGTTATGCGAACCGATCGTGCACTGGCAAGGTACCGGTATTTAGATCCAAAGGAGATGATACACGTAAGTGGAAAACGCACCACGCACGACAATTGACCCTTTGGCATTTAGCTGGGGGAACTCGGCAATAACGGAATTCGGGTCGGACACGTCGTAGCCATTAAACCAGACCTCCACGTCGCGGAGCGCGGGCAGTGGAAAAGTCGCAACAAGGGCATCCGTTTCCGAAAGCAGGCCCGAGTGGTGGAATTCCCAAAACGTCTCGGAGACGTCGAAAACAAGTCTTTCGACGCAATTGTCGGACTTAAGACTGGATATCACTAGGTGATCCGACGGACTGAGTTCCAGGCACGTCAGTCCGGGGAACTGGGAGAGATCCAGTGCTAGGAGGAGAATGAGTGAGAATATGGCAAGCTGGGCATAGAAGGTACCGTTGCTACCACCAGTGGAAATGGACAGTCGAGTTATAGGCGGACGAACCGAAGTCAAAAAAGCCCACACGGCGGAGTCTCTAGCCTCCAGTCCATGGCTAATCTCAAGATCAGCCAGACTGGTGAAATCGAACGTGCAGGAGGGGGACATCAACCACTGTCCCAGGCTAGGGCTGTCATGCAGTTTCATTCGTGTGATCTGCGCACGCTCATGTCCGAGCCGAATTGCACCTGCTGTGAAAGGGGCAGAAGATGGGCAGACCCCATGACAGATGAGTGCACCCAGACTTCGAGTGCACGTCTCGAAGAGAGACGTAAAGTGATCCGAGGTGAACTGCGTGTGATCCAGGTCGCGGATTTCCACCTCGCAGATTGAAGGTAATCCAATAAGATCGCGGATCAAGAGGAAGACCTCGGCGTCGGCCAGTTCCATGTCGATGAAACTAATACAGAGTTTAGCCAGGCCTGGAAAGCGTATCGTCGCCAGCGGTTTCAGGATCTCAGAGTATGCGACGATACTGAGATGGCGGATATATCGGAGGAGGTGGGGTGAGGCAGAGAGGATGGCAGCCAAGCGTCGAGCGGCGGACTCGGGGTCCCGAGCTCAATGGAGGAGGTGGTATGGGTCGACGATGACGTGGCGAAAGAGCTGTGATTGGGCGGATATACAAAGTGTGTGGCAGACGAGGGCGGTGGACTTCAGATCGTCGTAAGGAAGTTCTTCGAACGCTATATCGTCTGTGATCTGCTGTGCAATCTGGTCGCAGAGTTCTTGGATACTGAAGACCGCTTTGGCCATTGTGGTGGCGGGTGCGAAGTGACAACCGGAAACTGCCGATATTCACGTGCGAAGCATGGTCGCATCCACAGGCATCATGATCGATGCCCCATGGGAACTCGAATGCCCAAAACGAAATGGGAACTCGATGCCCGAAATGGAATAGGAACTCGATGCCCGAATAAAAAGGAACTCGATGCCCGGAACAAGGCGGGGACTCGATGCCCGAGATGAAAGAATGCAAAGGGAACTTGATGCCCAAACGAAAGGGGACTCGACGCCCAACGAGTAGGGCTGCCACCCGTTACCGTGACGGTAACGGCCGTCGATTCGACGGCCGTTTTTTTTCTTCCCGACGCCTTGACGGGACGGGACGGGCGATGGAACGGCCGTCGCGGCCGTCTCGACGGGTAGGGTGGTAATTTAAACTTTAGCTTGCCTTTTGACCCTAATAAAATCTGGATTAGGACTGCAATGTCATTAGTTTAACTCCTAAATGCCCACCCTGATGTTTTCGTGCTTCCAGCTAGAGAAACCGACCCAAACCTCGAGGTTACACGTCGGCAATCATGATCGGGAGTTGCC
Source organism: Mycena vulgaris (assembly GCA_029204335.1). Taxonomy (NCBI): domain Eukaryota; kingdom Fungi; phylum Basidiomycota; class Agaricomycetes; order Agaricales; family Mycenaceae; genus Mycena; species Mycena vulgaris. Next base: position 145,170 of record JARGYA010000127.1, on the reverse strand, counting down.
GAGTACCCAACACAAGCGATATAACCGTCTGTTGGGAGTCAGCAGAAACGTAAGGCGAGCAGGAAAGTGTATCCCGTCCAAGATGGAAGTCTCTGTGGACTAAAAGTCGAAATGTCAATGAAGGCAGAGGTCAAGCAATGTCATGATCCTGTAAGGAATCGCATCGAACGATGAGTTATGGTTTAGATGGACTGTCGGGCATGGGGCAGCTATAGTGTGACGGATGAGCGGCTGATGCTGCAACGAAAACCGGTTGGTAAATCGGCGCATTCGAGCGGAATTGTAGGATTGTACTAGGATTGATCAGTAGACGTAATGGACGCAAGCAAGGAATTGGAAAATGATTGAACGATATTGTCGAATGCGGCCAAGTTGGATACCAAATGATAAAATCAGGAGGGGAAGGAACGGCAGTGTAACGTAAAACCGGATACAGCTGGTGTCGGACGGTGCGTGGTGTGAGCGGAGACACAGAAACGAACACGGGAGCGGTGTCCGCCAAGTGCTTGGTGTGAGAGCGTAAAACCAGGAGGAACGTCAGAGCGGATTATGAATGGCATTATCGAATGGACATAGACGAGGCTCGAAGTAGATAGAAAAACGGAAAACGGATTGGACGCCATGCCATTACCAATTCTACTCTGCATCCTTCCCAATCTGCCGATACACGAACCCAAACCAATACCACTCCCGCAGCGCAAATTCCGACCGACTGGAATGCCAGCTTGAAGAGACATGATCAGTATGGATAAAAGGTGAGTGGAATGCCTACATGGCTGGAGTATGGCTCGGATGGAATGCCGTTGAGGCTGGCTCGAATGGATGGATTGCTCAAGGGCTCGACAGCATGGAATGCACCAGGAGCATCAGAGGGTAGTATGTCCAGTAGCACCAACGGACGAAGCACGATAAAGCTGCGCTGGTCTAGGGGTAAGCTTGGCAAGTAGTAATTGTTGACGACGGTTGTCAAGGGCGTCGAAGACGACTTGAAGGCTCTACCACAGGGTATTCGCGCGTAAGCACAAGCGTAACGAATGCAGATGGCAACATAGACAGTCTGGAACAGAGACCTAGCAAGCACGAGAGGAAGCTCAAGCGCATAAAAATACGTTGGACAGGAGTCACGCGGCTGAGAGGACACCCAAAAGAAGTAGACGACATGGCCATGAGGTTTGGAGAAGAAGAACGCAAGAAGACCCGAGTAGAAAAATTGAGCAGCGAGAGGGGCAGCGTCGTCCTGCAGGCACACGAGAGAAGATGACAAGAGGGATCTGATCTCCGACGTCCGCTGATCCACAAACCCTGTCTTCTCGATCACTCGTGCATCGTCATCACCAAAACGTCAAACCATCCACGAGCACTAACTAAGTAACTTGGCCGGCCCAGTTCCTGCGAATATCAAACAGATCGCAGACGCTCATGTGGTCGACACTGATACCACCAGGGCCCTGCAGGCCGAAGCCAACCCCATGTACGACGAGGACTCGATGATGTGAGCGCGGGGGCGAACTCCGACAAGGCGCTGGCGGATTCTTCCTCTCCTGGAGCGGGAGTGTCCCCTTGGACTTCTCTGTACTTGATACTGATACTGTTCATCGATCGGTGAGATGTGATCCAATTTCCCGTGGTGTTCAACCCGCCACTGTGTTTTTCTTTCCATGGATTTCAGCAAATTGAGGAGATAAACTTTCTGCAATACCTACAACAACATAGTGCTGTCTACCATGAACATCTTCTCGCCTTTGGCCTAGAAATCTATATTTTAATCATGTCTTACTGCAGATCTAGCTCCGGGAGTCATCTCTCACGGGTCGCTCCCTCACGGCCTTGAATCAGCGGGGGCTAAATCTATTCTAACAGACTTGGAAGAGGACATGGAACAAATCGATGTTCAAAAGAACATTTGCAGCAACAAACACGAAGGAATTCAGGACAAAAACATATGGAGCCGAGTACATTCCAGGCTACTTCTTGCCGATCAAGCGCTGCAGTGTCTCCTTCGCGTTCTCGGGGGTGAAAGAGAACCGCGCATTGTCGAGCGGTCCCGCCAAATGCGCCACACCTGTAGAGAATAGCATCTTCCCCGCCCACAACATCTCAGCCTCAGTGTTTCCCGCGACGCGCGCCGCCTCTTCCTTCTCCGCCGCCTCCCGCGGGTCAAGGTAGGTAACGTTGTATTTCACACCCTGCACCTCCCCAAGAGTCTCGATAAGCGTTGCCCAGGTCAGTGTCTCGCCAGCAACCCGCAGCTCGCGGCAGGACTTGCCCTGCTCGAGAGGGAGGAGCACAGACTCGACAACGTATCGCACGATGCTGGGATTCGGTTTAGAATTGCCCTTGCGCTGTGTAAACATTGGAACGTACTCGGGCAGTGCAGTCACGCTGATCAGCGCGTCGGGCGCGCCATACGAGCCCGCCGTGTGGTTCTCAATGTCAACATTATTGAACGCCGACGGCACAAACTCCGTGAACGCCCCCGTCATCAGAAGGGTGTACGCGAAGCCCGGCACCTCGCGTGCACGGTCGCGCAAATGCTCCCTCGTCGCGATCTTGTCGCGGAAGTAGCGTCTCTTGCCGATGGCGACGTAGGAGTCAGTGCCAAGCTCGGAGGGGTAGAAGTGCCGCACACCGCCGGCGATGGCGGCGTCGATCATGCCGGGCTGGAGCTTCATGGCGGTGTTGCCGGTGAGGGAGATGACGGTGTCGAAACCTGGAGGACAAATCAGCATTCAACACGGCTTTGCTAATATGAAATAACCTTTGTAGGGGTTGGCCTCGAGAAAGGAGCCGACCACCACCTCGACGCCCTGCCTCTGCACGTCAGTGAAACGCGAGACTTTGGTGGGGTCAGCGAGGACTGCGATGCGCCCGAAGCCGGTTTTGTTCTTCAGAAATTCCTGGACAAGTGGACGGCCGACGAGGCCGCTCGCGCCGATGATAATGACTGAAGGGGCCATTGGTTAGAAGGGCGATACACAATTGACGTTAGATTCCTCTTAAATAAGTATGGAGGAGATCACTATCGGCGTCGGGATGAGTAAATAACGATTGAACATTGGTCAGCGTCCCCGAGAGGATATGTCAGACTTACAAATCATTCGCACAACTGAAAATCTGTCCGAGTTTCGTTCATTGAGCTCGGGGAAAGTAGCGGTGATGATATACGAACATTCCTTGGTGAGTAAGACAAGTTGAATCCGAAGACTGTTCCGCTAGACTCTCCCCGATGCCGATTCCAAGAGAGACAGACTGACATCTAAGCCCGTCGATGCCCGGTCGGGTTAGCCCAAGCCCAGCCCAAGCCCGGGTCTTTGAGCCCGACCCAGGCCCGACCCCAGGTAGGGCTCAGGTAGGGGCGGTTGACTGTACCACTTTCCACATGGTATCCGACCCCTTGCAAGATTCTGTTGTAACCCTCGTAGGCCTTGAATTTGACATTCCAAGGGTTTCAAATGGCCGGAAATGCCCCCAGATTGCCGGGAGGTTCACCGGCCGGCATGTTCGGGTTTAATCGGTCTGCGATCGATTTACCATCACCCTTGGAATGGCGGGGTTGCCCGGCAGTGTGAAATTCTGCAACGTCAGTCTGCATCACTTGCAACGTCACAACGTCACTTTCCCCCTGCCCTGTAAACTCGATTTGTATATTTCTACGCGATAGCTGTACAGCTGTACCTTACCACGATACTTCATATCCAGCTCAAAAATTTATCCTAAATACGATTGTGCCCCGAGCCAACCACTGACCGAGCCGGCTTCCAAACCACTCACCGAGCCCGCCACTCAAACCACTGACCGAGCCCAAGTTTCAACTGCGAACGGAGCTCAAACCCAACCACTGACCGAGCCCGCTTTTTTACTTGTTCTGACTACCGATGCGTCCGTCGTGGATGAAGTGTCTTGAGTTACAGTGCCCAGCATCACTTCTCCAACACGTGTTTTGTGAGCCGAGGAAATTTTTGTGATTTATTTCTGATTTTCTAGGCCAGGAAACCGACCAAAAGAATGCATTTGACACAAGGTTGTGTTTTTTCCCACGGTGTTTCACTTTTTCCAGGACCAAAAAAAATAAAAGTACCTCCAGATGCCAGTAAAAGCTCTGGGAAATTTTGAAAGTCACCTAGCCATTTTATCTATGTGCTCATCCTGAATTATAAGGGCTTCTGGGTCCCTCTAGACAGAGAGTGGAATGGGCCTCGTATAAGCGAAGCCGACACGTGACCGCTAACCCTACCGAATATGGGAATATGATGGCATCATTAGGGTTTGTTTCACTTTTCCAATGGTCAAAAAGTAAAATCTTCTTGGATCAACTAACCAACCACAAGCCATGTTCCTTAGCTTCTCCTGGCCTGTTTCCCACTGTTTTTAGACCTACCCATAATGAGGGCATAATGTAGTAAGAAGTTGAAAGTTTTGACATGTTTACTGCCAAAAGCGGAACCGTGATGTGATGATGGGCACTGTAGTCGTGAGGGGTTCGTGCGGTCCCTGGACCGTCACGGCGGGCATGGCTGTCGCCCTACTCGAGTCAGCTCTAAATGGCCGACATGGGGGGGTCGTCCAAGTCTTCGTGGTAACAACTTTTTACACCGCCATTTTCTCCCCATCCGCAAACACCTTCTCCTCCGCAAGAATCTATGTGATCTTCAAATCCATACATGGCGCAAACTTGCTGTTTTCCCGGATGCGCGCGCCGTACTTGTAGAACAGGAACGGCGACGGTGCGAGGAGGAGCCTGACGCCGCCGAGAAGTGTACAGGCCCAATTTACACCAAGCCTGCTGAACATCTGGACCGTGAACAGCGGGAAGGCGGCGGCGACGAGGGAGCGGCAGAAGGTGTTGGCCGCGAATGCGGAAGCGGCGTGCGCGCTATAACAAAGAACAAATGTGTTAGAAATCGGGATGAAAGGAAGTAAAGGGAGACAACGCACAGATAGGTGTCAACAAGATAGCTCAGGAAGCTTATGAAGATCAAGCTGATGCTCATGCCCACGAAGATCGTGCTCAGCGCGGGAACATACCAGGGCACGCTGGGGTACTGCCCGCTCCACCCGAGCCATAAGATGCCCACGGAGAACGCGCACCCGCCTACCATCCCGCCGAGGAGGCGCTCCTCCGGCGGCGGGAACCCGCGCCACGTCTTCATGAGCTGCGGGCACCGGCGCGAGTTTCGCATGTCGAGGAGGGCGCCGAGGGTGGTGCCGATGCCGACGCCGATGAAGATGAGCCCGTTCTGCGCGATGGTGAGGCCGCGCTTCTCGATGAAGATGATGGGGAAGGCCTCGAATAGTGTGTGGGACGTCAGCTTGGATTGTGAGAGGACAAAATAGCAAAATAGAAGGACGCACGGCAGTACATGACGCCGTAGACGAGCGAGAGATACACCGTGACGAGTACGAGGATGGGCTCCCCAGCGAGCATTTGGAACGGGCGGAACAGGGTGCGTTTGACTATGCCGCGCAAATCCTGTTTCTCGTGTGCGACAAACAGATGCTGCGCCCCGACGGGGTCGGCTTGGCGTTTGGCCTTGACCTGAATCGCGCGTGCCGGTCAGAATTCCGTTTCAAAGCGAGTGGAGGTGTAAATGAACCTTTTTGAGAAGCAGAACCGGGGGGGCGTACGTTTCCGGGAGGGTGAGGACCATGATAAACGTACAGGTCCCCGTCAAAATCATCATGACCCAAAAGACCCACCGCCAGCTGAGTGAGCTTTCGACGATGCTGCGGACTCGCGGTTGGAAATATTCAGATGACAGATGGTACGAAGGACGCACTAGCCAGCGACGATGGGCCCCATGACTATTGGACATTCGGTTAATATTGGAGAATCATGTTTGGCAAACAGAAGGACTTGCCTGGTCCGAGGAAGACGCTGGCAGCAAACATGCTCGAAGCTATACCTCGCTTCTCGACAGCCCAGATATCAGCAATTACCCCTGGAACAAAAAACCGATGAGACTTCTTTGTGATTAGGAGCACGATGCATAATCACCTCCGGCGTTCACGAGAGGACCGACGGCGAAGAAGCCGCCGAGAAAGCGGGTGACTAATAGGGTCTCTATATTTTGCGCGAGCGCCTGGCGTAGGTGAAGGACAGTGTACATTGACATGGCGAAGACGAAGATAGGTCGCCGTCCGACGAGCTCGCTGCCGGGACCCCAGAATAATGGCTGGTTCAACAATGTGAGCAGGTTGAAACACGATATATAGGTAACAAGACACACCCCAAATACATATCCAAGAAGAAAAGTGCTGGTTATTAAATAGGATACCTCGGCCGAGACGTTGAATGCCTCCATAATGGAGAGCGTCGCAGAGCTTGGTGCCGAAGACGCGAACGTTCTATATGATGGGAACCAAAACAAATAAGCCTTGTTTTCGGCTCGAGTTGAGAAGGAATACGCACACGTTCACGGTCATTACGATACATGTCAAGGTGATGTGCCACTTTCTTCTGTCGGTCCAATTCTGCGGGTTCGCTGGGTCGTCAGAATCCCAATATATTTCTTCGGGGCTACGCTGAGGGCCGCCACTCAGATTCTTGAGGGGCAGAGCCAAATCACTGTAGCGGTGGGTACCTTCTCCGTCATACGCAGCCTCCGGTGAGACAATGGCAGAGGAAAATCGCCATGCAAGGTGAATGACGAGCGCGGTGTTTGGGCTTCAAGGTGGGAAACGTTCATGAAGAAGAGCAGAGGGTCTTGGCGCAGTTTACTTAGATGGATTGGTAAGTCGTGCGGTGAGCACGACTCTAGATCTAATTACAAAAGTATATTGTAGTGGTTCAAGACAAAGTTAGTTATTGACATAGTACAAAGTGCAATGGTTTAAACACTACGTAGGTGAGTCAATCATAGGTTGGCATAGCCCTGCACTGGCGGCTTGCCCGAGTCATGCCCGAGGTTTCGGTTCTGATTGCCCGAGTGGTAGTCATAGTCATAGTCATGCCCGAGGCTCTAATTGCCCGAGTCATCCCCGAGGTTCCGTCTCTGATTGCCCGAGTCATCCCCGAGGTTCTGGCTCTGACTCCAATAGAGCTACAACGCGTGACAGGGCTTATTTTATTTATTTTTTTATCTGCATTTATATACTGCAACAAGCAAACACTTCGTGCTAAGACGCGGTGCCCTACGGAGTAGTAAACTATGCCGCAAGGCGAATAGGAATAGGTGGTGGAGATGAAGCGGAAGTGAGTAAACGGTGGTTTGTATAGTACAGTTTTGGAGTGAAGGTGGTAAAGGTAAGCCGACGTGGTGAAGCAAAGGAAGAAGCAGACCGAAGAGGATAAATCAGCGCTGTACGACAAAGAGGTTAGTATCATACACGCGGTACCCTCCTCAACGCGAGTCCTTTTTTGGGTCGTACACCGATACACGGCAGTGCGATCTGTAAAGGAATACCCCTTCCCGAAGGAACCGACGCGCGACATCGACGTTCAAGAGCATGAGCATCAGGGAGGTCTCTTGTGGGACCCCTGTCGCAATCCCTCCCGACGCTTTTGCAAGCCCTCGATTGAGCATAAGTCTCGAACACCCATCACGTCCGCGAGAGCCCCAATGCCCTCGTTGGACCAGCGAAGCTCCTCCACCAGCGAGCGGCTGGTAGAGGTAGTGGTGACAGGGACACGGTGGATGACGACACGCTGCCACGGTTTATCCAGATGGAACCGCGGCCGGTCGCGTTCTTGCAGCGCAAAGTAGGACCGGACCATTTGTCTGCTCATGCTCCCGGAGTTGCACGGCAGTGTACGGGGCTTTTGTGTGCAGAATCAGGTTACCCCCGCGGGATCGGTTGACACCCCTCAGTTTTGAGGCGCCATTGAGCGCCTCGTTGAGGCTGTCACGAAATTGCTAAGGGTCGGGGATGGACTTGATGACGGACGAGTTAGCGAACCGAAGGATGAGCCGCTGGGGCGCCGAGCGAGATGTTGTCGGGGGAGGAGGAGGAGCCTTGTGGGGTAGGCGTGGCTTCTGTGGTGGTTTCTTAGTCGGGGGTTTCGTCGCCGGTCCCCCCAGAGCCGGCGGAGGTGTGGCAGCCTTGGCTGCAGTCGCATAAGTAGGGTTCGTTCTAGCTGCTTCGACCGGGGCAGTGGGCGGGGGTGTGGGCATCGTGATTGTTTGGTCGGCGGTGATGGGAGGTAGAGATGTCGGGTAGAATATCCTTTGCAGCTCGTCAGCCATCAGCCTGAGGTGCAAAATCTCCTCGAACAGTCGTGGTATGCCGTAGGAAGCGAGCACCCCTACCGGTTTGTCTCCCTCCGGGCGAGGGGAACAGAGGTGGTCGACGTCAGCCATAAGTGACTTCACGCCGTCTGCCACCTTTTTTCGGCACTCCCCCCATGAACAGGGCGATGTACTGTTTGGTGTAGGTCCAGGTCGGGCTGTCGTAGTGCTTGATTCTACAGGGGCAGTCCTCACAGGCGTGGGCGTGTTGGGCGTAGAGGGCCGAGGAGAACCCGCACCTGCGGGATCATCCGGGTCGGACCATCCTCTTTTCACGATTCGGTCGGTGGTCGGGGACTGGGTGATGAGGGCTGAGGTAGAGGGCCCCGAGCCTTTTGAGGGTGTGGTAAGCTCTTCAGATGCAGAGGTGCCAGGGGGGGGGGGAGTCCGAAGCCGGACGCTTCGCCCCATTTTTGTTGTTGGTGATGGTTGAAAATAAACGTGACATGGCGTGATAGGGCTACTGGTTCCCTCGAACATTTAACCTGTAGAAAACCCGTGGAAAGAAGTGGTCTGGGGTCGCATGCATGCGGCGTTTAGTAAAGGCGGTGAGTTTGACAGAGAAACCTCACCCGCAAAAACAGACAGTTACAGACTGCAGTTTTCGAACTCCGTTGAAATCCGGCCAATGGAGAGTACCTGCAATGAACTTTGGAAAATTTGGTAGGCTACTGATAGGCTACTGATTGCGTCAATGAAACAGGACTCTGGCGCGTGTTTAGACTTCCCGGAATGCAGCCTCGGCCTGATTCCGAAAGCTTGCCGATGTGTATTAGGAACACTTTCCAAGTCTCCACCCGACCGGAAAGCCTAGATAAGAACGTTCGTGCGTAGGTTCAGGTTTGATTTTGCTGCGGGTTCACATTCTGCCACCGCATGCATACAAAAAAGCCTCGTAACTCGACTATTCGGGTGCGGGGAGTCGAACCCCGTCCGGCTGCTGAAAATCGACAGATCTAACACACGGAATGCAGCCGTGCACCGTACACTACGCCCGATTGCTACTGAATATCTACGGGCCAAATCCTGAACGCAATTTACAAGCTGGCGCGGGAATCCCGGGACTATGACCAGAACGGTTCTTGTGGGGAAGCGGGACGGAATCCTCGAGAGTTGGTGGGATAGAGGCCTCTGGAAGTAGTCCGGATGGGAGAATCAATGTAATTGGACCCAGCCGCACATAAGAAGCGGACTGCCAGCCACTGGGTTGAGCGCATATGAGACCGCGAATTGTAAATGCGGGGAGCGATCGGGATGCATCGAAGACAGAGGAAACGGCGCACAAGGGAAGATACAGGATGCGCGTGCCGACTGCTGCTAGTGGTGCCTTTAGGGATGAAGGCTGGTCGGCGGATGCCCGTAGACGGGGCGGCTGAAGTTAGCACTGATTTCAAGTGGGACGGAAATCCGTGTTTCGGACGTCAAACGGCATGGATTGGGGCAAGTTTTCGATGAGACAGCCACCGGCTGTGAAAAAAAGAGAGTCCTGTAAAAGGAAACAATGACCCGAACCAAAGTCGAACGGGTGAGCTGCGCGTGAATGTTACTCGCTAGGTTGGCATTGCTGACAGCCGCGTCCACACGCCATCGGGCCATTGGTTACCTAGGTACTTGTCAATAGATGTACCTGAAGAATTATGCTGATTTACTCTCAATGACGGAGAATTAATTAGTGCCACACTGCCCGGGGAGTCAGGATCGCATCGTCGGATGTGCTACCTCTTCTCCAAATGTCGGGCTCACGCTATGCAGGTCTGTGTCTCCCCAAATGGCCTTACTCGTCCACCTGGATGCTCTGCCCCCCCAACCACTCGTGATCAATCATCCATTGTGTCGCTGAATAATATCAGGGTCCTATCGTAAAATAGCACCGGTGCATTCCAACCACGTATTCCCTTGCCTCTATTTATCACCGTAGATTCATGTTCACTGCAGTACGATTCAAGAGCTACAATTCCGGAGGGGCCCGCACCTAAGCCATCTTGACTTCGGCACTCGTGGTGAACCTGTATCTGCATAGGACGCCGTTCGACTCGAGCTTGGCCCATCCATCCCCTGGAAATTTCGCCGGCTTACTAAAATGTGGGGCAGAGAGTCCCTGCGAAATCCCCATGCGCCACTGGCAGAGAGCATTCTCGGCGTCTGTGAGTCCTATTCGTCAGGCCCCAACCAATACCCTGGATGCGCTGTCCAGGTCAGTACCCAGTCAACGCGGCAGAATCACGCACGGTCCGTCTCCCCCAGCCCGCGCCTCCGGATCAGCGTCTCTGCGCGCCCCCAGAAATCCGCGCCCCACTGCACGCCGCGCTCCCAGTCCCCCCGCACATCCCGCACCACCACCATCATTATAAAGCGCGGATCCGCGCCGAGCGCCGCCAGCGGCGGGACCAGGCGCTCGAACTGATAGCGCTTCTCGTAGACGAGAACGATGGCCTGGAGGGCGCGGCAGCCCTGCAGAATATTTCGCCCAATATGTTCGTCGTTGGACGTTACGATGGATTGCCCGTCGAAGGCGAGGTGGGTGAGCCGCGGGAGGCGCGCGAGGCCCCCCCAGCCTCTGTCCCCCCAGCTTTCGTGCCCCCAGCTGTAGTCCCCAAGGACGCTGTCGCGGAGGTCGAGGTGCGTGATGCGCTCGAACAGCGGGTGCGCAAAATCGATCCCGCTGGCGCGCGGAAACAATCCGCGGAGGGGCCCGGAGAACCGCTGCAGCGGCAGCCTTTCGAGGTGCGGCAAGAGACTCGCGCTCTGGGATACCATCCAGCAGGAGAGTTCGACCACATTTGTGCAAACGGAGAGGACCTGTATGATCTCGAGCGCTGAGAAGGCGCCCCAGAATCTGATATGTCTGACGCGTTCGCGAAAGAAATCTGCACCCTTCGCCGGGATCAAGGCGCGGAGCGCGCGCGCGGTGATGTGCTGCACTGGAATGCGTGGTCCGGAGTTGGTGATACAGAGAGCATGATAGAGATGGGGCTCAACCCTGCGTGGCATGTTAGGGGCCCAACGGGGTCATGCAAACCGGGGAAGTACCATGTTTTCGCGCGGTGCGAGACACGCATGAGGGCGGGGATGGTTCCTGGGTAGAGGGCGACCGTGATCTCGAATATTTCCCGCTCTAAATCGGGGGGGAGTGCTGGTGTTGTTGTGGAAGGCATAAAGCTGTGGGGGAAGACGAGAGAGTACTATATATAAGGGTATGTGCGGGGCTGTGCACGCACGGGAATTTGACGGTGAGCGCTGATGCCGAGAAGATACAGCGCTCGACGCCAGTCGACTCCCCTGCCTCACTCATTCAAGGGAAATACAGCATCCACCATTCTCAACAGCTTTCATTAATAAGTCATGCCGCGGTGTGAGACTTCCTTGCATTCTGATTCCTGCCCTAAATGTAGTGTATTTGTTAAATAAATGCGCGAGAATCTAGCTCCCAGTGAGTACTTCCCAAAGCTGAATTATTCCTCGCCACAATCCCGGAGATCATCTGGCGACGTGGGGGGGATTTTGGGGGCTAGGGGAATTAGTATGAGTATCCAGGTTTTGGCTTTAGGTGACTGAGGGAGGGGAATCGGATGCAGAAGGCGGAGATGTGTAGACTTCCCATTCGAATGGAGCAATGCGTAGCAGCCACTAGCCCCATGACTCTTCCGCGGAGTCGAAGGCAAGTCGAGGGAGGATGCGGCCCAATCACGCACGTGGCGTCGGACTTTGAATTCTGCTCCTGGCGTCTTCTGGCGACCACTGTGTAATTGCCCTGCGAGACTCCTTGTCTTTCCCCTGGTTCCTGAACCCAGGTGGCCGAGTCCGTTCTTTCAGCCCCAACTCCTGAGTCCTGACTTGGCTCGCGACTCGAGAATCGAGATGAACTCGCGCCTGGCTAGCATCGACCCGAGCTTCCTTTAGGCCAATTTCCCTCTCAAATATCTGGAGGATTCTGAGTCTTGGATCCAAATACGTTGCCCACATCCACATCTATACGCCGAAGATGTGCAGCATTCATTTCGTTTTCTGTTCGCCCGTCTCGCCGGACACTCTCCTCTGTTTGCACAGCGCTCGAACCCCCGTCTTATGTAGATACCGGACAGCACCCAATACCTTTAGTCTTACCCGCGATTTTGAGGCCCATCTCCTGACGAATTTTAGGTCGATATACGGCCTCATGTCTTTCTCGGCCGAATCAGAGCTCAAGACTTCGCATCGCGCCTTCTACTCGTAAACACCTCTGGGACGCGTACCAACTCAAATTCTTCGAATCTTGAGCCGCCTTTACACTGGCCTCATGCCCCCTTTCGCCATGACTTCATGTCTGCGTCGATCAATTGTTGTGCAGCCGGGGCTCAGCAGCTCATGGCAGCAGCGGAGCGCTCACCGGTGCGCTACCGAAGTGCTTTCGGATTCTGTGCCTCTTGCCACCTAACAGCACTTCTTTGAGATCACGGAGTGCGTACGGGCGCTCAGTGAGCTGCAACAGATTGTCGGTGATCCCCGGGCCCGCACCGCCTACCAATGGTCAATGAAGTACCTCAAGTCAAGCTAGGTAGCTCACGGGTTCCACTGATGCCTTCTCCCAACCCGGGACCATTGTTTTCGGGAGGAGACTAGCAGCGCCCATTGCTTAACTTCCGCCACACTAATCGCCAGATAGGCTGTTTGCTTCCATTCCACAGACGTAATCTCCCTAGCATCTGCGTCGGAGCTTGTCGGACACCGTCTGCTATATAACCTGCACACCTCTCGAGCTCCCAAGTCAGTGCCCTGTGACACACACACTCCGACGTCCATAACCCAGGTACGAAGTCGTTTCCCGTCCACGAGAGGACGCTCATCGGTTGGTGTAGAGAAAATTCCTGCAAATTATGCACGCGACAGCCTGGGTCTTACGGCGGAAGGAATGGCACAAACACCGGCAATACCAAGCCCAATACCAAGCCCCGGCCGACGGTGAGGAAGGTTGGGGGTAGCTAGAGGAGATCCGAGACGGTATTTCACTCCGAATAATTGGTTTCCTCGCCTGGTTGACAAACTCATGCATCGGATAATTTTATAGGGAAAGATTGTCCGACGGGGGGGAGAGAGGGTTTATGCGGGCTTATATTACGCAATGTACGCGATCCTGAAGGAAATTAGGAGGCTTGATGTCAATTCGTCTTGTGTCACAATTTGTGATACAGAAAAGGACGCGTGAAGCTGGAATCCCCGGCAAGCGGCGCATCAAGAGAACGGGCGAGAGGCGTCAAAAAGGCCTGATTAAGAGGACGGGAGTAGATTTTGTTCTCCATATATTTACAACTTCCATTAACCAATGAGATATTTGTAGGCCTTCACCTGGTCCACAGTCTAGAGTGGCGACAGAAAATCCGGGGACTTGCGCCGCAATGAGAGGAGGGAATAGTGGATATTAGTCATCCATTGAAACGGATCAGCCAGGTCTCCTAGCCGCTCAAAGCGTTCACATAGGGCTGCCCCAAGATCTTATCGCAGCATTATATATAATCCCACCTTTCTTGTCTTGAATGGCAACCACATTCAAACCACATGGTTCCCTAGGCGCTGACTCCAAAATGGATAAACTCACACCAACTTCAAGAGAAGGGCCATCGGGGTTGACTGTATGGAGTGGCAGGTTGAAATCTATATTCCGATCATCAGTGGCCCAGATCAAGAGCAATTTAACCCGGCACTTACTCTCAGTCGATTGCACCATTACAAGGACTTCATCTCTCCGACTTTCGACGGAACCTATGTGTCAAGTACCCCGAGATTTGCTGTGACGCAACATTGCTACTACGGAACGTGGGCCCGGTCGAGCGAGCTGTCGCAGGAATGTTGGGGTCAATTCATTGACCGGAGGTCACTCCGCACTCACATCTCACATCCAAACTCGAGGTTCCATGCTGTCGGGGACCCCTCCAATCCCACTGGAACAGTTTGCAAGAAAACATTTTCATCCATTATGATTTTCCCGAACATTTGCGTGTCCTCTGGAAGATCATCCTGGGGATCGCCCGGGACCACCTGTTTCCAAGTATTCAGTAAATGCAGAGGATCGTCATACAATTGGTTACTCTGAAGGCATATGCTGAGGGACGGAAATGTATCAACCCCCATCTACGAAAAGAACGAAAGACTTACATCGCTGGCATGGGCGTGGGGCTAAAGGGCGATAATAAGCTGTTCGTACGGACATCCTATATACCGGACTTCTACGCCCGATCAACATGGCTTTCCTCCGATGATCTGGGATGCGGCAAATAACGGTGATCTTCCTGGCACCACTCGATGTGTGCCAGGTGCATACCTTGCCCACATCTCGAGCTACATGTCGATCGACCAGCCAGCGCCTTTGCTGCGATGAACGAAACGCTCCCTCTCCGACTCAACCAATTCCTCGTTAGCCCAACGGATCTGTGGCTGGAGGGTTATGCACTCACGATTCTTGGTTGACGATCGTGTCTGAGAAGGTCAATCAGAAGCCGTGAATAGCACGATCCTTCCAGGCGTCAATAATTAGGCGCCAATGCACACCCTTCGGGGGATTCTCGTTCCCGGTTGCATCGACAGCTGGTGGCAGAGAATCGACCGCAGGGTAGAAGTCGTCGGCTCGCAATCTCCACAGCTTGAAGCACGATGACATGCGGTCAGGGACGAGGCCGATTGGGGCTGGGAGGATGATCTGATGAGCGCCAAAAAAAAGAGGCGGACGCGCCACAGCGTGAGATTGATCACCGACTGGATCTTCAGAGGTTTACCCAGGGCGCAGTGTGCCAAGTTCAGAAGTCCGACTGCGACGCGGCGAGTACAGAGTGCCGCTTGTCCGAAGATCTCAGCTCATCCAGATCTCTTGTGCAGGATCTAAGTTGAGATCAGAGAGCACGACATCATCTTGCGGCTGCACGCCATCCTCCACGCGCCTACAGAGGCCGCTGTGAAGCGCACCGTACTAGGCGCTCACTGTCCACAGACCGGATCATTATATCCATGAGGACGTGCTCTGCCGCGAGAAAGTGACCCGCGTAAATCCAGAGTGCGCGCGGCGTCTAGAGGGTGGAACGAATTGAATAAAGTCTTGAAGAGACGTGTGGCAAATACGATTCACGCGGAAGATAAGGAGAGGAAGTCCGAGATTCGAGGAGCCAACTTGACTGGGAGACTTGAGAGAAGACGGAGCATTCAGGATTGGCCTTGAAGAGAGGACCCCGGAGAATAAAAAGGAGTACGAGTGAGATGAATGCCCGCCAATGAGTGCTCAGACCGCCACGGTGGCGGGACGAGAGAATGTATCAGTGGCTGTGTTGATCGATCAGATGGATGACGCCAGCGCACGGCTTGCGTTTTGCCACCACTGCATCTAGATCTGTGGCTCGCTATTTGCTCAGTCATCTCTTTGAATGTCTCGCCCGGCTCAAAAATTCGGTGTAATCTGATGATAAACGGCTCAGAACTCAGGCAGCTCAGATTTGGCTCAGAGAGTCTCAGACTTGTCTTGAGACTGTCTATGCTCGTTTCCGTCCGCAGAATGTCCTGTTCTATCCGTCACATTACTGTAAATCTGGGCTCTCGGCGGTTCTACTGCTATTGGTACGATGTCCTTATCTATGCATCTCATTCATCCGCGGGCCTATTTAACGAAGTTCGATAGAATTTACTTTGTACCCGCATGATCATGAAGCTCGCGGACAGCATCCACGGCGCGAATAAAAAAATCTAGTCATCGATCCTGCGCACTGATCGGGTTGGGTGATTTTAATGCCGGTTACGTAGCCGATCTTCATTGTCAAAGCTTGGTCAAAGCGTTGCCAAAGCGCATCTCCTTTTTGTATAATGCTGGCTGATGGTGTCTTTCTTAGACAATTGTCAAAGCCACTCGCACACACAGCCCCCAACAACACGGTGGCCCGCAACAAAGGCGGACTCCGACCTTAAAAGCGGACTCGCCTTAGACCACCCCCCTCCACACTTCAACTTCGAACACCCACATCCCCATGTCCGCCATTGAAACATCCACGTACAGCACACACCCGGCACGATATCCCCTGTGCCTGATCTGCCTCCACTTCGTCCCTACGAGCGCCAGCAGCGTGCAGCTCTTCTGCGCCGACCCGCGCGGGCCTGCCGGCGCCACGCTTTTCTGCGACTTTCAGCTCGACCTCACGCCGCATCTCCTCACGCCAACCAAGATGTCCATGGGAAGCATGGGCTTCCGCCCAGAGCCCACGGCCTCCATCACCTTCGCGACCGGCCCGCTCAAACACGAGGATTACTGGAGCTACGAGCCCTGGCTGGTGAGTGACACACATATCTAGTTTGAGGCACGCCGACGCTGACGTGTGGACTTTGTAGATGCACCTCGCGCCCGACGGGCACCCGGTGTGCTCAGTGGCATCCCACAACTGGGCGCTGCACCCGTTCTTCTTCGCGCTCCCGCACGGCGTGCAGGTGCAGATCCTTATCGCGATAACGCGCGTCTGGCTTCAACGGTCTTATATTCTGCCTTCGCCGGGCAGAGAGGCCGTCTGATCTGATTATCACAAAGCTCATTATTAGACCTTGGACTTATGCATGCAATAGTATTCCCAATCAGCGTTCCAACTCATATTCTCGCCGCCGTTGGGCGTTGGTATGGAATGGGTTGAATGGCCGCGCAAATGGAAACCACGCGAAACTGGCAATCGCAGATGTAGACGTTTACACATCGCACCTGGAAATTTAGCATGTACGGTGCCTCTCCATTCAAGTTCTCTGGATATTCGCCGCTGGAAGCAGGGAGCAGAACGAGGCATCGGGTGAGCGTATAATTGAGGAGGAACCTAATTAGTGGTAAAGGCCTCGTGTATGCGCCCAACACTTAGAGGTAGAACATCTCTGACGACGCGATGTTACAAATATAAAGGTGGTGAGCGGCAGCAATTCTGGACAAAATTCGGATGGTGGGTAATCGATGGGCTCCACACATTTTTGGGGTCTTGTATCTCAATGATTAACCGGAATGTATCAGCACCGCAGACCGTGATTCACCCGGAAATTCAACGGGAATTAGTTTTTAAAAACGCCGGAAAGTACCACTGTTAGGGATTCATACGGCACTTGCGCTCGCCCAAGTATCGTAATTTTTCGCTCCCTACCACGGATCTTACCCCCCATCTAGGCTATCCCGCGAAGTTGCCGCGAAGTGGATGTGGTGAGAAGCATGAGGGGTGGCTGTGGTGATCAGATGACGTGCCGGGGTTGCCGAGGGTCCAAACATAACAGCACTGCCCCTTGCGTCACGCCATCTCGGATTTTCTCTATCGTGGATTTCTCGCCGTCCCAGACCAGTTATATTTCCGCGACGCCTCCCCGTTTACTTATGTTCTGGACTAAGAAAATCACCGGCTAGAGGCTTGCTAGAGGCTCAATATCACCCAGATGTCATCGTCCCTTCTCAGAACGTTGGACAACCTACCTGGTGCCCTGTCTCTGAGATCAACCCGCCTGCCACTTTGTAGGCGCCGTACGCACGTCAGTCTGCTTCTCTCGATTCGCGTTTAGCCGTGGAAAATCTACGCGGTGATTTGACTCGCTTGATCTGATATACCTTCGACGCTTTCTCCACCAGTCAGGCCCCTCTCAATCCTTGTCTGGTTCTGACATTTGATTTCTCTCGTGGCATTCCGCATGCCCTGGTTGATCCTAGCGATCAGCTTTCTGTATGCCTCCGAACGGAATTAATCGGAGAAGGACAAGATGGGGGCCCGCGTGAAGGACTTCCTACTCAGCCATCATATCCATGTCGGTGCTGGGGCCGAAATGAGTGGTGGCCCACTTCGTGCTCATGAGAAAGCTCATACCAGACAACCATCTACAACTAGGCAGCTCGTCACCGAATCTATTCAACGGGGCGTCATGCATCTGCCGCGAGGTTCCCGCGGACCTCCCACACCTGAATAACGGCTATGCGTCGATTCCGGTTTCAGAATGGGCGTGTGTTCCGCCGTGCGAAGACCGAGGATAAAAAAGCACCCTGAGGCGTATTCAAACTTGTCTCATTGCGTCCCATCTCACATTATTTCGTGGCTTCCCAAGGCTATTTATTAACCCAATCATCACCATGCTGTCTGCACCTCGCCCAATGTCGCGCATAAAATCGAAGATCGATCAACAGTTGAACGCGCGAGGGAAGCGATCAAAAGTGGTGTGTCAATCTGTCTTGCGAAATTCTGACGAGCAATGCCGATGTGTTCTACACTCCCGGATCGCAGCTTGCCCGTTTCATTAGTAATTCTATCGCACCCCAGCGATCCACGGCACGCGTAAGTTTAACGCACGCTGCCCACAGGTCACGGGCACTATTACTTATTTTAAGCTTCCGACGTCACCACGGAGCAAATGCCGTCCCCACGGCTTTTTTTTTAGTGCGTTCCATACACAATCTATTTTGGTAGTCTTCTCAGGCATGTTATTCAAGGCTCATTGGTTATGGATAACGAGTCAACACCCCCCCCCCCCACTTCGAGTTCACATACAAACGTGCTAAACTCGCCACATGTCCGGCCGTCTTTCTCGCCGACAGGTTGTATCACCAGAGTCTACTGCAATTTAACCCGCCAAAACATCAATGTTGCATGATTGGTGGCTATTCGCGCACTGGAACCATCGTGTTGGGGTGGAGCAACCGTGAGGAAGGAGCGGCTGAAACGTCTCGGGGGCCCCACCTCCATAGAATTAAGCGTCGTCGTGACTAAGTCCGTCGTCCAATCCGGCTCTAACCCTTATTCGCTTCCATAATTCCTTTACAGAGAATCGCGCGCGTTGTGTGAATGGGTCGGTTCCTTGTGAGATCTCTGGGAGGCCAGAGCACGCATTGAACTCGGCTCCGAGAGAGTTTTCGGCGGCACTGACACACCTCGGATGCCCGAACGCCCCGTCGCCCAATCCTACGCTGACCCTTATGCACTTTGCTAATGTTCCTCCCCTAGCAAGGGATCCCGCGCACTGTTTGGATGCGCAGGTATCCTGGGAGATGCCTACGTCAGCGCATGCGCTGCAGTCGCTTCCGAAACGGCTCTGGGCCAAGGGCCAACGTATTTAAGCCCTCGAAGGAAGAGTCAAACTTTCAACGCCAAGATGAAGCAATTCGTGTTGTCCGCTGTTCTCCTCGCTGCTCTCAAGTCTGTCGCCGGTGCCGAGGTGGCCGTCACCCTGGACATCGTCAACGCGCAGCTCGCGCCCGATGGCTTCTCCAGGAGTACGTGCTTAGACTGTTGCGGCGCCTTACGTTAACTTTGGATATTAGGCACCGTTGTTGCAAACGGCCAGTGAGTGCATCCTGTTCGGTATTGATTTGAACCTCGGACTGAATTCTTTCAGATACCCCGGGCCCCCGATCCTGATCAACAAAGGTGATACCTTGTCCGTCACTGTCAACAACAAGCTCGTACGAACTCAATGTTCGGAATAACAATCACCTGAATTGCCTTTTGATAGACCGACCCCACCATGAGGCGGTCCACGTCTATTGACCTGGACGGAATCTTTGTTGATACTCCGCAATTATACGACGAGGGCTCTTCATTCGTCACCCAATGTCCCATCGGACCCAACGCCAGCTACACCTACGAGATTGGACCCATCACTCAATCTGGCTCGTTCTGTTCGTACCCTCACCCTGTTCCTTTCGAGCGCTGTCCTGATTTATTGTCCTATCCGTTAGGGTACCACTCGTACGCAACTTTATCCCGTTCCTTTCAACCGCTGTCCTGAGTATTACCCCGTAGTCAATTGAGCATCCAGTACATCGATGTATGCGACTCGCGGTTACAACCAATTGCTGGCTGATATTTATCTCCAGGGATTCCGCGGCCCGCTCATTGTTTACGGTATGTTTTGCTGTCAAAGCTGGATCGGATAAAATCTGAACAGAGACTCAGACCCGGAGGACCCGCAGATCGACCTCTACGATGTCGACGATCTCAGCACAGTAGGCTGATAATTGAACTCACCGACTTCGACCAAATGTTGATCCTCACTCTAGATTATCCAAATTGGTGACTGGTGGCACAACACAACCCTGTCTCCGACAATGTTGCCCCAGTATGAGGCAACTGGGATCATTCCGTACGTCGGCTTTCAAGACCCAGGTGGCTGAGCTGATACCTCCGATAGTGTCTCGGATTCGAGCACCTTCAACGGCGTTGCCCGGTTCAACGGCGGCCCCGAGGTGCCATGGCCGGTGGTCAGTGTCGTCACCGGCAAACGCTACAGACTCCGCCTTATCAACGAGTCTGCCCGCAATGTCGTAACGTTCAACATCGAGGGCCACAACTTCACGGTGAGCTACGCGACTCTTGAGAGACTCCTTCTCACACCAGACAGATTATCGAAGTCGAAGGACAGTCGTTGGTGCCGCACACCGTCAACGCACTGGACATGCTCGCTGGCCAGCGCTACTCCGTCGTCGTAAGACCAAAAATCTCGTGACCCTACATGGCAGCCTAAACATATTGATAGCTCACCGCGGACCAAGCCGTCGGCAACTACTGGATCAACACCCCCTTCGTGGGAGGCAACGCAGCGAACAACCTTAACCGTAAGTATTCGAGATGACTTGCTGAATTTATTTATCTGAGTGGATGGGACACAGAAAATGCCAGCTTGTCGCGTGCCATTCTGCGCTACGACGGTGCCCCACTTGAGGACCCGACGACGCCGCTGGCCGTTGGTCCTTTCACAGGCTCCCTCGTCGAGGCCGAGCTCGTGCCGCTGTTCCCCGAGGCTGTAAGCGTTGCCAAAGCTCCCATTGACAACATACTTACGGACCTCTCAGGTTCCCCCCGCCGACGTCAACATGACCCTCGACCTCGAAGTCGTACGTTGACCGTGTTTTCTCACTGCCACTAATCCTCACCGCTTCCAAGGTTGCCGGGAAAGCGATCTGGAACGTCAACAATGTCTCGTTCCTCCCCCCGAAGACACCCACCCTTATGAAGGTTCTCGACGGTGCCTCGACCGAAGCCGACTTCAACGTCACCGAGAACACGTTCATCTTCCCCGCCAACAAGACCATCCAGTTCACCTTCCCTGAAAAGTAAGATTATACTTGACGTCGAAGGTTATCCCATGACTGACCTTGCTTGGCCTGCAGCGACGACGACGACGCCCACCCTCTTCACATGCACGGGCAGAACTTCTGGCTGGTCAAGTCCAACTCGACCGACGTAATCAACACCGTGAACCCAATAAAGCGCGACACAGCCGCCGCCGGTGCCAATGGCATGATTCTGCGATTCCGCACGGATAAGGCCGGACCCTTCCACTTCCACTGTACGTCCCCTTGGCGCATAGCCTCGGAATGGAACCGACTGATGCTACCTTTTACAGGCCACATCTTCTGGCACTACCAGGCTGGACTGGCAACGGTGCTCCTGAACGATCCCGCGGGCACCAGAGCACAAGTTAAGCCCGATCCTGAATGGGACGCGTTATGCCCGGCGTATAACGCCCTTCCCGCGGACCAGCAGTGAGTGAGCGGAGAAATAATTTCCGGATGTATAGGACATTGTATTTGTTTCATCTATCATCTACTTATTTTTTCCCTGCAAATCGAGAAAGTTGTCTTGAAGTTGTGTGCGATTGAGTGTTTATCTTGTGCAGAAGGTACTTGCGGGACGTGAACTTCTTCAGCCTTCTCGTCCTCGTGGAATAGAGTTCACCGAATTTCCTGGTTTTGGCCGTCCAGTTCATGAGATCTCCCGGTGAGAACACTGTCTTGGCCGGTATCGGCCCATATCGGGCAGTATCGTGCAGTCTTGGGGGGAAATCTCAAGACCACGCGATACAGCACGATGCCAGAGCTAGCAATAATGGCAATTTGAGCTGTTTTGTATTGCGCTGCATCGAGTGGTCTATTTTTTTTCATTGCACAGTTATTAATATACAAAATTGGCTGCTCCGCTCCCCCCCGCTGCCCCCAGTTCTCCGAGTATCGCCGCGGCTCTCACGATACCGTGCTCCAGCCCGGCCCGCGCCCGAGTCTCCTGGCGCGAGGCCGTGTGCGCACAGGCCGTTGCTCACACGCCCTCGTTCTGGTGCGCTAGCGTGTGCCCGTCGCACGGGACTACCCACCAGGGCGCGCCCTCCTCGTCGCTAAGCGCTCCACGGAGAGAAAATCGCGGGCAGCGGGGCGAGGAAGTCGGCGATCGAGACGTCCCGTTGCGAGCTTGGATAATCGAGCGAGGTGCGAAAGAGCGGGGGTTGCTTGATTTGATTTCATTTGATTTCATTTCATGGGTTGTCGTACCTGGCTACAGATAGCTATCGCGACAGTACTCTAAAAAGTAGTAAGGGGTATGGTAAGTAACGGTATGGGTATGTAAGGCGATCTTTATACTGTCTGAGGCCAAAGGAAAATAGGTACGTACGGGGAAACTTGGAATAGGATAAGGGACATTCGAGGGGAGGTGCGGGAGATTATATTTTGGTTGGATGCTGCCTTCCTGGTGCGGGGAAATGTCGTAGAGAGGAGATGCGAGGCGAGAGAGAATAAGAGATTAAGTAAGTAAAGTAAGAAAAGAAAAGGAGACGAAGGAGAGGAAGGTTCACGGAGGACGGAAGCGCCCGGTATTTTCGACGAATTTGATCAGCGGCTTGAGGAGTTTGGGATGTGAGAGTAGCGATGGGATGTCAACGGCTCCTAAGATTCCGGCGGCGTACGATGCGGACTGGAGGGCAGGGCGGAAACGATTCCACGCTGGACAGTTGAGCAGATAGTGAGTCACGGTGCGAGTTTCGAAGGCAGCGCCACATGCTTCGCACTTTGGCGAGTCAACCTGGTGCAGCCGAAACCGGGTCGCGTTGAGACTTGAGAAGTCCGTCCGGAGGCGAGCTAGCGTCGAGATCATGGCGCGGGGGATCGAGGCGGTGTAAGGGGATCTGAGTATGAGTGATGGGGGGGAGCGGTCAATCTGTCGCAGGGCGCGGCCTGTATTGCTGGATCTCCACTCCTCGGCCCATCGCGCAATGATGGTCTCGGTGATGCGACGCTTGCACGTTGTGAGCGATACAGGGACGGATGGGGAAGGGAGGAGCCGTGTTGCTGCCTTGGCCGCTGCATCTGCGAGTTCTTTCCCGACGGTGCCGATGTGCGCAGGTGTCCAGAGGTTGGTGATCTGCAGGGTGGGTAATCGCTCCATGGCGCTCCGGATAAGCTTGTCATACTTTATGGCTCGGAATTGCCCAGAGCGAGGAGCGGTCGACGTGATCCCCTTCAAACCGGCCTGGGAGTCAGAAACCATCAGCGCTCGCTCTTGATCCGCTCCAAAAGCCTTCTCCGTAGCGCCAATAATCCCCTCGACTTCACCCTCAGCCACCTGGCCGTCTCCCAACGGGATAAGCACCAGATCACGCTGAACTCCGTCTTCAATGCGGACCGCCGCACCACCCGCCCGCCCATCTAGCAGTGATCCATCCGTGAACCACGTCGAAAGGCGCCAGCCATCGTCCCGCAACATCTCGCGAAGAACCTCAAGAGCATTAGACTTGTGCGGGATGATGGTTGTTACCGGCAGGGGATCAGCCCAAGGTGCCGCGTAAACCGGGACAATTCTCTCCATGTCCAAGGAGTAATCCAGAAGCGAGAGATCGACCGAAGCAGGGATGGCGACCAACGGTGTCTTTCGGCCGCGCAGTCGTTGACCTTGTGGAGGGACGCTATCAGGCCATCGAATGACTGGGAGGCGTTCTACGTAGTGGAGTGCCGATGCCAGTCTTGGTTTGCGAGGTTGAAAGGCGATCGCGTCCAAGAGCACTGGGGCAAGCCCATGTGATGGCGGGAGGGAGAGGTACCGAGCCAGTCGATGAAGGAGTGCTGATTCCAAGCGCAGAGCCGCTGGAAGGAAGTTCGGCACGACGCCGACGAGGAACGGGGAGGTGCGCAAAGAATCTCGGCATCGTGCGCGTCGTGCGCGCGCCGTACCCACTGCATGCACACGTACGGCGCTTCCATCCTGCGGTCCACTAACATCAGCTACGAACAAGGTGATGGGCACAACGATGACATACCTTTTGTCTCGTTGGTCTCAGTGCGAACCACGGTGAAGACGGGGGTACGGGGGCAAAGGAATCGTGGTCGTGGTCGTGGCGGTTAGCTCGCATAGACAAGGCGAGGCGATGGCGGGCAGCGCCGCGCTTTGACATGCCGCGAGTGGTTTCTCCCGACGACATGAAACGAGGGTTGGACGAAGTGAGGAGGAGTCGCCACTGAGCAGGAGGGATGAGCAGGGCGGGAGAGAGAATGCCTAGATGTTCTTGGTTTCGCCTGGGGTGAGTTGTAACTTGTGGGGCTTGAGAATATATGTGGATGGTCTGGAGGTGATTCTGGCCTCTAGGACGCGCGCGTGGATGAATCGAGACACACAAGATTTTGCATCCAGCCCTGATTCTTGATCCTGCGTATAAAATCTTGAGAGGGAGAGATTTGACCTTGCACGAGGAACATTGATCGCAAAAATCATCTATGCTTGAAGTGGTTGAGCAGTTTGGAAGGCTTTGGGGCCGTTGGCTTTGACGAAGAATTTGGGGAACGACCTTGAGATCCAGCGTGAAGCGGACTCGTCACTTGAGTGGTCAGAGCGCGGGAGGTTAGATGAGTTGCAGGTGAAAGGTGGAGAAGAGCCAGGTGTAAGGGGGAGAAAGCACTAGCAGTAGGGAGCACAGTGGCGTCGGCGATGTCGTGGTACGGGAGAGAGCGACATTCCGAACTCCGCTGCTATGGACGGGTCATATTGATTCATCGCCCGGCGCCGATTGACTTGAAAAAAACTCTATAAATCTATGATGTCATGAGGTCGTTCAGAATAGGGCAAAGGGATTTTGCCGCTGCATTGACGTTGCCGCATGCAGCGGCAATCTCAGCGGCAGTCTGTGTTAGTCAGTTTTGCGGCATATGTTGAACTCATTCCCAGAAGCCTGCTTAGCTTCCCATGGACTGTAATCATATACTCAGGCATTCTATACGTCGTTGTGAGCAACAATACATCCACATCCTGGCGCTGTGAGCGTTTGAGACATGAAATACGGCCGTTTTCAAAAAAGTATACGGGTTTGATTGAGTGGTGCTCCTTCGTTTGTGCTTACATTTGTTGACTGTTGTGGAGCTGATACTCCACACATCCGAGTCTTGCCTGAGGTATTCTACTCGTTGTACTATATCACACAGGTATCCTTTTATGAGGCCATGTTGCCAGAAAATACGCATATTTCAGAGGATATGCTAGAGAGTAGTAGGAAGGAAGACTGGATAAATTTTGGGTTCATGGCGTCGTGAAGTGGGGCCAAGTGGAGCCAAATCAGTAAACAATGGTAAGCACAAATGAAGGAGCACCACTCAATCAAACCCGTATACTTTTTTGAAAACAGCTGTATAAGTCCGTGCAGCGGCAGTCAGCGGCACTCTGCGGCAACCAAACAGCAGCAAATAGTCCGCGGCACTTGTCTGCAGCACTTTGGCACTTTGCAGCAGCAATCTGGCGTCAGCCTGCGGCACTCCTGCCTCTTTTCTGCATCAGTCTGCGGCACTCTGCGGTGTGACGCAGCGGCAGTGTGACTTATCTGCGGCAGTCAGTGTGTCTGTCTGCGGCAGTCAGTGCCATCAGTCTGCGGCACTCTGCCTGTGTATGCTGGGACCTCGAACTCTACATGACACAATATTTGTCACATTACACTGGCCAGTCTCATGTCCACCATTTCTGCGCGCCGTAACATTGTTCAACCACGGTTTAAAAGCAAGTTCAAACTCAAGTTCAGTCATTCACTCCCTGACCTATCCTCCAATGCGCCGGGACCATCACTTGGGATATATAATATGGTTAAACGTTCAAACTCCCATCCACATAACAACCCTGTGATGATATCACGGAGTTTCTCGCTCTGCGGCAATAGCACAGCCACTCTGCGGCAGTCGAACATTGCCGCTGCATGAACCATCCTCGGGGGTATTTTGGGATTATGTGAGAAAACGATGGCGATAATTCAACAGGATCTCATAGCAAGGTCTAAATACTCCCCTTGTGTGATGTCATTGAGTTATTCCAAAAGTAATCCTCCCCGAGGGTTATCAGCCACGGTTCAGGCTCGACGCTAAAATATTCCTTGTTTCCTGCCCCTGAGTGCCAGGATGGGGGCATCTACCACTATATGTATGGTGATATTTACACTGGCAGTATCAAGTTGAAATACAAAATCTGCGCTTACTGGCGCTCTGCGGCAATAGCACAGTCATTCTGCGGCAGTAGAGTATTGCCGCTGCATGAGTCTTCCCCTCATGTTTTTTGAGATTGCTGCATGAAACGATCTTAATGCCCGCATAACATCTTCGGCGCATGTCAAAAACCTTCCCTGTTGTGTTGCAATTGAGCTATTCAAGAAATAATTTTGAATGCGGACAGAGTCTCCGTGCAACACTGGCCGCATAATTTACAGTATCGGAGTTCTTCCTATCCCCGAAGGATAAATTGGCGTGCTGAACAGGATTTGCCCCAAGATAACTTTTCAGCGGGTCCAGATGACGCGGGGAAAGCATCATATTTTTCTTTGTGTAGCCCACATTGTTCAACACCGTGCAGGCGCAAGTCTATTTATGTATTTTGGGACTGATGCGGTACCCACTTTATCTTGTCTCCCATGCTTAAACAGTCGTTCTCATGCAAGATATCACCCAATTGCTCGCAGTGGCAATAGCACAGCCACTTTGCAGCACCAGAACATTGCCGCTGCATGAACCTTCCTCATATGTATTTTCAGAATAAGACTGGGAACGACGGGGATACGTGCATAATATGTCCTGGTTATGTTGAAAACCTCCCCTCTTGTGTTTCAATCAATTCATTCAGGAAATACACTTCATTGGAGACACAGTCCCCGCGTGATGCCAGCCACACCGCACATATCAGGGGATGCTGTTCTGCCCCAGAAGAGTTAGTTCACCAATTGAAACAAGTTCCATTCAGAAGACTCATCCAAAGCATTAGCAGAGCTGACATAAAGACCATACATTCCTTTAACACATCTAACACATACTATTATGCTCAACATTGACCGAATATGTATTCTTGTTCGACTGGAAATTGATGACCTGTGGGCAGGGTCAAAGTCAGGTTAAATAACGTACACTAAATGATAGAAGTGCGTTCCAACGCCGTATATACATATCGTTTCGGCGACATAGCCGTCGGAGTAGTATGATCGCGGGTTGCCTGAGGGACGATGGTGGAAGGTGCGGGATTTTAAACGGACTGCTGGGAGAATCTGCCACATGCTATGGCCTCAGGCTGCTGTAGCGATGTATATTTCACGGTAGATGGAATCCTCTAGAGACTCGAGAGAGTCGGAGAGACTGACTGAACGCCGGGTGGGCCGGGGGTGGACGCAAGAGCATCAGATGGTGGACAGGCGCGACGATGCGCCAGCCTACAATAAGTTATTTACGATGTTGCTGAGACAAGCACAGCACCGGTGAGTGAGGGACTTCTGCTGCTTGCGGTGATGCATGCGGCAGCTCAGACGTGACACAACGGCAGTATTGCCGCATGCAGCGGCAATTTCAATTTTTGCAGCGGCAGTCAACGGCACTTGTAATGTCGAAATGTCACTTTCGCCCTGCCCTTCAGAATACTAGTCAAGACATTTTCAAGACAAATCCAAGGCTGGCCGATATTTCCTAGACCGCGCGATACCTCAGGATACCGGCCAAGACGGGGTTTTCACTGGGGAAGTCCATGACTCAGCGAGTTTGAGCTGGAGAGCGAAATCTCCGAGATCACCGCCTTCATCGACCCGTCGCCAGCCCGCCGCATATCCTCCGAGTTGCACAACGCGTCAAAAATATGGTTCCGTTCCCTCTCCCCGTTCTCCGGTCTTCACAGCTGCGAACATAGCTAAGATCTAACCTCGACTATATCAAGTCCTCACAGTTTACAAGATTTACGGCCCTGACGGTAGTACCACGTGTTTCGACTGTTCCCCAACACGGCGAAACTGGAGCGAAGCGAACGGACTTATGCAGAGTCCGCGTGCGATCCACGAATTGCGATGCTCGTGGTCCTGAACGTGCTGTCGGACTAGGAGGCGGCGGGGCGGGGCGGGGAAGATTATTGGTCGCGCGCGGAAGCGGTCGTTCGTCACCGCGGGACACCCGGAGGCAGGTGATTTATTTTGAAGGCGCTCCCACTATCTCATCAGGATTTATTAGAGCTCGAGGTTTCTTAGCTTCTTGTTATCAGGGACTCGGAGAAGTAATTTATTGGCGATGCTGACGGAGTGCGGCCCCCATGTTGCTCACCGGCAAAAAAAATATTTGGGGCGAAAAACAGGTTGAAGGGCCATGTACTCAATTTGCTCACTTGAATGATTGAAACCTTCCTGAACTCTCAAGAAATAACTCATGAGGCGAACAACTTTCAGCACCGGTTCCCACTGCCTCAGAACCGCAGGATGTGACATCCGCCCTCCACAAGGACTTGTCAGGTTCCACACCCATCGAGTCATGTGATGTCCCCGTTCCATGGGTTCGTTCTTTAAAATTGCCTTGCCGTAAGTAACATACTCCCATTCTATTCACTCGCGTCCCCGTGTGATCGATATCTGCCAGGACTAACTATTAGACTCGCGATTTAGGGCAGGATTTTCAATTTTGACAGAGCCTCATTGAACGGATGACGGGGGAATATCGGAAGTGCCGTCTGGAACCCATCAAGTCAATGCTTCTCTAAAGTTCGATAACCAGTGTCCGCAGGATTAACCGCAGCATCCTTCATACTACGGAGTGCCGGATCATGAACCACGTCGCGCAGAACAGTCAATTTACTGACACGCGTCGAACTCTGTCCGGCTTCCGGATTCGCCTCCGAGCCGGATGCACAGAGGAAGTTAGTAAATATATCCGGATGGAGCAAACTTAAAGTGTGTCCAATTTATCTTTATGTAGTTGATAATTGAGGGCTCGGGCTGAAGCTACAGCATGGAACAGCCTCGAAGGAGTGAAGATTTGAGCGCACCGGAATTCAGGCGAGAGACGAAATTTGAATACATCAATAGGAGGGAAGTGAACTGCGCCGACGCGACAGAGACGGCGCGAAGCCCGGATCGGATCTTCCTGAGTGAGCCGGGAGGTTGCCGATGCTCCAGGAAAAGGCCCCGGGAGAGGCGGAGAGTGCGGAGTTTAAAAAGGGGTACAATTATCTTTAACCAGGGACACATAAATAATACCGAACCTAACTAACTTCCTTGGGACTTTTGCATATAAATAAGTAAAGAACTACTCCATCCTGTCGATCAAAATTAACCGATGACATGAGGTCTATCTTATAAGAAAGCCTGTGCGGAGTAGAAACAAATCACTGGAGGTCTGAAGCAGGGGAATCAGCGGATATGAAATTACGAGAGAGGAGCGGCTTACCGGCGGGGAGTGCATTGTACTTGGGGCAGAGGTCGAGCCACTGCGGCGTAATAATATTCGCCTTTGGCCCAGTCCGAATGGCCTCTGGTGACTCGGCGAAGACCACGGCCAAGCCAGCTCTGCAGGGGCGGATGCATGGTGAATATCGAGTCGTGAAATGTGGCAGCTAATCTCACTCGAGATGCCAATCGATGTGGCTGTAAAAAAGGTTGTTAGGAAGCGATGCAAACGGATATGATTCGACAACGTACCAGTGAAGGAACCAAGGCCCAGGGTTATCAGCTAATTGAGAAGGGAATGAGACAAGGCATCGTAAGATTGAAACTGCAGCAGCGCTTGCCTCGGAACCGGATAATAACTCCACCGGCCTCAACCGCAACCACATCACGACGTGGTCTGGGGAATTGAGTCAGGGTGGACAGCGTCTCAGTGGCGGGTCCCACTCACGGGTTCACGTAGTTGATCGGACCAGCGGCGCTTTTTATGACGTCGAAAGCGTGGCCACTAGCGCCCGGGGTGAGCTAGTTACACTCTTATGTACGGCCAATAACTCACTGAAGATGGAAGGGATGCGTGATGCCTGAGGAATGGTGTTTCAGGATATAGATCACGTGACAGGACTGTTCTACTGACCGTGCGCTGCGCCGTGAATGCGGAGCTCCACAACCTCGTTCGGGACTAGAATGAATGTGTGTTCCCCGACAGTAAAGTTTGAGGCTACGGTCGCTCCGTTGATGATGCTGAGCAGGGTCGGCAGCGATGGCGGAGTGTAGACGATGCCATTGATTTCCCAAGTCTGTTGATTAAGTCAGTGGCGAGGTGCAGGAAGTCATGGTTGGGCATACACCAGGGCCCGCAGCGTCAAAGTTGAGGTCGATGATGTGATCAGCGGGGGCACTGCCTCCGGGTGCACCGGGGTTAATCAGGGTCTACGAACGTATGAAGCCCGAGTTGCAAGGTCAATGAATGGCACACACGGCAAGCTGGAACTCTTGAAGCGGGCCGGGACCCTTGGCAAGAGGTGTCGCGACTAGCGCAGAGGTTGTGGGATCTTGTATAGGAGCGCCTGCGTAGCGGAGGATAGCCTTTACATTTTCCTTGTCCACTGCGTTGAACGATTAACGGTCATTTCATCAGAGGAACTGTTGTGCTCACAGGTCGGACTCGATCCCGCCACGGTCTATAATTCACGTCGGATGAGTCCCTTGAACATCACATAAGCGGAGCATCCCACCATGGGTGCATGAATCCAGTAGTTTTTAATGGGGGCGTTCGCGTGGAGCTGCCGTCGGATCAGGTCGCGTCGCTGATGATGATTGAAATACACATACCACGACGCTGTAGCGTTGAGCTAGATGGAATATCAGAACTCGGGCTTTGTACTACAGCGACTGCGCGCACCTGCATGGATCTCGAAGCTGCTCACTGTCTGTGAGATTGCGTGAGCGAGACTTGTCGTCGTGGATGTGAGACGAAACAAACCAGGGGAACGGTCGCGATGCCGTCGGTCTCGATGACGTCAAACGTATGCGAGTCGATGGAGAAAGTGAAGGCTGCGAAGCCAGAGATGTTGATAACCCGGAGACTGAGGGAGTCAGAAAGGCGACGACGCAGAATTAGGGTTGTTAATTACCGGTATCTGTCGACAGAGATGAGCACGATCATCAGAGATAGAATGAAGACTGTGTTAGTACTTCTTTCCCTGGACAACATTGACCACGGCCCATGGAACGGCGGGGCCCCCAACATATCTCTGTAGGGGGAAGATATCAATGAATGAGATGGATTTTCCTGCGTGCAACTTACTCCGACGCCATTGATGAGACCGGAGTCGGGGACTGGTTCGTGGCCATCGACCTTGAATTGGGCCATCAAAGCCTCCGCCGGGGCGTGGTACCTGTAGCGAGGACATGAGAGAAAGGGCTGATAGGTAGGATAACTGCACGCACCAATCTGCCAACGTGATAATCGTGCTCGGGTCATCCACGTCCCACAAGGCCTTCTGCGGGTCGTCCGGATCTAGATTGAATTTAAATTTAATATTGGGCGTCAGTCTCGGTTGGCTGTTTACCATCTGTCACGTCCCAATCAGCCTCAATAATTTACTCTGATCGTAGAAAGCTGCTTACAGATAACCAAAGTCCCGCGCTCGCCTTTACATAATCAACAGGTTAGATACGATGAACCATCGTCAGGAGAGATAGTGCTCGCCGTCAATATATTGTGTGGAAAGGTGAGAATGGAACCAGTATGTCCCAGTTTGTTCAAGGAGCGGGAAATTGTACTCTGCAATGATAGGTTATTTGTGTGAAGATATCGACTGAGAAGCAGGACTGACGGTAGAAAGAGCCCGGGGCGATTGGGCCTATTAGATGCAGTTAGGTAGGAGTGTGAACAGTTATTGGGCGGTGCTGACATTGGTTTACGAACGACGGGCTGGACGGAATAGCCGAATCAGCACGGGAGGTAACGATGAAGAGTAGGAGCGACCAACCCGTCCTCGCTGGAAGTACGGTCCTGGAATATACCGTGCCAGTGCTATAACTTCGGTCAGGAGCGTACGAGACATAGAATCAGGTAGGTTTACGATGGATGTGCTGATGAGGTCCAATTGTCAGCAACGACGAGATTCAAGTGGATAATCAGACTTGCCTCCTTCTCATCGTCGGGTTCACCAGCTTGTTGGTGACGTTGAGGTGCAGTACGTCGCCCTTGTTGGCGATGACCAACTGGCCAGGGAAAGGACCCGCTTGGATGGCGTCGCGAGGGAACCCATCGGGGGCCACCCGGACATTCTCGATCTGGGAGAACCTCAGACCATGATCCAGGAGATGCTATACAAATGCCTACCGGAATATTGTAAAAGACATCAGCAGCGAGTGCTTGGCCGAATAGGAGGGAAAGGAGCGCGAAGGAGGGTGTGAGCTTGAAACCCATTATACTGAGGAATGAGATAGAGAAACAGGGAGGTACCTCAGCTCTCTTTATAGGTTTTCCGCCCACAGAGATCCCCGTTTAGGTGGGGAAGGGAGATGTACTGGAATCATGAATTGTCGGGTCCGCGATAGAATTATTCCATTTTGGTTGTCATATCCGTGCGTGCGCTGCATCGGACCTTGACTTCAGGAGACTCATCAATCGAGCATCGAGGGGCCATCTGGACGAAGGGGAATATGGCTCATTTAATTGTAAGCAGTGGTGATGATTACAAGGGCGCCTACCTGCAACTAGCCCAAGTAGGATGGATAGCGCCAAATGCACTCCTTGACAGGCCGGTTTCAGTGTTGACGTTCCCCGAACATCAGAGTTTGTTTAGGCTGTCGTCGAATCGTGGGATTATAGAGACCACGGCCGAGTTACCAACCTCCTGTCGAGCGGTGTTGACACTGAGACGCCAGTCGACGTGGGTCACATGTGGGCTGGGCCACCGCGAGTTTTGGATACCTCACTTCCTGCGACCAGGCAGAGCGGCGGGTGCATGGCAGAAGACGTCCCCATGGACTTCGAAAGGATAACAGACCGGTGGTCGATCGGGAGGACTCGCAGCCAGTGTCACAGCATATTGTGACTCGGCAGTCTGGGAATGATTGCGCTTCGCCGACGCTTACCCGAGGGCCGCTTGCTTCGCACATTTCCCCAACGAGTGGCATCAATTTACAGACTACATAATCTCCCTTGAAATCCCAACTGGGCGTTTTTAGATCCCGCCGCTCGTTTCAATCATGGCCTTGCCTTTAGGCCAATAGTCTTATGAAAGAAGCGCTAAGAGATGCTGCAGCCTGCTGGCTTGGCTACGACCTCCTAGTCCGGAAGCCCAGGGGAATTCGCGATCCGGAACAGGGTATAGTATCATATTATTAGATACCGGGCGGGAGAGGATTAGGATTAGGAGGGAGGGGGGATCAAATTCGCATGTCTCTCCATCGGCAGATTAATCCTACCTACGTAAGTCACCAAAATAGATCCTGCGAGCAAATAGTTCCAATGGAGAACATGTCCTGCGTGCTGCGTCTTCAGGCCCAGCCGAGCTGCATTTTGCAATTCGGTTTTTGTAACATTTCTTCTAGTCCATCTGGCGTATCTATCTCGTGGCTGGATGTAGAGTAGAAACGTCGGTCTGGTATTCAGTTTCATTCTCGACATTCCTTCCAAATCCATCTGAGGTAGCCATCTCGTGGCTGGACGGGGGATCGAAATGTTGTTGGACCGACGTTCACCGTTCGCCGAATCTTCATTAGCGCTGTTTCAGTTTCAACAGAGCCAGACTTCCCGGAGATACACCCTATGTCAATGTCTGGTAGGACATACCGTAAATTATGGGTCCGATCCAGGCCCCTGCGCCAGATATCAAGGAACCGAATTTGATTGCGGCAATACAGTCATTTCTACTACCGATCAACAGCCGCGCGCCGCATAGGGCGCAAGAAATGGACAGGTACCGCCTCTGGGCGGTCCTGGTTCATGGACTCGGTTTCCGCCGTCCAGGACCTTTCCCCGGGTCTGGATTCCATCTCTACAGCTATGTATGCAGTCTCTTAAATTATGTGAGTCAAAAAAAAACATGAGCACCGAACCTTAATTTGGGGCGCTGGCTGACGAACGCATTGGTTGTGTGCCACCTCGTGGCTGCCCGGAGAATATGATCTCACCGCCAAAGGTTCGTCGCAATATCCTGTTATCAGCCAATGAAGGTCCGGCAGATTTTGTTACGATGCCGGCAGAATTAACGGCAGTCGACGGCCCAGGGCAGTGGAGAGGCTCTCGGGATCGAAATGGGGATGCCAAGCCATGTCCTGCGTTGATTGTGATCTATTGGGATCACTCGGCCTCCGTAATTAAGGAAGATGCCGAATACCCGTGACATTCGAACTAGATGGTGTCAAGCACGAGGTGATTGATCTCTGGATCGGTCAATATGATCTGGCCGCTGAGTTGATGGTCGGATCATCGGCAGCACAGCCACATCTCTTTTCGGAGTTCAGTGATCCCTCTCGAGACTCGCCCCACATTCACCGACTGCTTCCCAACACTCCTTTCGGACGTCCTTGGCCGGCAATCGACTCCCATAGCATCGAATCTCTCTGTATAGTGCTATATCTATATCAAAACATCTGTACTCGAAGAGGAACTAGGACCGATGTGGTGAAATCGACTGAAAGAAGGGTATAGCCGGGATTCTGATGCGACGTTGAATCGTGAATGATGAACGGATAGGTTTTGAAAAGTAATCCGACATAGCATTTGAAGTACGCGCCGATGCATTCTAGGTGCAGAGCCGACACTGCTGCTACGAGTGAGATGTACATTGGCATTATTTGACAGCCAGGGTTCTATGTGCATCATATACAGAGGTAGGGCTCCATTGTTACTGCAGAGTAATGTGCTAGGAATGCACGCGAAGGGAAGACAGCTAGAGGCACTGAGGCGGGCGGGCGGGACGACGAGTGGCGACGCGACGGTCTGAAGTGGGGCACCGGCGGTCGTGCCGCGAGGGGCCATCAGTCCCGTGCAGGGGGGGTCGTGGGACTTATTGGCTGGTCCAAGGATCAATCACCTCTTGGTATCAAGGAGAAAATCAATGCAGAACTGACTGGCTCAGGTAATTATATAAGCTGTTCAGACGATAAGACGGTCGGATTGGTGATTTCCAAATGTAGTTACCATTGTCCTATTTAACCTCACTGCACAGTGTAAAAGCCATGGCTGGAACCTGACGCATCGATTATGAGTAGCGGCTAGTAGCGGTAGTCGACATTTGAAGGCACAACGACTCCGAAAGGAAATTTGATGCATGCGGGCGTTTGTGGTTCCACAGGACTTGACCGGTGCCCGAATTTATGGTACCCAAGGACACGGACTCGGGAGAATTGGATCCTCTCTGCTGAATGGAGATATGACCAAAATATACGCGTTTGAGGGAATCCGTGAAGAAATCACCGACGCCGCTTCACACAGTCCTTCGAGAACGGATCTTGACGCCCCATGTACCTAAGCATGGAGCGCGACGGATGCAACAGGTATTTTGAGATGCCTCAATTTCGTATGAGTCGTCCTGATGAGGACATCAATTGCCGTGTCAGACTTAAGTCAATTCTGACACGTACGTGATACGCAGCAATTCAGAAATCGTATCTCTTTATGTCTCCGTGAAGACGTAATTGTGACCCACGACAGGCCCCCGGTCGCTCAGGCCTCAGTCGGTCCGCCTGAGGTCCAGGATCTTCGTTGATTTACCTTATGTCGGACCGGCGCTAAAATGACCCAAAATTAGGATTTTTCCTCCGAACATTGAAATCGGGGTAGATTCCGTCCGACATGAGCTGTAAATCTGGATGAAATTCCGCGCAAGACTTAGCATTGAACAAGACTCACCTTTTCTGGTGGCTGACCATGTACACAAGGCCACAAAAATATTTTTCGCTGCGCACGATTTACTTTACGACGGACCTAGTGGCCTGGCTTTCGGGCTGATCTACCTTACGATGCGGACGCGCGAAGGCCAATTTTTGGGCGTTGATTTACTTTACAGTGGATCTGCTTAGGACCGAGTGAACAGGGGCCTTCCATGACAGAGCCTTCCGTAAATGAAACTCGCTGCCGATATGACTCAGGCAGCAGATATGCTCGATCTGGCTCCAAATCTCCTTACAAGATTCATCAACCCGGTCATACCGGTGAACATTGAAAAAATCCAGAGTCTCGAATCGATGGGTGGATCTCGCATCACATCTAGCCTCATTTGGAGCCCTATTCGGATCGAATGCAGGCGGTCTCTGGAAGAGAAGCGTATACAGCTCCGACCAAGAGATAATCGATGTAAATCATGCGAAAAAGTCGGGAAACATCCCAAACAGAGGAGCTGAGGAGATTCCGGTCCAATTCCGGCCTCTTCGAGCCCGCACCAACAAGAAAACCGTACGTTGAGAGGAAAGACTGAAGAAATGATGTGTAGTTCTCAGATTCCCAGCTGCCTCGCCGTTGTTCTGAAATGTTGGCCCAATTTCTGTGCCTTGTTGAAAATATGTCCTTTCCTTTGGTACATACTCACTCGAAGAGTTTCTGGACATTCCAAATTTCCACTAGGTGTTATGTAAAGTGGCGGCAAAAAATAGTGCACACACCGGTTCGGGCCCATTTCTGGGTCGTATCTTTTCAATTAAAATCATGGGATGAAGTTTGAGCAATTTCTGGAGTTCCTGCATGGTTCAACCTGTGCAACGTTTGCTCCGTTGTCCCGTAATTAAATAATTAGAGGTTTTCTGGAAAATCAAGTCTGCAGAGTCAGGCCATATCGAAAAATGGTGACCGCAGTCTGAAAGTACTCATGGATCATCCGTGGATGTTGTTTGCTCTTGTTGTCCTGAGCGGCATCTTGGGTCGCTCGCCTCTGGAAATATTCAGGAAAATATTGGATGTATTTAATTATGGCTGTTACACATTCCCAAATTTCCTGGACATCCTCAGCGAGTTTTACTCATGTTCCACACCCAAATTGCACCAAAATCTATTTCATGAACCAGAAGCCCCAAAACTCTTATTCGTGTGTGTCAGGGATGTTTTTGAATATCCCATAGATGTATGTTGAGACACTCACAGAAGCAAGAGAAGGGGAGGCTAGAGCAAACCACAATATGCCATCCGTTCTTGATCCGTGAGAAAGTTTGTCCGATGATCATCCACGGACAAGACCCATCCGTAAATTGACGTGGGGCATTTCGAAGTCCGATCAAGTCCAACGCGTGCCGAACCGCTTACGTCGCCCTCCGCCGCCGGTTATCCTCCGAAATTGCGTCAGCTCCTCCTCGTCGACGGATGGTTATCCGGGCTATTCAATGCCACACTGATTTGCTCCTGTCTCACCATTCCCTCTCATGCCACCAAACGCCACCCAAGCCATTGAACACATCAGTCTTGCGGGACAGAACAAGACCGCTGTCGTCGTCGGCGGTACACTTGGAATCGGCGCCGGTGTGGCTAGACTCCTGGCGAAAATTGGCTGCAGTCGTATCATTATCCTCGGGCGGAATGAAGCGCGGGGGGCGGGAGTACTCGCGGATCTGAAGAAGCTTGCGCCGGAGGGCCAGACGATTGAGGTGGAGTTTGTCAAAGGGGATCTGATGTGGGTCTGAGCGGATATTTTGCTCAAAGTAAACTGCGGCGGCTGACATACGGTGATAGTGATAGCAAGGGTATGCGAGCCGCGGCAGAGGCTCTCCAGAGGGTGGCAGGTCACGCCGCAATTGACTACCTCGTGCGCCCACACCCATATTTCCATCTGTTATATGATCCACATCTCACCTGAGTATCAACAGGTTATGTGTCAAAACGGTGTTCCCAGCGGAAGAATCGACCTCAACGAGGATGGGCGAGTGAAGATCCGACATTCGCTAATAACTTGCTCATTCGACTCCTTCAGCCATGATGAACCATTCGCCATTCAAGCAATTTCGCGCTTCGCCCTGGCCTACCTCCTCACGACACGCCGAACACTCGCCACCAATGCCATCGTCATGTTCATTGCCAACACCGGACAGACGATGCAAGATCTTCGCGTCGACGATCTCTCGATGGCAGATAAGCTGGCCGCAGGACGCTGGAAGGCTGGGTTTTTCATGGATCAGTCGAAGCGCGACAGCACGGTGATGGATTCGTGCATCGAGGTGCGTACTCTCCTCTGGTCTCACACTGCGGGCGAGTGACATTGTACGAAACAGGAACTCAACATCCGCTACCCGGAGTACCGCTACTTTACCCTCTGGCCCGGTGCGCGACATTGACCATTTTTTTATGATCCCAGCCCTGACACATCACTGCACTTCAGGGCTCGTCTCCAGCGAGCATTTCAGCGTCAGCGGGGTCCCCTTCCCACTCAACATATTGATGTGGCTGGGAATCAAGCTCATCGGCACCACCCCTGATCAATATGCGAACATCCCTGTCTACGTGAGTGTCCTGTCCACCCCGCATGAACCCACTGACTGATGGCCCACCAGATCTTGGCATGCCCCGAAGCGCGAGAAACGCTCGGGACTGGGAAAAATTACGACTGGAAGCTGAATCCTATGACCCCCGGAATGTGGGCGAAGGACCCTAAGAATCGCGAGGCGCTGTGGGAAAAGTTGAAGGAGATCATTGGGGAGAAGTAGTCTTTCTTTTTAAACCGACGAAGATCCAAGAGTTTTATTCATTGGCACTTTTGAATTGATCTACCCTGGCTCCCGAGCTTCGCTTGTTTATAATCTCTACACTCTTCGAATCCCGGGTCCTGACTCCGGGCCCGATAAATAATTTAATCTCCTCCAAGAACAGCGCCATTGATTCAAAAATTTCCAGAGCATCTCACGGTTTCGTCTGATTGATGCGTCCATCCACCCAGTACTTTCGTCGATATTCGCTGTGATCGCTTCTGGTTCAGGGGCATGCAGTCTGATATAGGGCGCTCCGGAAGTCATGAATTGTCTCGGTCGAAATTCTGCAGTAAAGAAGTGTGGAATTATAACCCCAAATGAGGCGTAGCTCCCCAAATGATTTCTGTTATCCAGGTCAGACCTGACTGACCTGCTCCCAACAGTTGATCTGTGATTCAACCTTGACTTCATTTGGCAGCGTGTTTCGTCGTCAAGCCTACCTGATGGGAACAACCACAGTGGCAGTGCCACGCAGCTTTGTCTCTTTCCACCAACACCTTCGCGCACAGAGGATTCTCGATCAACCTTCCCGAAATAATCGCGCTCAGCGTCACTATGCTCGGCCGACAGGACTTCTTTGCCTTCTCGTTCTCTCAGATCCATCGGCTACCATCGGACCTTCTCGTCAAATATGCTGGATGTCGTCCCGTCGTTTCAAAAGGGGATCCGAAGGCTTGCACATGATCCCCCTTTGGAGTACTCTTTCGGTGGCCCGCCATCCTTATAGGCACTCCCTCATACACTCTGAATATCCCAGGCGGTAGTAAAAGCTGCCTCGGGATCTACTCGAGCTTCTCGGTCCAAGTGGTGGCAGACCGTCCTTCATTGCTGCGCCTGTCCTCAGCGCTCATTCCAGTTGCAGCGTTTCCCGCTTGGACTCGAGCTACGTAAACGGCGAGCGCAGGGAAGTGTTTCAGAGTGTTTCGCGTGAAATGGGCGCTTGAACGCGGCAATCACCATGCGATCACAAGAGAGAATCTGGCCAAATCTTGGCCGCCATATTCCTTCTGTTGCTGTTACTCATTGTTACTCATTGGTCCTCCACAAGATGTTAGAGGTTATCCTCAGGTGCGCAAGAACTGCCTCCAGCCTCTCCCTCCGACAGGCTCAACGCCTGTAAGAGTAAACTCGCCGCCCAACTCGTCATCAAGTGTCAGGAACAGCCGCTCTGCGGGACTGCATCTTCTAAGCAGCTTTCGCGAATCACCGGAAGTACTGTGGGCGCTCGCCGGCATGGAGGACCTATATAACGGCGTCGGTAACCATTTTGCCTTCCAGCTTCTTTCCCTTCCTTTTCTGCTCCTCGGTCTTTCTCCTTTGTCTTTTTCCTTGCTTTTGGTTCTGCCTTTGCTTTTGCTTGTGCCTTCCTTTTGTTTTTGCTTCCCTTCTAGCTGAGCTACAATCTATTTTCCGGACGGTCATTATGCACGATTTCACCAGTACATTCCTCGCCACGCTCCTCCTCCTCTCCACATCTTTCACGACCGCGGCCCCCATTATCACCGAAAACTCGAAGCGCGCGACGCACAGCAGACGTCAGCTCCGGAGTGGCCGCACCCTCACGACCTACCATCCCGCGAGCACTTTTGAGGCACGTTACCATGGAATCCGCGATATCGAGACCGTCGCTCATGTTCTCAACAGACATATGGTGAGGGCGTCGACCACCCCCTGCGTAAACGCGCGGGCGTGAGCCTCAATGAGTCGTCCGTCGCGTGGCTCCAGACGAAGCTTGGCCTAGAACAGGATAGCATTGCATGGCATAGCGGCTTCACCGCCCCCAAGGCGAAGTATGCCTACGTCAAACAAGCCCGAGTATGACCCAAGCTTCATTATTCGCATGCGATGTCTGACTTCTATTTCTTTCCCAGGACGGCATCTTCTTTGCCAACGCTGTGGCCAACGTGGCCTTTAACAACGACGACAAAGTAGTCTCCTTCGGCTCCTCATTTGTTAAACCAAGTGCGCCATTCTTTCCAGAACGATAATCCTGGAAGCTAAGATCCTTCGCACGCAGTATCATATGCATCCTCCACTCCCTCCATCGACGTCAACGCCGCCCTAGCGAGCGCGCAGACGGCCCTCGGCGGCTCCCACGTGGGGCCCGCCCCAGAACTCAAGTACTTCGCCAAGGAGGACGGCTCCGCCGCCCTCGTGCACTCCTTCCAAGTGCGCAGCACGGAGGATGGGACGTGGTACGAGGCGCTTGTCAATGCACATGATGGCGAGCTGGTATCGGTTGTCGACTACGTTGCCCACGCTTCCGTACGTCCCTCCCGCCTCAATAATATAATCCTAATTGCTCTGACGCGGTGAACGCAGTACTTCGTGCTGCCCATCACGAAACAGCTGCCTACCGAAGGATTCGAGACACTCGTGGACCCACAAGATCCCCTGGCATCGCCACAGGGCTGGCACTTCGACGGTACGGGCAACACAACGACCACAGCGTCAGTTTCCATCTGTTTCTGATGCGATGCCGTGGGCTGAAAATCCACTGTGTGCAGCGGGAACAACGTCGTCTCGTTCAAGGGGACCTCCGACAATCAGACGCAAGAGTCGTCGGCGGGTCAGGTATTCGACTACCCGCCGGACTTCACGCAGGAGCCGACCGTGCAGGGGAACATCGATGCAGCGCGCGTTAATACGTTCTATCTGGTCAACACAGTCCATGATATCGCGTATCGGTACGTTCCCGACGTGTTTTGCCTTGCCCACAACGTCTGATCCCACATAGCTACGGCTTCACTGAGGACGCGTTTAACTTCCAGCAAGACAACTTCGAGCACGGCGGAGAGGCGGGCGATCCTGTAGCCGTCTCCGTCCAGGACGCATCCGGAACTAATAATGCCAACTTTGCGGTGCGTGCGTTCCATGTGTATATACTGGGCCGCGCTGAGCTTCAATCCTCCGCAGACGCCGCCCGAGTCAGTGGCTTTTCCTTCGGAATATTGAATGTTTATGCTAACTGTGGTTGACAGCGGCCAACCCGGAGTGATGCGCATGTTCCTGTTCAACACGACAGTAGTCCGTCTTTATTAGTATTCTCCCTGCTGATTCCTCGGTACTGATGTCCTTGCGTGGCGCAGCCCGGGCGTGATGGCGCGCTTGAGAGCGACGTAGTTGTCCATGAGGCGATGCACGGCATCACAAATCGG
Source organism: Mycena vulgaris (assembly GCA_029204335.1). Classification (NCBI taxonomy): domain Eukaryota; kingdom Fungi; phylum Basidiomycota; class Agaricomycetes; order Agaricales; family Mycenaceae; genus Mycena; species Mycena vulgaris. The sequence continues at coordinate 103,175 of JARGYA010000127.1, read as the reverse complement.
ATGACGGGCGGCGGCTCCGCCTCGTGTCTGCAGACGCTCGAAGCGGGCGGGCTCGGCGAGGGGTGGTCCGACGCCATGGCCGAGTATGCATGAACCCACCCTCTCTAATCAATTGACTGATGGTCCTGCAGGTGGACGGAACAGACGGACGCGACAAGCCGGGACTTTGTCATTGGGCCCGGCGTCGCGAACAGCGATAAGGGGCTCAGGAGCCACCCGTTCTCGACGTCCCCGTCAGTTGCGCTTTCATATTTCATTTATATCACTAACGCTCCACGCCAGAGCCGTCAACCCCCTCACATATGCCAGCGCCGGCCAGCTCCGCGAGGTCCACAGTGCGTCTCTGTCGCTTTCTGCGTCCCTGTATGTTCTTAAATTTCAGCAGACATTGGCGAGGTGTGGGCGAACATGCTGCACAACGTGTACGCAGCGCTCGTCAGCGATCTCGGCTTCTCCTCCACAGCAGCGACAGATCCGAGCGGCTCTGAGGGTAACGTCGTATTCCTGCACCTGATGCTCGACGCGCTCGCGCTGCAGCCCTGCCAGCCCACATTGTGCGTCGATTTCCATTTTCATGCCCATTCCTTCATTGATCAAACGTTTCTTCAGTGTCTCCGCGCGCGACGCGTGGCTCCAGGCCGACCAGAATCGGTACGACGGTGCCCACCGATGCACGGTTATCCAGGCGTTTGCGAACCGTGGGCTCGGGCTCAACGCGGACGCCAGCTTCACCGATGACTTTAGCGTGCCCACCGAGTGCACGGCGGTTGATGCGGGCTCGACCAGATCGCCGTTTACGGACGGCTCCTTGCTGCGCATAATTAAAGGGCTCTTCTGAGCGGCGCAAACATTTGGGGAGCTTCCATTGCCTGCGAAGGAGTGGGGAGCAACATTAGTTTCGGTGGTACGAGACGGTGTACTGCTATTTCTTGCACAATAATCGATTGAATCAATCGACGACTCCGAATATTTACTCACAACTCCGGGAAATTTCTCAGTCTCCTACTTTATCCCTACCCAGACTTCATCAGTACTCACGACACAGGGCTACAAGGACAGGTACGGCTTACAGCCCACAGGGTAGAATTAACTGGCTCGTCAGCCAACAGTTTGCCGTTAGGTGCCTTGATCTTCAGCGATTAAAAATGATGGTATTGAAAGGAGAGAAATGGACGCCGGATGAGAACTGAGATTTCCGGCCACCACTGGATAGAAACTTGAAAGCCAGGAACCAAATTTGAAACTTTGGGAGTTCGCGGTCGTCCAAGCGCCCGAGTTGAGCGCTGAGCTACCGGCCAAAGTAAGCCACGCTTACCCCGGAAGAAATTATCAGAACTGCGCGATGTGGGGCCGAGTTGATCCGAGGGCGCAACACCACCACACCTCATCAATTCAAAAAACCACCTTGCAGAATCCGCGCTCCCTCTTCCTCGCCTCTTCCCCTGTTTTCACTCTCGATCCAAGCAGAAACCAAGCAGAGTAAACCGTCGCAGCCCATTGCCCGCAGGATCCTGGTCTGCATCTTGGCATCGCTGCCCCGACATGCATCGCACCATTGATAGAGAACCAATCCTCCTGCAGAGAAAGGCGATAATCATCGACACGCTTGCCTCGGAGAAAACATGAAATCTTTGATGGTTGGTGTCGTCCCCGTCTATGGCGTTGCGTTGTTGATCTGTCATCTAAAGGCTGTACCTCAATTGACGGAAGAAATCTGGACCGAGTCCCACGGCAGAATGGCTAGCCTCAGTTGGCTACCTCGTATGTGAGGTAATCTCGGTAGATAAAATCACTGTGTATGCTCATGGTCAAGCAGGTATGTATCGCCCGCAAGTTTTAATTTCAGAAGTAAATTGTCACCATCTTAGCACAGCATTCGATATCGGATCCTGAAAGACTGCGCATGCTGCGGATTGGCGTCATGTAACCGTACTCTGGGACAGACGGCGAGTTTAACCCCCATTCTAGAACGTACAAAGCTTCTAAGATCAAGTTGTCCCGCGAAGGCAGGCCTTATCGGGTCGTGAGGGGCCAATCCCTTCAAAAAAAGTTCACCCAGTGACGGAATGAAAGGTTTCCAGTGATTGAAGTGTCCTCGGTTCCCCGGTTCTAGCTATCGACATCAGTCTGGCGCCCTCAGGATGGCGATGGTTCCCCGCCTCCGGGGCGCTATATAAACAAATCTCCTGGTACTAAGAGTCTGCGTTCAGCACCGACGGAATGGCCACCCTGGACTCGGGCGGATCCTCGCAATTCACTTCGAACATCACACGCGGAGGAGCATGCTCAAACTGCAGGTACGACTCTCAGGGTGATGATCCCGCTGCGGTGACTGACTCTGCATCTCAGGCGCCGCAAAATTGCGAGTCAATGTCTGTCCACTGAGAGGACCGTACTGATCATCCCAGTACAGAAGTGCGATGGCGGACGCCCCGTTTGCAACCAGTGCCGGGTCCGTCCTCCACGATCCGGGGCTCCCTGCTTGTTTGATCTGGACGGCGGGCCTCCCCATCAAAGTGCAGCGCAGATGCAAGAAACGATCAAGGCTCTGAAGGGTCGGATCAATGACCTCGAGCGCATCTCCGGACACGCAGGCCCCCCAGTGTTCCTTCAGCAGCCCTATTTTTCCGGGTCGTCTCATCCGGGTAGCGGTATCTTTAATTTCGGTGCAGACCGGAATTAATACAGCCTTATAGGTCCGACAGGGGTCTCAACACTGGAGTCGGTGTCACAAGTATGCCCCGTTCGTTTGCCAGGAGCATGAATCTAACACAATTGAAGGACCCGCCATCTCAGATCGTCACCACCCTGTGAGGATATTACACATGATAGGTTTTCATGACTAATGAAATTCCAGTGTTAATTGTTTCCTCGCCCGATTCACTAATAGCGGATACTTTTTCCTCGAGCCCCGGGAATTTTACAAATCCGCAGTCTTCCATTTCCCTTCCGGGGGCCCTGAGCGGCCGTCTCTCGCTCTCCTGAATGCTGTGTATGTATGGGGATGCGTTTTATCCGTATCACCTCCGGCATCCACCGAAGATGCCTTCCTTCAGAGAGCGTTGCAGAGCCTCCCGGGGGACATCAACCGCCTCAGCCTACACCCCAAGCTCGTCGTGGAGACGATCCAGGCCGAGGTCCTCCTCTCTCTCTACTATCTCCATGCGGCGCTCCCGGTGCAGGGCCGGTATCACGCCACCGCGGCTGCGTCGTTCGCGCTCAGCGCGGGCCTCCAACAGGTGCGCACGCTCCCAGGAGCTGCTTCCCCGAGATTTCCCCTGCTCGAACCGCTGCTTCCGCCCGTGACAGACGCGGGGGAGGAGGCTGAGCGGGGCGGTGCCTTCTGGGCCGTCGTCACGCTCAATAACTACTGGGTCGCAGCTGACGGGCGTCCCTCTGCGATCCCATACGGCATGGCGATCGATACACCCTGGCCGTTCAGTTCACAAGTACGAATTTGTTCCGGGAGGGGGGCAAATTGTTTCCTTGATGCTGATTATATCGCTTGTCGCAGGGCGGCGGGACAGTTCGTGCGTTCCTGAGTGGAGACGAGCAGGAGGGTCGCTCACCAGTTGCGCTCCTGGTCAAAGCGTCAATACTATTAGAGAGAATCATCGCGTTCTCGGCGCGTAACAGCACCGGTGAGTCAGAGATTCCCCTCACGCAGCCTTAATGTGTACTCGAAATCCACAGAGCCTCCAGACGCCGAGGCGTTGCAATTTCTAGACGCCCGACTGCACGCCTTCCGCTCGTCACTCCCGCCTTTCTCTGGCAGCCAGCCGCTTTTCATGGCACACGTGGTCGCAGACCTCGCCATCGTGCGCCTCCACGCGCCGCTCGCCCGCAGGTCCGACCCCGCGCGGCACAAATGCATGGCGGCCGCAAACCGCATCGTCGACGCCCTCGCCGCCGTGAATTTTGCCGAGGCTGCGGATCCTATGCTCGCGGTACCCGCTCCTTTTTTTGTCCTGTCATATTGATTTAATTGATCTCGGCTCAGCTGGTCTACGCCACCGTCGCCACGGTGTATATCACGGACGAGATGACGGCGCTGCGGACGGGTCGCAGCGGAGCGCAGGCGTGTGCGGAGTATTTGGAGCTCGATAGGCGGGTGAAAAGTCTGATGGACACGATGACGTCGCTGGCGCCGAAGAGCCCCGTTATGCGTGCGTGCTCTGTGCTTCTCCCCGCGGTTGTCTCATCAACTAATCCACTTCAATACAGAGCGCTGTCTGGATGCCACCCGACAGACATACGCAGCGCTCGCGCATCCCAGATGAAATCTCCCGAGTGTTCCTTTTTTCGAGCCACCCAGTATGTGTATGGACATGGGATGGACTCAGGTCACTTTCTACCGACGGACTTGAAAATGTCTGCATGTACAGTAATGTACGACCACCAGCCGTATTTACTAGACCCAATTCTACGGACTGTATACTCCCTGGAGGAGGAACGAGCACTGAAGCCGGTGGAATTGAATGTGATTATGTACCGTCCTCCGAGGCGTTTTTGTGAGTGTAATGTAGCAGCCAAGGGAACGAACGGTATTAAATTTCGGACATGCAGGCTCTGACGCGACGAACATGATATTAGGGATGGCCAGTGGGAGTGATAGTACGCCCGGAACTCATAATCCACTGACCGCGCCGGCCATTCTATACTCGTATGGACGTCACATTGGACCCAGGGAGCCAAGACACGCAATATCCTCTTGTTTCAACTTGAAGTTGTACAGGAAAAAAATTGATCTGAAAATAATCTACACCGGTCTACTGCCTCACCTCCAAGTCATCCTCGTGGGCATGCGTTGCCCGCTAACCTCATACGTCTGTCCCTCGACTCCCTACGCTTCCTCTTCGGTTGCCGCCCCAGTCACCCACTCTGCCCCGCTTGCCGCGCGAGATTTGGGACTACATTTTCAATCAGCTTCCCGATGAGGCTCTCTTCGTCCCGGCGATGGTCTCCCGATCATTCAATGATCGCTGCATCGATGTGTACCTTCTCAGAAATCGGGAACGCATATTCCAAAACACCCGGGTTCTTGAGATGCCCCCAGGTCTTCTGCGACTTATATTCTCATTTCGGAACGCAAAACTCCAACCATCATGTCGATTTTGGCCGACTTCCTAATCCTCTTGCTCCTGCCTCAGAAATCCCCGCGCTGTCCGCAAGCGCTGACGGTGAAGACGTATCGGTGGACAGCACAGGCAATGGAGCTCAAGGACAAGCTCAAGATCAAGAGGAAAAAAGTCGGGCTGCCTCATTGTGACGCGCATTGCGCGTGCATTCTTGGACCATCTCGCCCGGTGACGCCGGTCGTCATCCCATCACGATCCACACCGCGCTCACCAACACGCCCGCGAGAACATAGATGACGGCCCTTTGGCGGGGGGCGGATTCATGGTCGGCCGGCGGTCCTCGGCGCGTGCCCTCGCAACTGGAGGCCTCGTTACCCGGATTGACGCGCACACCCCAATCATCGGCGAAGACTTGGCATGTATGCCCTCTGCCCGCTTGGCGGCCTTCCCCTGCTCTTCAAGTCGAGCAAGGAATCCGTTGCCTCAGATGCGCTCAAACTCCTCGCTGGCGCACGAATCCCTGCAAATCCTGGCCCGACCCGCTTCGTGTCCTTCGCGCCATTTTCGGACCGGATCTACTCAAGATCTAGTACTAGCAGTGCATCAGGACAAAATTAAGCTCAGTGAGTCAAGATGTGCCAGAGTACCTAGACAGACCTTGGTGTAGCACTGGCAATGTTGTCTCTTTTTCGATCCTAGCTGAGGCCTGTGCAGGCCAGTTGGCATACCTGCGCCAACGGTCTGTACAGGTCAGCACGCTTACGTCTGTATAGGTTTGTCCAGGTTAGGTTCCAAAGCCTAGGCAGGCGTCCAAGGGGGTTTCGGCATTAAAATTTCGGATATAGGGGGGGGGGGGGGGGGGGTCCCGAGGGCGGCTGAAAAAAACTTCTATCATGTAGTATGAGGGAGGTTCAAAATGCCTCCCAGAGCATAATAAGATGTCATGGGAGGGTAGGAGAGTGAAATCTGGGACCTAGACGACGTACATGGTGTTGCGCTACTTCGTTGTCCCGATTTGGACTACTGATCACCCTCACGTGCACAGATCAGTTCTCAGAAACACTTGCGTGCCGGCTCTAAGGGTGAAGAAATATATTCATTGGTGTCCAGAATACATATGAGAAATTAGCACTACTGTACACACTATCAGTGTAATTTTTGGGACAGTGCAGACATGCCTTCACGGCTGGAAATTTCCGAAACACTGCCAGTTCATGCCCTCAGTTCTTGCTCAGTTCAGCATTGAACTGCTCAAAGAGAGCTCACCCATTGAGAATTGAGTATGAAATAGGAATCATTGAACTAGGAGACCTCAGAGTACAGTAGAGTGCCAGACAGGTGAGTAGTAGCATAGTTGGTTGGGTTAGGAAGCTGTCAATACAGTGGCGGTGGCCCGCACATGACCCGGAGAGACGGCCCGCCGCTAGGGGTGGGAACCTCCTTCCTTATATAGGGGGGGAGGGGGGGGGGGGGGGGGGGGTCTGGCCGAGGGTCGAAAAAAACTTTTCGACCCTATATCCGTTTTTCGAATCCCGAGTCCCCCTTGCAGGCGTCATGTCCCTGCCACTTGTCTGAAATTTTTACCGCAGCTTCTTTCATTACCTCTAATCGTGCGGCATACTTAGGCATGGCCTCCAGCGCTGTGCGCGACTCAGTCTGTCCCCGCAGCCCTCCACACAACCTCCACATTGTCCTGCGAATTAACTCTGGATACTTTGACAAGACGAGGACCGAGGTCGGCAAGAAACATCGCAATGTGAATGTACTCAATGCGGTCCGGGCTCCGTGCCTATTGCGCGTGCGACTCGGAAGCTGCATCCAAGGGGGACTCGGGATTCGAAAAACGGATATAGGGTCGAAAAGTTTTTTTCGACCCTCGGCCAGACCCCCCCCCCCCTCCCCCCCATATAAGGAAGGAGGTTCCCACCCCTAGCGGCGGGCCGCGCTTCCGAGTCATGTGCGGGCTCACAGCCACCACATTGACAGCATCAAATCCAAACCAAAGATGTTGCGGCCCATCTCTGTGGACTCAACTGTGACTAAGAAGGCCTTTCAGATACACATTACATCCATACCACCCCTTACACAAGTAGATTATATTTTTGGAGCTCCAAACATTCAATTTCAACATTGACTGAGGGTCTCCGGAGTGCCGCTTTGACCACATCTCTGGCCCACTCACACAGATGTTAAATGGTATATGAATCTTTCCTCACATATATATTGTGAGCATGTTTTTAGCTGCTGACCACCCTTAGAGGGAAACCGGGACACAATGTTCGCGCCAATTGATGGTGTGTAAGCACGACCCGCTATCCAAATCGGGATACCCACACCATATTTGAGTTCTGAGACCCAAAACTCATCTTCCTGGCATCCTGTGGTGCTCCAGGAGGTATATATTGCAGATTTAGAACTCCCTCATACTACATGATAAAAGTTTTTTTCAGCCCTCCCCGGGACCCCCCCCCCCCCCTATATCCGAAATTTTAATCCCGAAACCCCCTTGGCTGCATCTGCAGCGTGACAGAGATTGCAAGATCAAGGAAAGTCAGATCTCCAGTGGGCCGCCTCTTTCTGCCGGCGCTTTCATGGCCAAGCGCAAGCAGGCGGATCCCTCCTTATTCACGACTGCTGGCCCTCCTTCCGACTTGCATTCTGTGGCTGCCATGGCCGGGCCTTTGCCGGACCCTGTTTTATCCCGTTTGGACGAGGAATTGCCCCAGGAGCTGCTGAGGGATGCACTCCCCATCGAGGAAACGGAGATGGACCTCGAGACCGAGCTGATTCCACTAGAAATAGAACCCCACATTGAGCTGCCTCCAGCGTCGCCTGTCGCTCCCGAATTCCACCGTGACGCAGACATCATTGATGTTTCTATCCCCACTGTCGTTTCAACATATTTATATGTCCTGGGCTGGTGAAGACTGAGGATAAACTCCCTGTGACTCTTACAACAACAATTAAACGGCTGGGGCTCAATGAGGATTTTGAAATCCGTGCAATCTGTCCGTAGTGTCGTCGCGCATACCCTGAAGATTCACCCGCAGAACTGATGTGTTCACATTGCCGCATCCCATTATTTAATGTGCCGTCTTCCCAGAGTACCGCAGCAATTTTGTTGCTAGCTTCAGCCCACTCAAAACCTCCCCCAAAACCGCGCCCAGTGTTGCGAGCCCCGTGTCCTCTCCCTTCGATACAGATTATCGAGTTTTTAAATCGCGAGAACAATGAAGTTGCATGTGAATCGTACCTGAAGCGCTCCCGCATTCCCGGCAAGATGCAGGATATCCAGGACGGGGAAATCTGTCAGTCGCTGAAGGGCCCCGATGGGCGAAATTCTTTGAGAATGGACCCGACCGTCCAGATCCCGATGAACTACGTATTGGACTTTGTTTCGGTGAAGACGGGTAGGTTAATCCTCGGCGGGTATACATTGTTAACTTTTTTTCAAGTTTCGGGTTCACTCGAAGTAAAAATGCCGGCACGCATACATCGGGGGCTCCATCATTCTGTGTCACCGGCCTTCCACATCATTTAAGGTTTATTCTATTTACTTTCGCGAGATCATTCGTCAATGAACGTTGGGAGATATCAGCCTCGCAACCTAGCATAGGACCCGGCCCTCATGAAGAGACTGCAGACGAGCTCCAACGTACCTTGGTGACCACGGTTATGGACCTCCCTATGCTCTACGATGACGGGATTTTTGTGCGAACACTGAAGTACCCAAATGGTATTTTCCTAGTCTCAAATTGATATTCTTCGGATCTAACATTCTCAGAACGTCGGATCCGTGTTATTCTAGTCGCTGTGTGTTGTGATCACCCGGCCATGTGCAAGGTCGGGGGATTTTCTGACCACAAATCGAATAAATTCACGTGTCCTCGGTGCCGAATTACACATGATGATATCCAAACACCGGCTGGGCTTAAGGTTGACGGTAAGAGGTTTTCAAATTCCCGTCTCCCCTCAAATCTAACATAGCTTGAAAGCTTTTCCGGCTCGCGATGGAGAACAGCATAGAGCGGAATCCGCTGAATACACCAAGATTCCCGAAGACGACAAAAAAACACGAGACACTTTTGCAAGCGCTGATGGAACCCGGTATTACGAATTTTCACGACTACCATACTTCGATCCCGTTCGCCAAATCATCATTGACCCAATGCATTGTATATTTTTGGGTATGTCTGGATCAAGATGTTCATGTTGTCAAGGGATTGTCAAGACCCAGTGGCTCGATGCTTGGATCAAGGATCCTCCGGTCCTACGCAAACGCACGGAGAAGACCGCTCGGGAAACTGAATCAAATCCATGAGTATCTATACGCTGTAAGCTCCCTCGTTTCTGGTTTGGGAACTACACCATCCTCAACACTGAGTTTACTGTGTCGGAGAAATCTGCGGAAGCTGATAAGGCCTGATAAGGCCTTATCAGGCCGTAAGGACCGGCCGTGATTATCTGAGCCTGATAAGATGAGAGTCGTCTGATTAGATTACCTGAGATTATAAGGTACCGGCTTCATTGAAAGGTTAGCTGAGATTATATACGGTAGTAAGGGTAGAGTTAGATTGAAAGGCCTCATAATCATTAGGTCAAGTTAGAAGGCCTTAGAAGTAGGGTCAGTAAGATAAGGAAAAATCTAATAGTCGCCTCTGTTCTAATGGGGCGGTATTTATCTTATTTTATCTTATCTTAAGAGGTCTCTATTACATGAAATGAGAGAGGGTAGCAGAGGATCGAACCGGCGACCTTTAGAGTACAAGTAGAATACATAGAATGACGATAAAACCAACTGCGCCAGGCAGTCATTTATAACAGAGGCAAGCTGTTCGTGATATGTGAAACTAGGCTCCCTCGCTGGGAAGAAAAAAAAATCAAGTTGGCTGCCCAGTCGGCGCGAAATACATGTCAGACTACGCTGTTGCTACGCTATCAAGATTTTTTTGCTCTAGTGCGTCTTTTTACACCAGCGTCGCCACTATCTCCTTCTTGTGCACGTGCCCTCGTGCCGCGTTTTGGGCGGCGAGTCTGAATTTCCACCTCCGATGCATCCAGTGGTTCAGGAGAATGGACCCGGGGAGCGGGCAGCTGATGCTCTTCAATAGCAACTTCGGGTTGCTCGGCAGCCGCCACCGGGGCCGCATGCGCAACACCAACGATGACCGGGTCCTGTGAGGGCGGCTGATGGACATCTTCATCCACATCAGAGATGGTGTCGGTACCGAGCTCAAATCTCCTCATGAGGTCGTTGATGCTGTCCACGGCCTCATCATCTGATTCGTTAGCGTTCAAGGCGGCGGCTGTCGAGAGGGTAGCACCAGCGAAGACAAAATTATGAATCGTTTTGAAAATTTTCTTGATGTGCGGCTGGTTGCGATTGCGTTCTAGCTGTTCAATATATGCACGATAGTCGGCTTCCCAATTGATGCCAGTGATGGCACCCTTCGGGGCCCATTCTTTATCGGGAGAGAGCGCGAAACGAGTCTAGGCAGCGAATGTAAGATCACGTGTATTCGAGACAGAAAGGGTACGCACAAATATGCCAGCAGCTGAAATAGATGAAGAAGTTACGCCTGTGAAACCCAGTCTCACGCCATTCGAATTTTGAGCCGGTTTGGCATTGGGTGCGAGACTTCCCGGTCCGAAATACATCAAGCGATGCACCTTTACAAAATCAGTATCCAAGAATCTATACGCAAACATGGCACTCACTTTCAAGAAGACAGGCCCAGTGAAGAGCTCGCTCATGTTACGGGTTGTGCCTGGGAACAGAACAGGAGGGAAGAGTGTCTGCTTCTTGTCGGTGGGGAATCTGAGAAGGCTGGCAAGGATGGGATCTTTGCTTCGATCAGCGCCAGCGGTGGTGAGAAGATCAGAGTCGACATTGAGGCCCTTCAAAATAGTGGGCATAATTTTCCTGAGAGTAAAGAGGAAACTCGAGCGTCCGTCCCCGTGCTCGTGAATGAACTGGAAGTCTTGTTAGTTACGAGATGGTGACATGAAAGACTACAGACATCGTTCGCAAAGTCGTTATATGTTTGCGCATCGAGGAGGGGATGAAATTTGACCGGAACCTCCTCGAAGAGCGCGATGGCTAGTGATTTTGTGTATGCCGCATCACTGGTGAACTGGTCTCGGGCGTCGCTTGAAGGCTCGGGTGGGTCTTTTTGGAAGGCCCGCCTGTCCAAGAAAAGTGCTCTGGTGAACAGGAAGCGCTTGGCCAAGCCGACAATCTGTCCCTTATACCCCAAAATGTCCTCGCTCTGGGTACCCTTGCGTCGCTTTTTGAAAGATGCTGACAGCAGATCGCTGTTCTCCTTCCGGAGCTTGCGGTTCTCAGCGAGAAGTTTCGCGACGGAAAGTTGGCTGGATTTCAAAGCCTGTCCGAATGGATTACATCCTCGAAAATGTGCAGCATAAATCGAACTGACCTCGATAATTTCATCGCGTGATGCATTGTAGTTGATAGGTTGGATCGCGTTCTCTTCGTCCGAACTGTTGTATTCCTCGGTAGGGTCTGGCATGGCGCAACTCGAAGAGACAACGGTGGTCGCAGAGAAAGGTAGCGATACAATTATATAATAATCTTCCGTGCCTTGCAGAGATTTCAGGGTCAACCATGGAAACTGAATAATTTTTAGAACACGCATTCCATTGACAAATCCCCACGCATGAAACTCGGAACACTATTAAACTTTGACGATCATGGCATCCTCCGACCCATATTCTTGGTTGCAGTGCATTCTCCGACGACAGGAACATTGAAGGCGAGGCCTAATAACTATCACAGGAATCAAGGTCATATTTATGTGAATAAACAGAGGACTCACATTTCGGGACGGTCATTATGGTGGTCAGGATTTGGAATATCCACCACCGCGACGGCCGGATAGCTGCGGTGCGTATGGAGACAATGTTCTCTAATGATCGAGATCAATGAAATACCGATGCAATAACAAATGACTCACTGGAGGCGGTGGTGGCGTTCCTTAAGTCGTTGGTGACTCTCCGTTAGATCCTGATACTGGACCACGGCAGATTCGTATTGGCGGCGAAGCATTTTGTTCGCCTCGGTGTGTTCATCAAGCTGCTTTTGCTGTGCCTCCTTGAGATCCTGAATCTCCTTCGCTTGTGCGAGGCACTGCGAGGCTAGATCAAGGACTTCGTTGCGCTGTTGGTATGCGGTGAACTCAGGGTCGGAACATAGGGCGAGGCATACGTTATTGGGATCGATAGCTAGAGTATACCCCTGGCAGAACACCCGGACAGGGCACCGCGAGTCGACGTCGGTGGGGAGAGACAAAACTTCGTGGGCACCGGCGGGCTTTGTGGACTCGAAATTCCCTGGCGACGACATGGTGGAAAGGAAGGTGGAAGTGTTGCGCAATCATCCCTTTTAAGCGTTACGTGTAAGTGGCGAGCGATCAGGATATTTGGGGAAAACTTAAAATGGAAAGATAGCCGAGAGCGAGATCGAAGGGCGGAGGTACTGTACTGAGAGCAGCGCATCGATGGCGCTGGTCTGCGACAAGCTCGTACATGACAGCGCCATTGTCATTTGCACAGGGTACCGTATCGGGATGCTCGCCTGCGAGCAACAGGTCAAAGGGACAGCAAAAGATCGCAGTTGGTACGAGGCTTGTACGCTCGCGTGTCCGGGAATACTTGTGCACACTGCGGAACTCGCGGAAGCCTGCAGGGGAGGGCGCGGGATTCGACGAACCCGATGCAAAGGGATTTGGGGGTGGAGCGCTAATGCAGGCCTTGTTGTAAAGGAGTAAGCAGCTGCGCGACAAAATCCGACACAGGTGCAGTAACGGAACTCACGGCGTGCCAGAGGTGAGCGATCGCATGACCGCGAGCACTTTTGCGAGGGTGGCCGGTGCGGTGTTGTGTTGATGGCGCGGCGCATAGCGGGTGGGATTTGGCGGGGATTCAGGCGACAAGAGTGGGCACACCGGGTCGAAAATCACGGTAGTCGGTAGACGCAAGGAACACAGTTGACGGCGACAAAAGTGTTGCACTTGACCCTAGAATAGTTCCGCAGAGTGGGGACTCGATGCGGGCGTCGAACGGAGACAGCGCCGATTGAGGCGCAAAATTCACATAGGAAAGCCGACGCTGCTCTTGCAAGACACGGGGCATACACCCGAGGGCACCTGTTTGGGATATCGCACTGAGGGAAGCAAACGGTGAGGTGTGTATCGGGCCAGGAATGACCGTTGCGGCGAACGAGCTCAGCAGCGAGCAAGGTCCAGCGCCCGGATGGAGAAGGAGTCTGTTGAGCCTTGCATGGAATCACATAGCATAGCATACAAAACGGTATCGGCAGTACACGGCACACGAGACTAGATACTGCTCGTGGGATGGGGGCTGATCGTGTGCGGGGCATTAGACGGTAGCGCTCACGAAGGTGCGTTTCTCGCGTGGCTATGCGGGGATATGCTTCAAGTCAACACGGACTGTGGGGGCGTCAGCATCCAGATCGGGTGGAATGGCAGAAACATGAAAGTTGGGGATGCAATGATAGAGCCATGAAATTGAGAAGTATAGAACAGGCACGAACCACAATTATCCTCGGCCTCAAGCTGCACCTCTTGATTCTGCCTAATGCGACCGAACTTGGAATGACGGACGTAGTCGATGCAAAGGTCGACCCGCTTCTACATGTAGCGGTTGCCGATGGCCTTGTATTCAATCACCCCGACGGCCGACAGGGTGACATTGTGGGCGATTCCGCAGGCTGTCTGGCTTTCCCAAATTTCAGTCAGCAAGGTACGTTGCGTGCGAGCAATTTGAGGGGATGTCCGACACACCCAAGAGGTACCCGTGGTGTTTGTGGTTTGCTGAACAGTATTCACCTTGTGGTTTGTTCTTCGGTGTGTTGTTCCATAAGGAAGGTGGATACTTGCCCCGTTCGAACACTTACTGAAATCCACTACAGCGATCAAGAATGGGAGAGTGGGAGGAATTATTTGCTCATGTTAAGAGAAGAAGCCAGACGCGGACATGTGACCTCTGCGAATCATCCTCCAACGTCGTCGCCACTGAAGGAAACCTACTGCCGAGGATCCTTTACTCACTGATTTGCCAATTCTGTCTGTCCCAATTCTGCTTTGTTTGCATGTTCAGATTCAAGCATTGTATTCTCTTCGTCTGAATTGTCGTAGTCCTCAGTAGGTTTCGGCATCGCGCAAGCTCTAAGAAAGGATAGTAGGTGGAAAAGAGAAAGGGTGTCGAGCACAATTCAATTACATAACGATCTTGCGTGCCTTGAGATACACTTTCTTTTGGAGCTCAGGGTTAACATGGCAACTGAAATGATAGAATTGTTATTCTGAAAACACGCCCATGTCTCGACATTGGAACACTATTAAACTCTGACGATCATTGACATGGGATTTTCCGACCCACACTCGGGATTGATGGGCGCCTTGAGCTCCGAGAAGTCTTTGCAACGACAAGGCCTGATAATTGTTCAAACCAAGGATAAGAAGATGTGTAAATAAAGCTCACTTGTCGGAACGGTCATTATCGCGTCCAATAATGTCCTCTGGGATATCCGCTACAAAGCTTCGGCTCGCAATGGGGGCTGGTCGGATGATGCGGACATGCGGACAGTGGTCGACGTGGGTTCTGGCGACGGAAGTCAACGAAAATATTTGTGCACGGAGATGAAGGACTCACATGAGATCTTCGTGTTTTTTCCTAAGCCGCTGGTGGCGATCCCAAAGGGATTGATACTTCGCATCGTAGTCGAGTCGGAGCTTTGTCACGGCCTCCTTGTGCTCAACTACCTTTTTTTGATGCGCCTCTCGCAGCCCGCGGATCTCCTTTGCCAGGGCTATGTATCTGGAGCCTAGATCAATGATCTCCGTACGCTGTCAATACATGGTGAGTTCGAGCTCAAGATGTATTAGATGAACCGTACATCTCCTTCACGGAATATGAGTTGTATGGGAGTATTCAGATTCTCTTGCGACGGCATGGTGGTAGGAAAGAAAGCAGTGTTGCGGAATCCTGCCTTTTAAGCGCTTACGTTGGTGGCGACCGATCAGTGCATTCAGGGAAAACATCGTTACAATGGTACGAGAGCCGAGAGAGAAATCAAATGGCGGAGGTATGGGTACTGAGCTGAAACGGCATGAAACCGCCGCCGCGGCTCACCCAGGGCACCACATTCGTGTCCTCATCCTCGTCTTCAAGTACCAGTTCCAACGGGTAGCAAAGAACACTTCGCGCGTGCAGCGAGACACCGTGTGATGGAGCGGCAGGGATGTATACAGGTTATTATGCCAGCAGCCCGGGCACTGCACGCGCGAGGCTGTGCGTGTGTGCGCAATCCGGGAGGCCCATTGAGCTTGTCCGAAGTGTGCACTGAAATCAGAGCGACGGCGCGGCGTACGTGCGAGGGTGCCGTCGGCTTGTTCACGGGCCGATGCGTTGAGGGCGTGCAGGCTTGGTGGTGGAGGATGAGTTTGGCGGCGAGCGCGCACGCAAGGGCGACTAGGACCCGCACCCGCATCCACACTCGCCGCTGCCTCCAAGGCAAATGTCACCGCCGAGACTGAGGTGCAGGCCTCTGCCTCTGCCTCTGCCGAGGTACACTGGGTCCTCAAGTACTGCCTGACGCCACTTGCGCACATCCTGCGCCGCGCGCTCGCAGTGCACACAGGGATCATGGGCGGGAGAAGACACTACGCGCCGCTGGCCTCGAAGGCGGCGGAGAAGGGGGCATGGGGGAGATGTTGGCGAAGGAGGAGATTGCGAGGGCTGCGGGTGCGGGTGCGGGATGTGGATGCGGATGCGGTGCAGGTTAAGTGTTGATGGATGCAGTGTGGAGAGGAACCGGCAGAGCTGGACGTGATTGGTGCAGGCCTACACGAGTTCGAGTAGAAAACTTGCATGGAATCGCATAGCATGGCACCTACGAGCGACAATTCTGCCAAGCTGCTGATTCCATGAGGGTGTTTCTTTGATGAAGTTAAGGAAACGGACATGAGAGGCGTGCCTTTTGGCCATAAACAATATTGAAGGCTCAACTCGACTTGAGGTATGTCTCCGACGTGGTAGTTGATGAGGAAAGTCGACAGTGCACACGGCGGAATTGAAGCTGAAATTCTTAACTACGGAACACCATCATGATTCATCGACCTGGATATTTCAGTTACATTCGGTCACGAATGGGAGGGACATACCTATTTTTCATGTTCCGTGCTTGTCAGTCTTGCGGAAACTGACTGGAGTTGGACACGACGGGAGAGATTGAGAGAACAGTGATTGATCGTGTTGATTCCAAAGCTGAACGCGAGCATGTGACCTCTGTCAACCATCTACCGCTTCAAGTTCCCGTGCCAGCACCAGTTCTTTTGAGTCTAACTCCACCCTCAAAATCCTTCACATAATATACCTTTTCAACTCGCGCTGTTTCTAGTACAATCTGATGGCTCCAAGCGACAAGAAGATAAACTGTCGTCATTGTGGTACTGCCTGGAACTCAAGAGGTATCAGGACCCACGAGGCTGCTTGCGGTGCCAAAAAGTCTAACCAGGCTAAGAACGCCGCATTCATTGCAGAATTTAAAGCCAAAAAATGTGAGTCTTCAACAGTCGTTCCCGCCTCATTCACGGGAAGAACTCGAAATAGGTCAAGTCGCATCTGCCCAGCTTAATACTCAGGCTCTCTTACAGGGTAAGGTTTTCGTTCCATCTGCTTTGCATGCCAATAATTCGCTTGAAGAGGATGAGTCAAACCAACCCTTGGCCGGTCCGTCATCTCTGCGAGCGGAAATCCCCAAAAGAAATAATGTTCTTGGTATGTATCGATGTCGAATGCAGTAGCAAATTTCTCACCTTCTGCGGTGAAATCCAGATTACCTTGACTCTGATTTCCCAGAGGACGATGCCTCTACCGAAGGAACAAATGATTTTGACCCTCAGCAGGAAAACCCTCCGCCGGCGGAAGATATAAAGCGTATATTTCATCCGCATAGCAAACGCCAAGTTTATTTCGGATCCTTTGATGCTTATCTGAAGTCAAACATGGCGGAACGACCGGTACCCGCTGATGCAGAGCCATGGCGTCCGTTTCGATCTCGGCTGGATTTCGAAGTGGCAGAGTTCTGCGAGCAAAGCATGTTAAATAAGGATTTCACCGAGACACTGATCTCTCTCATCCGACGCTGCATGTTTAATCCGGATGACTTCACACTGACAAGTCAACGCGAACTCGACGAGTTATGGGATTTGGCATCACATAAATGCACTGCAGTACGTTTCTTCATTTCTGACTTGATGTCATCTCAGGGAGTTTCAGTTTGAGAAAGGTTCGGTCACAATCCAGTACAAGAACGAGGACAAATCCTTTGATACATACACTCGGCCGCTATGGGACTGGGCGCGCAGTCTTATTCAGGATCCCCGCCTTGCTTCATGCTTTGTTTGGGATGCTGAAAAGGTTTACAAACTTAATGGCGAATCATATGTTCGATTCTATCATGAGCCCTGGACCGCAGACGCATTTTGGGCTGCACAGGTCAGTTATACCATTTATTTGTGCTCGAACCGGTATCTAAATCCTCCATAGTCGGGCCTGCCAGATGATCCAGCGGCAAAGCCCGTTTGCTTCGTCTTGTACGCCGACAAGTCCAAATTGTCATCGTTTGGGACCCAGAAGGCATATGCAGTTATTGCCAGATTGGCAAATCTCCCCACAACGATCAGAAACAGCATCCAGTTCGGCGGCGGCCAGTTGGTTGGCCACCAGCCTGTGGTATGTATTCTCCGCATTTTAGTCATTCACGACATTAATGTTGGGTTGTAGGTAAAAGATGACCCACAGGAGAACAGCAAACCGGCGTTCAGCAACTTCAAAAATATTGTATGGCATACCGCCTTCTACAAGTTATTGGAGTCCCTTGCACATGCCTCCAGGGTAGGGGATTGGACGAGCTGCGGAGACGCAATTCTTCGCTGGCTTTGGCCACGAATCTTAATTTTGGCGGCAGACTACGAGGAAGCGTAGGTTGTTCAATTGATTATATCTCTCTATCGCTAACAATATTTTTAGATGCGTGATGGCTCTCATTCGGGGCTTACAGGGACTCTACCCATGTCCGATCTGTTTTGTCCCTTGGAATGAACAGTCCGACCTTTCTACGGAGCATCCACTCCGTACAGGGAAAGAGTCCGAAGAAATTCTCGAAAATGCTAGAGCACTGAGGACCGCAGCAGAACGGGAGGAACTTCTGAAAGACCATGGCTTGCGGGATGTCGAGGTATGTTTGTTCCTTATTGCACCCGCAACCGGCTGACAATTGAACTCCAGAACACTTTTTGGAAGATTAAAGATTCAGACCCCCACGCTGCAATCTCTTATGACCCGCTGCACGCAGATGATGGCGGGTTCTGGGGTGATCATCTTTTCACTCAAATCAAAGCACGTGTGACGGAGTTGGGCCGAGCAGCCATTGTCAAAATAGATGCACAGTATGTTATCATTCCCGCGCGTGAATATCTTCTGATCGTCCGAAGAATGGCCATGTTTCCCCGTTGGCGTGGATTAAATCACTTTGGAACAGTTATGAACACATCATTCAACGACGGTTCAAAGCACGAAGATATTGCAAAGATGATGCTTTTTGTGGCTCACAACGTTCTCGTTGACGATGCTGGCCTTCTTCTTCTACAGGCTCTTCGCAGCTACCTTGAGTATCGCACCTTGCTCTCTTTCGAGGTCCACACCTCGGAGACAATTGCTGCTGGGCGCCGCGAAGTTCTCAATCTGGACTCTGTAATGAAGGTATCGTCTATTTATCACAGGCCATTGAGTCGATACTTAATCCATATTCTCAGGAATATATTACCGCTTGTGAGGGCACGGAGCACGGGGAGAAAAACTGGAACTTCCCGAAATTCCACGCCCGTCGTCACGCATTCGACGACATCAAAAATAAAGGCGCGAGTCGAAATTTTGGAACGAAGACGAGTGAATCCATGCATGGGACAATTCGGCAAACCTATCACAGATTAACAAACTTCAAGGACGTGACTCCCCAGGCAAGTTCAATCTTATTTTAAAAGATCGCTGTGTCCGACTCACGAGAAACACAATCAGCTTGTCAAGCATGACCACCGTCGTACAGTTGCTACATTCATTCGTGATCAGATTGAGGCGCTTGATGAAAATCCAGACGATTCCGGAGAGAACCCCGAGGATCTCGAAGCCACAATATTGTCCAACGTTGACATCGGGTCAAAGCTCCAACCTGTAACATTCTCGACACTAGAAAAAGACATGTCCGCAGATCCCGCCTTCAAACGATTTCGCGTCAAGTTTGGAAATTTCATCTCTGTTTTTCTACAAGAATTCAACCATGGCCTACCAAACCAGAAATGGCTGGCATTCAGCGATACAGATTCGGCATGTGCTCTTTTCTGCTTTAGATCTTGGCTGACAGTTGCCTCCCCAGATTGTGCCTTTTCAATTCCTCAAGGTACACTACGAGTCCCTGAGCAACTGGACGTCCACAATAGATTACCTAAGATGCAATCCCACATTTCAAGGCCGCCCACGTTACGACTGTGTATTGGTCGAGACAGTTGATGGACCCATCTTCGCCCAACTTGTCTACGTATTTTCCTGTATGGTGGAGAAGAAGGTCCATCCGTTCGCCCTCATTCTGCCTTTCGATGCTCCGACCGGTCGTTTGAAGAAGAAGGATAAGGCGCTGCGGTTCCATCGGGTCAAAGCCAAGGAAAAGACGGACACAGAATTTATTTCTGTTCACTCAATCATCCGCGGCGCAGTCCTCGTACCCGACTTCGACAACCCCGGCGAGTTCATTGTGTTTGATGTTTTAGACACTGATATGTCGCGTCGAGTAAAGAGTTTGTATCCAGCGCGTTGGGACAGTATATCTTGATCTTGATTAATTGACTTTGTGCATCGGCTTTTGACATGCACTGTGATTCTTCGCAGTGCTCTTAGACATTTATTTTCAAGCGGCTTTCAATTCAAATACTCATTTTAGGAACCACATAATGCTGTAATTTAAACGAGGTACGAATTCCCAGTCTTCGTTGCGACGGCCAAGCTTCGGATTCCTTACACGTCCACAGGTGAGTCATGTGCCAAGAACAACATACATACCTTTTTGAAAGGCAATGGCGGGCCACTCCAATTCCTAATCGGTCGCGCTGCGCATCATTTCCGGAAAGTGGCCAGAAGGCATAGTTTCAAAATAATATAAAGAGACCCACCTGAAGCTCACCTCCACCTCATGCCCATGTTGAACCACCCGCAGAACCTTGTGAGTCGCGACCCGTGCGTCGAGATGCTCCACGTGTCGAGTGGTGGAATACCCGCCCAGGTCCTAATATGTGCAGACCCTCGTGAGTCGCGAGGGGCGTCTAGTCCCTCAAATGGACCTGCAGAGCCTCGCGAGTCACGAGCATTGCGCAGGTCCTATTGGGAACGATCAAGGGGTGGCAGCCTAGCTTGCTGCTTCCGTCGACACGGATTTGTGGTGCGGATCGTTGCAATGGGGTCATGACAGGCGAGACAGCCGCTGTCCAACTTGGAGCTTGGAGGGTCGTCTAGTGCTAGAGGTCGGGACATAAAAAGGGCTCCTCCAAGTTTTCTGGATCATATGCTCGGGCGGAGCCTCGTTCTGAGATGGAATCAGCGCGCCGGCGATGACTAGAGGTGTCAAAAGGGTCTTGATGCAGGGTAGAGGTCCCAGGAGAGTTGTGTGAGGGCTGGGACGGTGAAGGATGAGGCGGGAGGGCGCGGCTGGGAGACGCGTTGGCGGCGGCATGGCGTGGCGATTATCATGCTAAAATAAGCCTGCGCCGAGCCGGATAAGTACCCGATAAGCCGGCCGGCTGCCTTATGAGGCCCTGATTATGTCATTTTAAGGCCGCGGGCTTAAAAGGCTATTTATATTTTTCCGACATGCGCAGTCAGAAATGCCGTCATGGGTCGCAAGCTACTCCCAACCAAGTCGGATATCCGGCAGGAGGTAACTTGACCGCAGATGAATGGAAAGGCATGTTGCTGGTTTTTTGCCCGTTAATCGTAAGGCTTTGCTCTCCGTACGAATTAGGCTGACACCTCCGTAAAAAGCTACCTCATATGGACTGAATGGTACCCGATTGCCGCCGCCGATCACGAAAAAGCGAAAACAAATTGGAAAAATAAAAAGACTGCGCGCATTGCTCGGATAGCTGACGGAACTGCCACTGCAACCGATCACAAAGGCCCTTCCTCCGAACCCAAACCAATATGAATGTTCAAGAACGATACGGACCTTCTCCTGAAATTTGCAGCGTGCTGTAAAATCTTACTCGCCGGGACAATCGACCTCAACGCTTTACCGCGGGCCCAGCAGTTGCTTGAGGATTATTTCACCGGTTTCATAAAGGTTGTGTTGACTGCTTGGGCCTCTGGTTCTGAACTAATCGTCTCCCAAATTTAGAATCACCCCCATCTTGTCAAGCCAAATTTTCATTACATCACTCACATCTTCCAGATTATCCGCGACTTTGGGCCGGTCTACGGCTTCTGGACCTTCTTATTCGAGCAACTCAATAAACTCTTCAAAAGCTATGATACCGACAACCCTGGCGGTGGGGAGCTGGAGGTGACATTTTTCCCGGAATTTCATCGTGATACCAATCTACGCGACGTTGTAAGTTATTATCGAGAGCCTATGATTTTTTCCGTGACCAGAATTCGTACAGATCCAGAAACTCGCCAAAAAGGATAGTTTTGAAGGGTTGACTCCTCAGGAGCAGTGTGTCGCGACTAGTGCCCGTATAATCCCAGCCACTCACGGCGACGTGCGCGGCACCATGGCCTCCCTGACATGCGAGATCGAGGAGCTTTAGGCGGATCGTACGTACATATACTCATATTCATCGCGATCCTGCATCTAATCAGTTTTCAAGTTGGCACCACTTTTGTGATGGGCTTATCAGTCCTCAAAGACCTTCCATCTGGTCTACAACGTGATATTCTCCACTACTACTTACAACACCACATATCCCAACATTCACATTGCCCACGCCGCCGACACCGGGTATTCCGGGGATCACTTCTTTCTGCACGGTTCTGCCCATGTCCACAGTTATTTTGTCCTGGATGGCCGTCGTATGAGCAGCTCAACCTTCCAGCTCCTTGGTCCAGCTAGACGTCAGTGGCGTAAGATATGTTGGACAAATCTACAACATCCTAACTCACCACCAACCCGGTCTGGATCGCCCGCACTGCCTCCTGGAGATCCGTTGGATGCGTCGATGTGTTGACTTTGATATGGCCGCCTGGAACCCATAGTACGTCTTGACGTCCGCTGGGTACTAGGTTCTTACTAATGCATGCCGTCTCAGCCCAGAGCTTGAAATCTTAGCACGGTGAGTTCCTGCGACGGACTGATCTCGGTCGAAGGCGAATTGTGCCAGTAAGTGCGCTCCTTTCCCAAGCCTCTCGCCCCACAATCGAGCACAAAAAACAAGTACCGGGTACCGACTCTGACGAGGACGATGATTCCGAAGTAGATGAGGAAGCTGAGACTTCCACTGGGCCCACACGCAAGATCTGGGTCACAGTCGGCCTAACTCGGATGGGTTCCTACTTCAGCTCGCCTCACCTATGTTGATGTTCTTGTAACTCCCAGGATATCGTGGTCGTTTAGCTGTCCTTCAATATTATTTAGTTTGGCTACCTCGAAACCGCTCGTCAACGAGTCGTTGTCCGAATAAACCTCCAAATTAAAGTATTACACTTGATGAGCAAGAAAGCGCTACCAGAAACAGCGACAGAGAACAACGGACGATTTCACGAGCCCAAAAGCACCTCCCATCAACATTGTCGTTTTACCAGTCCTGCGAGACCATGAATGGCCAGACGTTACCGGCCGGAATGCGAAGGTGAATGTTGCCGAGGTTGATACGCGGAACGCGAGCGCGCAATCGTTTATTCTGATTTCGTTGTCGCTCTTTCAGTATATTATCGAGGTCGGCTTTGATTTGTATAACCTGCCAGGATCACCTCAGATGTTTTTACCAGTAGAAAGGAAGGTGTACCTCATTTGATTGAAAGCCAGGGCGAACTAGCTCCCACACAGCGTCATCTTTCTGGTCGCGAGTAAAGTGGGCCACCTGCACTAGCCGACGTCGATGAGCTGCCTTCTGATCCTCGTCGTCGATGTCCGGGCAGGATAATTCATCACTCATCCAGTCACTTTCGAGGATGAAGCCGGGGTCGCGTTGGTATTTTTTTCTTGTAAGCTGGTACGGCTTTGACTCTGTTTTCTTTTAGCTGAAGTGGTAGAGAAATCTACTGAGAAATCAATTATTCTGCAACGTTCGAAGGATTTTGTGCCACTTGCCTCTTTTCTCCTCATCTCCTGACGACCCCTGGGCTCCGTCCGAGCCTGATTACGGGCACGTTCGGGATCCCCGTCGATCTTGGACTTTTTCTTCAAACTTCGGAAATTTCCTTTTGCAAACTCGGTGAGATCGGCTCGGGTAAATTTGACATTCTTGTGCGCGAGGTGGCAGGTATCGGCTTCCGGATTCTTTAAAATGTATCAGAGGTGTTAGAATGCTATGCAAGACCATCTGACTCACGCTCTGCTCCATCCAAATCAAATTAGCGGCATAGTCGATAACTTTGAGGTGCGCGACATTAGCAGAAAAGTCAAAGCGAAGGATGGGGAGAGGAGCAGGGATGAAAGACGAGTCTAAATCATCGACGTCAGATGCCGCGTCGTTATTGTCTCCAGTAAGGTGCACGATTTCTTTCTTGATCTTTTTCTGGGATGGTGCATTGGCATGCGGCGACGGAAGTGGTGAAGCACCAACACACCATCAGTTGCCGTTGTGGTAGAGCCAGATGGCCGGTGTGTGGAAACTCAACCACATGCTGCTTTCGGCTTCAAGCCATTTTATTATTCCTTTACTTACATCATTTGTTTGGTTGGTAAATACACGCCCACAGGGCCATGCAATTAGTCTCCACTTTTCACGCTCACTTGTGCGAGCCAGTGCGGCCTAGCGCCGAATTCCAGTGCCCCCTACGTGCCCAGCATCGACCTACGAAACTACGAAAGTGCGCAACTCGGCGTACAAACCCCATGACAACTTCTTTTCTCGCCTACTTCTGCTCGCGCAGCCGCTCGCTTCTGCCACCTACCGCTTCACCCAATTCACTCAAATTAATTATCCTACCCGCGGCCTCTCTTCCATATCGATTTCCTATAAATTCTACTCTAAAACCGACGGACTACCGACCCCTTTCCAGAACCTACAGGCTGGATAACTCCCTCTTCTTCACCGTCTAACTTCTATCTGCTCTGTTGATAGGTCTTTCGATGTTTTCAGGATGTATATGGAAGAGTTTGAGGTTCTCTTGCGGTGTTTTGACGAGCGGCCTTCAGTGTTAGAATTAGTCCGCTTTTGCATCTTTAAGTCTGAAATTTCGCGTTCCAGAGCGCGAAGTCGGTCGTCGGTAGTCAGATCTTGCGGATTCTGAAGCTTGGGATCGATTACTAGGGGTGCTCAATTCTTAGTTCGAACGGATTCAGTTCGGATTTTAATAAAAAATATTGGTACAAACAAATAGCGGCATTTCAATCTCCGCTCCGCGCTCAGGCAACCCTTCAATGAAGACTGAGCCCTCAATGCTTGAAGTCTATTCAAGATGTAACAAGAACAGCAAGCTTGATTTCATTCATGCAAATATGTATGCACTAGACACTTTCTTGGAGTATGTAGCACAGCCGGGAATGTCCCGGAATGTAAGAGAACAATCTGCCAGTATCTAGTATATTTATTATGACTCCGTATGACTACAGCCTGACTCTATATGATTATAATTGACTCAGAGAGGCTGTTCACCTCGTAGTATTTAAGCAGCTGTATTCTGCACGTATGAATCTAACTACTTTTATCTTGAACCACTACAACAACCTGTGTGATTATCTTGAGCCACGCTTACCCCGTGTCTCACCAACCAATCTAAGTAAACTGCGCCAATACACTTGGGGTCTATGCTGTCTACGTCTACGTTGTCTACATAACTTCAAGCTGGCGCGACTTGCTGCAATGTGGCATAAGTGACGAAGCTCGTTGCGAGCGTCGTCTTAATTGCCCTCCGCGTCGTCTTAATTGCCCTCCGCGTCGCTGATAACAGCGCCGCCGCGGCGACTTTGGGCAACTGCCCCCCATTTACGCGGCCGTGGCCATTCCACTTGCGCTCGGGACGTACAGGAATCGAGGCGCGTGGTGGACGGTGAGTGCAGCGGGAAACGAGGATGGGGTCAGGTGGAGGTGGACCGGTATTAGCGAGTAGAGAGTAGACTCAGTAGAGGTCGAGGTCCAGGAACACATGCACGCACGGCCAGGCCCTCGGATCGTCGAGTTAATGATTATCCGCAAGCGCCAGCATACAACCTAGGCTTTTCATCCAAACACTTGTGAGGATTCCCCGAGCGGCGCAGATGAGGCGCGATCCAGGATGCAGCTGCCAGGCCCATTCAACGCGGGGCAGGACACGAGCTGAACATTCGCGCCGCGGCCCGTGTCAAGCCAGACTGGAGGCTGTCTCCCCCCACGTGGAGGTGGCACAAATCCCTGGCGCGCGCCACGACTTCACGTAGACGCATGCAGAAGAGGTGGGCCGCGCCCTGCTGGTGTTCTTGGGCGGCAGCGGTGCTTAATCTGTCGACATTTATGAAATGGGATGTAAGATATAACGATGTAAGATACAATTAACGACGACAGGGACTTTTGCAAAGTTCGAATGCCGTCGGCCATCATGATCGTCGATCGAAACATTCATGCATTGTTGCGTGCTGTCAACTCGAGACTGTTAGCCGTCAAGATAACGGCAGGAGGAGGAGGAGGTAAATTATACTGACGGGGTCCCACAATTGGAACTGTGGAACTGCTAGTTTACTACGTAGGACATGGTGACTTATGTAGGCTAAAAGATACCTGCCCTATACATAGAACACACGTACTACCAAGAGGGGGGCGGAAAGTTTAGCAGATTGACGGTATCCCCGGCCTGGCTCGGACAAGAGCAGGCAGGTCGCTCCGTTAAACCCTCGTGGGTGATCCGGTCCGATCCCTCTGATAAGACACTAAACCCCCGGCGGCCAGGGCCCGTTCAATCACTTTCAACTCAACAGTCCCTCCGGGCACGCATGCTAGAGTAACGACGAAAAGAAAAATGGGTAGAGTAAAACTAAAAAAAAAATGAAACAGAATCAAACAAGCAGCTGAGCGGCCGACCAAGGGCTACATTTCAGCCATATTATTGATCAGGGGTATATAGGGATGGGTTGATTACCAGCATAGGCTCACTGTAGAAAATCTCGAAGGTTTCATAAGCCAATTTTCCGAGAAGCCCGATGATTTCAGGCTTAACCAGCAGGTCCTTGAAGAATAATCCAGGGTCCAAGTATACGTACGCCGCGCAGCTCAGGAAGAGTTGTGAACAATT
Organism: Mycena vulgaris; assembly: GCA_029204335.1. Classification (NCBI taxonomy): domain Eukaryota; kingdom Fungi; phylum Basidiomycota; class Agaricomycetes; order Agaricales; family Mycenaceae; genus Mycena; species Mycena vulgaris. Next base: position 76,584 of record JARGYA010000127.1, on the reverse strand, counting down.
TTTCGAAGAATAACTTCCTGAGTTCCCGCAGAGGTGTATGCTTGTAGCACTGGTTGAGAATTTCGATTTTTTCACCAATTTTCTCACTGAAAAATGTCGTTTATTTTTCAGACATTTTTCACTGAAAAAGAAGATGAAAAATTTAAAATGTTTTCAGCACTTTCTGATTTTATTTCGAATTTTTGACCCTGAATCAAGAAAGTGCTGAAAAAGTTTTAAATTTTTCACCTTGTTTTTCAGTGAAAAATGTCTGAAAAATAAACGACATTTTTCAGTGAGAAAATTGGTGAAAAAATCGAAATTCTCAACCAGTGTAGACAGACATTGCGTGTATGGCGTCTTCGAGATGATCTTTACAAAACCGGCATAGCCTCCATTTCCGAGGGACTTGTGGCTTGTAGCGCTCAGCCCATCGCATCTGCTCCATTGCCAGAGCATGTCCAGAGAGTACGGCATGGGTTAATGCCACCCTGTGCTTGTTGTTTCGCACACGTAGATATGTGCGGAACGCCAACACTTTGTGGACCCATTTGCCATCCTCCATCACCAACCGGTCCGGTAGCAAATCCCGTCTTCTCGAGTAGGCGCTCAGTTCCGCATGGATGCAGGCTTCCATTGAGTGCTTTACATCCGCGAGAAGGCCATCAATTGTTTTTACTGGCACCGCTGCATCGGATGTCACTTTCCAGTAGACCGGTAATGGGAGATCAGCGAGGACTATCACGATGTCATTGATCCAGGACAACTTAAGCTGCCGCGCGAAGAGGTCAGTTAATTATGCCGCGAGTGAATCAGTGATCTAGGAAGTAGCATCCCCGCCTGCTGATCTCCATCCACCCATACTTACACACAAAAGGCCGCGGGCAATTTTCAATCTCCGGGCAACCAAAATTAGTTACTTCGTGGGAGAGAAAATTAACACCTATCACCGCTCTGTTCGTGAGCTACGGCAAATACACAAGTACAAAAACACCCTATAGACGGTTAAGGTGATACCAGTTCCCGCTGGTCGTACGGATCAGAGTCGAAGAATATATGAAGGTGCGTATCTGAGCTGGCAGTTTGGGTTCCTACAAATGTGTCTTTCCTCGCTCCAAATCATGGTCCCCTTCACGCCTTGTCACTCTGCTGACGCTCAGGGTAATTCCCGAGGGCGGGGACGCGATGTAGGGCTCCTGCGCCCATCCCAGACCGACGCGTGCGTAGATGAGGACAACGGAGATGCCGAAGATAACGGGTTGCAGCGCCGTCAGCCTGAGAACCAACTGCGCCAGCAGATCGAACTGGGAGGTGATCAGGATGCAAACAATCATTGTCCTGCAGTTGATTCAGTCCTCTGGGAGTGCTCGAAAGGCAATATGGGGAACGCACAACTGAATGACGGAGCTCTCGATCATGATCGCGAGGACTCTCTGCGATTCCAGTTCAGCTTTACGGCTCGAGGTGTGTATCCACGACGCACCATAAGGCGTTTCCCAGAGCTGGGACTCCCAGTGATGCTGCGCATTGAGCGGGCCATGCTCACGATTTTGTAGATCACCATCCCTGGGGGCTGTCAGCTGAGTACGTGTCGTGTGGACGATAATGAGGTACCAGAACTATAGCCACTGATCCTAAATCCACCTTTGAGTCAGAGTGTTTACCACCATATGGTTGTGACTCACACCAGTGACGAGACAAGGGTAGTCATCAGCCATGGGCCGGACAGAGCGTAGAAATTGGAGAGATTTTCGCGCGAAAAGTCGTATATAATGCGGATTCCGCTCACTACGGATGTGTGAGCAATGTATTGTATTTGATAATAATTCAGCAAAGGTCACCTGCTTGACAGAGGAGAGCGAAGAGCGGTAAGATGACCACGCGGCGGTTGCACGACCATACAACATATAGTCGATGGATCTTGAGGAATACGGTTCAACGCAATGTAACACAGAGCAAAGCACGGAACTCACGACGAGAGAATCGGTGATGAAGGTCGCGACCTCGACCAGACTAATATGCGCGAGTGACGTCGGTGTGGACAAGCTGAGATAGAAAGCCTCAGCGTCGACCCCCCCGCCGAGATGTATGAACGCGAAATAGAAGACGTAAATCCCGTTGATCCAATGCTGCGGCAAGGAGGAGAGAGTTAATTCAGGAGCCAAGCACATGTCGACATATCACGAACAGCGGTTATTGACAAGAACAGAACAATGAGAGCCAGAAAAACGAAGAAAATCGGGCGGTCCCTCGAAATAAGATCGCGGGTCCAAAACAAGTAGACGACAGAGGAATAGATCACCACGAAGACGCCGTATAGAGTAAGTTCCAGAACCGCCTCGGCAATACCAGAAGCGAGAACGAACGACGTCGACATTGCGGTGGGGAGGCGAGTGGAGAGAACAGCGCAGGTCTTTTATCATCGGGAACACGCCCGGGTGCAGAGAGCGTGGCGCCACGGGGAGAAGGGAAGAATAGTGTGAGATCAGAAGATACCGTGGATCAGGCAAGTCAAGTGCGCTGGGTGTTTTAGAGTCCGGCACGCTTCCTTTACCAACAGCCTATCAGCGAGACACATTATTGTCTTGCATGATCCTCTGTCGCCATTACGCCGTCAAGTTTAGACAGGGCATCGGCCCGACACAGATTGAGGGTTCGTCCGCCCCAACCGCGTTGTCGAGCGTCCGGGATGGCTTGCCGCTGCCAGTGCCGTCAGCCGTTGAGATGATGCTCTGGTAAGAAGAAGCCCATAATCGGCCGATTTGAAAACGCCACCTTCAAGAAGCGTGAATGGAAGCCGCGTGCAATAAAATTGCGGTGCAGGATGTAGCCTGGATACGGCGAACCAGACCAGGGAGTTCCAATCTTGGATCTCTGAGACGCTTTGCAAACGATGAAAGTCAATGCTCCTCCATAGAAGAACTGCGACAGTGCCAGCAATATTCATGCAAGTGTGGGAGAAAGTCAGGGTCTAGGCCCGCCGGCAAGATCCATGTTTCACCGGATCCCGTGACCAGAAAACACACGGACGCATGAGTTTCGGAAGCCTCGGCCTTGCTGCCTGCGGCGAGCCAAGTCCTTGTGAATTGCTGCACCCAATTTTCATATAAACTCCTTGAACGAACAAAGTTTGATTTGCAAGTCGATGAATTCAACTGTATTATGTGGATGCAATCATCATGACTCCCTAGAATATCCATTCTGCAATATCCTCCCACACCGCCACTTAAGGTTTTGTCAAATGTGGAAATAAAATGCAAGGAGGCACCCAATCGGTCCCCATAGGGTTTTAGAATAATGAAAACAATTTTCTGGAGGACTTTGGAGCCCCCGAGAACACAGCCGCAACTCGTGTGTCACACATGTCACCCGAAGATCGCAAAAGCCTAAGGCTTGTTCAAATCTCGATAGCCTTGGATTTCGCTGGGAGGATCAACTGTATTCCGCCTCTCCATCGAAGTACCGTGCTCAATTTTGGATGGTGTCCTTATTGCTTAATGTAATGTCCCGAGTGCTGCAAAATATAGCCCTATCGTGTGCATCTTGCAAAAATTGAAGAGTCGGCCACGGTAATTTCCTTTTGTATCATGTTGCGCCGTATGTTGGTGGAATCACATATTTTCTAACGTGTGGCCACAAAAAGTTATTAGACTTAAGAAACTGAAACCGGCCGTTCTGGTGAAGGAAAGCTCGCCCACATCACCCTGAGCTCGCGGGGCGGAAGAAATATATTCTTACATACGACAGCCCTCCCCACTGTTGAAACTACACACATCTGAAGTTTTTCCGGTACAGAAATCGTGATTTCCCCTTTCCAGCGTAAAAAGCCTAAGGCTTTTTCAAACGTGCCCCAATCACTTAGAATCTGCATGCAATGTTTTCAGGTATTACCGCCTCCATACAAGTACCCTGCCGGATTTTTAAGATACACTTTTCTCTCCGAGGAATTGCTCAAATAACCCGAGAATTCCACTCTATTTCATGTATAGGATGAAATACAAAAATCCGCCACGGTACTTCTATTCTAATGATTAATTACTGCGAGTTTTTTGTTTACTACTTTATGCCAAAGTGTCTAGGCAAAAAGCTTAGCGTTTGCGAAAGTGGAACCGAGCCCTTCTGCCAACCAAACAGAGACAAAGCTGCCGGATTGATCAAGGGCGGTCACGGTGCCGGTCTCCACGATCAAGACCGCACTCGCCAAGACGGCCGCGAGAACGTCGATGAAGGCCCTTTTGCGGGCGACGGATCCATGGTCGGCGGCTCCCCTCGAGCGGCGCCTCGCGTGCTCTCGCAACCGGAGGCCTTGGCGGATTGAGGCCCACACCCGATCATCGCCGAAGACTTGGCATCGATGCCCTCTGCCCGCGTCACAGCCTTCCTCTGCTCTTCGAGCTTCAAGCTTCAAGCTTCAAGTCGAGCAAGGAATCCGTTGCCTCACATGCGCTTAAACTCCTCGCCGACGCGAATCCCTGCAAATCCTGTCCCTACCCGCTTCGTGTCCTTCGCGCCATTTTCGGACCGCATCTACTATCTTGCAGCGACGCATCAACATGCAGCGCGATCTCTCGCCGCTTCCTCGCTGGTGCGTGAACCTGCCAATTGAACCGCTGGTACTTCTGCGATTCGGTGTTGGCTCCCTCGCTGTAATATTTACTCACACGCAAGTTGCCGGTGGCAACGCCACCGCTTAGCGTTACGTGACCCGGTCTTGACGGATCTCTGATGCAACTCTCCTTTCTCGCCGCCGCCTTGCACTCCAGAGTCCATGTTTCGGATCGGGACCATCATCTTCGACTCGGGCTTGAAGACTGCAGACGTCGCTCATATTTAAAAGCAGCGATACCTTCGCCTGCGCCGCTGACTTCCACTGACAAGATTCCTGTAAATCCATCGGCATCCGTCTAGTTTTCTCGGGTACTCAGCAAGCGGTTCGCGTCCTAGCCTCCCCAGGTCACTGGATCTCACTTCTCTGTTGCCGCCACTCGATGGTCCACAATGGTACTTCCTCCTCTCCATCCTTACTGAAAGTGAACTTGTACCGCTTTTGAGTCCCTCACATCTGTTTCTGGATGTATATGATATGTACCTCAGGCTTTTGGACGAACTCGGGGAAGATCGAACGCCATCATCTCATACTACAGTAGCAATCCAAAATGCGCGTCGTCGATGTACGGGTAGATCTAGAGTCCGGCTCCGGACTTGGAGCAGTTCTGAGCAATTGAAAGGCATTCACATGTTTAGTTGTCAAAACTAAATCTAGCTCTCCGTCCCCTCTCTGAAGCTATCCCAGCCTTCTCGGTTCGCATTCATGGCCCACAGCCGACGACGGCGAGGGAATCCGAGATCTGTGATTCGGTGGATGAAGGTCCGCTGTATGACCGTTATCTGCTTCCGCATAGGTTTTGGCTTTGTATCAGTTCGTGCTGATTGTTCGCTCAGGACCAGGATCTGCGCAGGAAATGTACTGGACCCATTCTCGATCGGGCAGCACGCTTGGACTGGGCTCACCGCGCGACGATACAAATGGAGTTGACCGGTACCGCCGCACAATTTTCACCGAAATCCAACATGCGCGAACGAACCCGGTAAGAGCTCTGCCTCTCTCACGGAACACTTTATTCATTTTTATTCACGGCCGCGTTGTGCATATAAATAGGTTGCAATATAGTTCTCAAATCAACCTGCATCCTTCCTTCCAGGATCCGTCCTTATTCTGCGGCGTAGGGGTGGGCTAACTGTATGCACTGGGGATAATCCACACGAATGGTAACTAGACCCGCGATGGTAGGCGCATATCCCCATCTATGCCTCCTTCGTCCGTCTCAGAACCGGCAATTCTCAATCATCGCCAGGAACCCTTAAATTCTGCCTGTCTTCTCCATATCTTCCACCTACCCCGGGGGCCACGCGTCCCGGTCTCGCTAAATCGGCCCCGCAAAACGAACGAGCGGATTCAGTGCTAACGAAACATATAAAAGGACGGAGAACCAGGATAGCACCCCAGCCCAGAAGACTCCCCCTTCCGAGCGCCATGCACTTCACCTTCCCCGTCGCCTTCCTGTCTCTCATCGTGGCTGCCGCTGCCGTCCCAACCAAACGTGCGACGCGCAGCAACGGCAAGACGGTGTCCCATGCCTCATGCTGTGTTTGATTCGACGTGCTTGCTGATATCCAAATGAACCTGTACGCGCTTGAGTTGGGCTATGAAATCAGCTAACTGGGTCGAATTTCAGCTTCGATGGCGGCGAATGCGGTGCGCTTCTCGATTCCATCGAAACTGTACACTGAACCGGTACTGCCTTTCTGTAGGCGAGGAAGTCCACGAGGCCTGTCTTTATGCTTCTACTTATATAGCCAGTTACTGACGGAGGACATTCCTAGTCCCTCCGAGTACGCCCTCCGATAACTATGTCGCCGTTGCTGATCCAGATCCAACGATTGTAGCTCACATTCCATGACGCCATCGGCTTTTCTCCCGCCCTCTTCAGGCTTGGTCTCTTCGGGTATGCGGTGTCGTCCCTGTCGCAGGTCCCTCTGATTTATCCTCCCGATGCAGCGGCGGTGGCGCTGGTCAGAATCTCCCCTTTCAACTGTTCCCCTACTAAATTTCCTCTGCAGACGGTTCTATTATCGCTCACTCGAACATCGAGACTGCGTTCCGTACGTCAACCACCCGTCAATGTTATCGTGCATTCCTTGAACCCAAATACAGCTGCGAACAACGGCATCAGTATATAATCTGCCCCGAATGCCGGATACGCGCTCAGCCCTTGACAGACGACATCGTCGACCTCCAGCGGCCCTTCGCGCTCGCTCACCAGGTCTCGTTCGGCGATTTGTAAGACTCAATTCAGACCCATTCACCTGCCTTCTCACAATCTCTTCATCGCAGTATCCAATTCGCGGGTGCCGTCGGCGTGAGCAACTGCGCCGGTGCCCCGCGTCTAGAGTTCCTCGCAGGCCGTCCGAACATCTCCTTACCCTCCCCGCCGAACCTCGTCCCCGACCCATTCGACTCCGTCAACCAAATCTTCCTCCGCATGGGCGACGCCGGGTTCTTGCCAAACGAGGTCGTCGACCTTCTCGCGAGTCACACCGTTGCCGCCCAGGACCATGTAGACGAAACGATCCCCGTGCGCACTTCCTCGCTCCCTCTCTCTCATTTTTATCGTTTTCTCATCTACGGCGTTGATAGGGAACGCCATTCGACTCGATGCCCTCGACGTTCGATGCGCAGTTCTTCGTCGAGGTGAGCCTGCTACATATCACGCACAGGATCCATATATCTAGACCTTATTCAGACGCTCCTCGTCGGGACGGCCTTCCCCGGAAGCGGGGGAAATCAGGGCGAAGTGGTCTCTCCCCTTGCCGGCGAGTTCCGCCTCCAGTCTGACGCCGCCATCGCGCGCGATGCCCGGTATGTTGCCCACTCCGTCGTCACTCTCAGTATTGATCTACAAGCGCCCAGCACGGCCTGCGAGTGGCAGTCTTTCATTGGTGCGATCCCTTCCGCGTTTTTTTGCGTGTTCATAATATTGCTCATTAATTTTCTCAGCCGATCACAACGCGATGACTACCAAATTCAAGTCCGCAATGGCGAAAATAGTGACCCTCGGCCAGGTCCGCGGCTTGCTCACCGACTGCTCGGGTACGCATCCTCAGCCTTGCAACATTTCGACCGATGATCAATGCGGACGGCTGTGCATAGATGTCATTCCTGTCCCCGCGGCCCTCACTACCAAGCCATTTCTCCCTTCTGGGAAGACGCTGAACGACGTACAAGTTGCTGTGCGTGATAAACTTCCGCTTTAGTTCATTCCTAACAAATCTGAATGACCGTGACAGTGCCACGCGAGTCCCTTCCCCGCGCTCACCGCGCAGCCCGGTATGTCGCTCGTTTTTACCTGTGTCTCAGTTTCCTGATTCCAACGGCACAGGTCCGGCTACCAGCGTTTCCCCCGTGTAAGTATTATTATAATGCATTTTGGTGCATCGGGCCATACTTATCCTCTGACTCTACGTTTTCAGTCCCTCTTCTTAAATCGGCTTTGGAGCCGGATATGCCTACACTTCTTTTTATCTCATTGGGTTTCACTGGATGGGTTTGAATTGTTTACGTAGTGGACGCATGCACTGTAGTAGTAAGGTACACGAAACACCGCTCAGGGAGTTGATTCTATTATATCTCCTCTGTCTTCAGCGAATATATATATATATTCCGGTCCGGCTCCAGTGGCGTTCTGATGGCCAAGGTCGAGCGCAAGGCAGTGGCTGTTGGAAATATTCCGGGATGGACCGGAATTGGTTGCGAGCAGCACGGAGCTCGTGATCATCGCCGGATGGCACGGACCACTTTACGTAAGCCTTCCATGATTTCTATCACTTTGTCTTCGTGGACGCCATCCGTTTGCCTACGTACGACCACCATGTACATGTAGGACAAACATATTCTACCTCTTTGTTTGCTGGTTCTCTCTCTTGTGCTTGCCACCCCATAGCCTTGCTGGGATTATTTCAACAGTGGCACTATAAAACTATCGAGATTTTCAACACTGTATCTGAGCCCCACTCGGACCGCGACGATTGTCGGGGCGATTCCCTGAACAAGGCGTGAATCAGGGCGAAATATAAACCAGGCGATGTACTCACAGCGCCGGTCATTGTCTATATTTTGATACTCAGTACCGCTCAGGGACCGACTGGTAATCTTATAGCATCGATAGATACGCGAGATCCCACGATAACGAGAATGATCCATCCGACACAATACAGGGCGCTGGAGTCCAAACTGAGTACTCAGTGTTAGTGCAATCGACTTGAGGCCGAGGTTCAACACGCACGTCATGACACATAAGATCTGGTACCTATCTGCCACCTTCCTCCCCATGAGTCGCCGAGCTGCGCGCTCGAGCCACCAGATCCGACCAATTGAGCACAAGTTGGTATATGAAAGAATACACTGGAATGCCAATGGTACAGACCAGTCAGCCCCATTAAGAGCACGGTGGTGAAGAGGGACATCGAAATCGATAGGATGAATAAAAAGTAGCAGCGGAAGATCAGTGGAATAATCAGAGCCGAAAGACAGTATGGATCCCTTCCGGCGACGGCCAAATATGCCATCTGCAATCACACTGGGGAACGGGCTTGTAAGCGCAACCTAACCTCGGCCAAACGAGACGCACTTGCTGGTAACATACACCGAGGACGAGATCAAAGGCCGTGAGGTGTAACAAATAATAAAAAACATGAAGGTATCGATGCTGCAGACAGATTGATTCATCGTGCTCAAATATAGGCCATAAGAGACCCACTCTCTACCGGCTGGATGATATGGTGTCCAGACATATATGGATGAATAACGTAACATGTCTGTCTTGTGGAACGACATGAGTCCCGGATGAAGCTGGACAGATTGCCAGTAGTTCTTTTAAATTTGAACGGGAAGCATCGTTGAAAAGGAAATTATGATGCTTCCAGCTTGACGTTGATACACAGTAGGAAATGCCCATGGAATCTCTACAAACAGCAAACCAGGGGATCAGATCTATCCTCAGCGTATTTGTTCTCGAATCCAATAGTATTTCAACCAACTCTTCAGTCGCAGGGATCACCTGGTGTTTCTTTTGGTGAGTCGTAGTGACCTTCGTCACTTAGTAACTTCGCTTAATTGCGCGTAAGTTCGTGACTCTGATGGAAATCCGGGAAAGTTCGTCACATTGACGAGTTTCCGGGAAAGTTCGTGAGATGTGCAAGCCCCACCAAATCAAACCATCAACGCGGCCATCATTTTTCTTCAACGCAAGTCTCTCCAGATGTTTTTATATAGATCCCTTGCTAACCCTAACCGCTAACCTCTAACCCTAACCACTAACCTCTAACCGCTAACCCAAACCCAAACCCAAACCCCTAACCTCTAACCACTAACCACTAACCCCAACCTAACCGGCCACTCTCGGCAAGCTGATGGCACGCATCACTCCATGATGTGCCGAGGAGCGCCGCTGGACAAGCAACTCACGAACTTTCACAGAAACTCGTCAAAATCACGAACTTTCTCGGATTTCCATCAAAGTCACAAACTTGCGCGAAATTAAGCGAAGTTACTAAGTGACGAAAGTGGCGTGGACTCCTTTTGGTGTGTCACCGAAAATCGCCGTAAATTCAGGCTGCAAATCGAAACGAAATTCCTGGGGAAAAATCGATGTGGCAGCGGTATGCGATGATGCTACTCCCGACACGAAGTGCACAGATCTGACTGTTCCCTGGGCAAAATGCCTCTCCCCTAGCTTTGAAAGGCTCGGCATCACGTAATATTTAGCCAGCATGTGAAAAGTTGAGGCGATGCTTGTGGCTGTGTCTGGAGTTCATCGGATCTTGTGACGGCCCGAGACACCCGATTCTCGAAACTTAATGGTGCATGCAGGGTGCATGAGTACTCCAGCCCAATATTTTGAGCACAAAAGATGCACATGAATGCTAAAAGGCGGCAGATCAGATCGTATCCAGGACTGTGCAAGATTCCACTGCATCAACCAACATCCCTCGACTTCAACCAAACTTCAACCGTCGTAACTCTTCGGGAATATTATCCTAATTTTGTTTTCATCGTTTTCTATGACCGATAATACCCTGCATACCCGAAGCACCAGCCTCATGCTCAGCCAGTTTGAAAGACGTCAAAGTCGCAATTATTGTGGTGCTCCCTACTATTATTCGACGTGTATTGAGAGCACGGGTGCATACTTTATGCAAACTCTATGACCATGCCCCACCATCCTGCTTGCCTCCTGGTGTACATATTAGCCAGCCTCTTCCCGCCCAGTGTCGTGTGATAGTCAAAGAGCATCCACCCGGCCCCCGCACCATTAACCGTTCCCAGCAAGGTCAATACAGCATCGGTGCCGCAGCCCCCGTCGTTGGCATCCCATTTGGTCCACCCGGCATTGAGGGCCTCTAAATCGGCGGTCATGCCACTCTTGGTGTACAGTTCCACCAGCACATCCTGCGTCAGCTTGTTGTCGATATGGAACTGCATAATAAATCTGAGATCCGTCGGGCTCTCTGCGCCGCGGTACTGTTTGTATAGCTCCATGGCGATGACATCCCAATTGACCTGGTCCGCCTTGGGGACTCGGTCTCTGTCCTTGTACGCGAGTGTGGCGATTATAACCCCCGGGGACAAATAGACCTCGTAGTTTAAAAGAGTGGTGGTCGCGCGTCGTTTAAGTGTGGTCGGAAGGCCAGGGAAGAGAGGGTGGTCGAGATCCGCGCCATTGACTGACACCCTATTGAAAAGAGCCCAGATCTCGTTTGCGTTCTGGCCCGTGACACTCGTCGATACGTCTTCGTCAATGCTGAACCTCCGCGGATAGGAAGCCATGAATTTGTCGGTGGTTAGCGCAGGCGATTTATCGGCGGTGGCCGCAGAAAAATCGGCCCAGATCTGCTCGCCTTTGATTTTAGCTGATGGAGGGTCCGTCGGTGAGCGAATTGAGAGCGAGAAGTCGCGAGAATGGAGAGGGGCGGAACCACATGGATCTGGGGTGGGAGTAGGCGATGCGCTGGGGTGACTGCTCGACTGACTCCGAACGGGACAGGCCTGTATTCACCATGAATCAACACCAATTCCCATAGCCAATAGTCAAACTCACAGATGGTCCCGGGATCCCAGTCGGCGCAGGAGGGGCAGTCCCAGGAGCGGTCGCGGAAGCCGATATTGATTCTGAGGAGGGACACTGATACACGGTGACAGTCATGGTATATGTGGGACCATTGCCAGAAGGCGATGCAGAGGTAGAAGACGAGGTAGCAGAAGGCGAAAAAGAAGTCGAGGGTGAGAACGAACTTGACGGCGGAGCTGTCGAACTGAAAGAAAAGGACGAGGCAGAGGTCATGCTTTGCGAGGTGCTCCTGGATACCGAGCAAGATGATTGTGAAGACGAAGACGAAGAGGATGAAGACGAGGCCGAGGCCGATGAAGACGAGGACGAGGACGAAGAAGTGGAGGACGAGGACGAAGAAGTGGAGGTAGATATCTCGGTGGTGGATGTAGAAGTAGTACTGTCTGTATTCTCGGGTTCAGTCGTAGTCACTGTTGGGGTCGGACCGTCCGGGGGTGCTGGCGTTGGATTTGTTGGTGTGGGGTCCTGGTCTGGAGGCTCGCCACTATCGCCACTGCCGCCGCCACCGCCGCCTGAACCTGGGCCCGACGGGGGTGGAGGCGGAGGCGGAGGCGGCGGCGGAGGCGGTGGTGGAGGAGGCGGTGGGGGAGGTGGCGGCGGCGACGAGTTGGACCCATCTCCTCCCCCGTCCCCGCCACTTCCTCCGCCCACGACAATCGTCGTCGTTGAAGTAGTCGATGTCGAGCTGGCAGTCGGTCCCGCAGAAGACGGAGGCAATGTAATCGTATTGGAAGACACTGAGGACGATGTGCTGTCCACACTCGTCGACGATGTTATTGGATCGGAGCTGGAACCGTGGCCAGATGACACACTCCCGGGCTGAATCCGGCGTCAGTTTATACCGAAATGTGCATCGAGGAAGAAACCGTACTGCGGTTGAGCTCGACAGTACCGTCGGAGATGAGCTTGCGGTGATAATCTGGAGTAAATTAGCGCAGGCTGGATAAGGATAATCGGGACAAACAATGCTGGAGCTGGCAGGTATGCTGGAGACGGTGGACTGCATCTCAATTAATAGAGGTATAGGGAGAAGTATGTTGGCACGCACAGGGGAAACAGATGATGGAATTGAAGATGTAGTTGAGCTGCTAGATAGAGGCTGGGTGGAAAAAACAGAAATGGTTGAAGAGGACACTGCGCTAAACGATGCGCTGGATGTGGTGGACTGGCGGGCTCATCAATGGACGTAGAGGGAGCAGTCTGCTGGCACGCACGGTGGTAACGGATGAGGGAGTAGAAGATGGCGCTGAGCCACTGGACAGCGGCGGCGGTTGGGTGAAAGAAACCGAATTCGAAGAAGAGGACACCGGGGTTGAAGACGAAGTGAGCGGGGAGGAGCTCGACAACGTGGGCGGAGGTTGAAGGGAGGAGAAAGAGTCGATGCTTGTAGACGCAGATGACCCGGAGAAAGTAGATGGCAGAGACGTTGAATTTCCAGTAGGAGAGCTGGACACGGATGAAGGTTCGGAACTGGAGAGCGGAGACTGAGTCGAAGACAGAGGCACGGAGGTCCCGCTTCCAACCTGCCGGAAATTAGCACCCTCGCGGGGAGGTTAACTACAGGATGCGTACAATGATGGAGCTAGAAGAGATGCTGGATCCGACGGACTGGCGGATTCATCAATAGACTGAGGGAGGATATGTGTTTTTACGCACCGTTGTAACGGATAAAGGAGTGAACGATAACGAGCCGGAGCTGCTGGACGGCGGCGACGGTTGGGTCAAAGAGGCGGAAATTGAAGAAAGCACGGGGCTGGAAGAGACACTGGATGTCACGGACTGCGAAACAAATAGTTAATACATACACGGGGGGATGAGGGTTCACGCACTGGACTAACGGAAGAAGGAATGGCCGATGTGGAAGAGAATGGCCCGGAGGCGCTGGACAGTGGCGGCGGCTGGATAGAGGAAATAGAAAATGTGGAAGACCCTGCGCTGGAAAACCTGCTGGATGCCGCAGACTGAGGGAAAGTGAATAGATGCACGGGGACGGAACATGGTCCAACGTACAGAGGTAATGGTCGCCGTAGAAAACACCGAACCGGAGTCGCTCGACAGTGGCGGCGGCTGGATGAAAGAAATGGAAAAGGTCGAAGAAACCGGCGAAGAGCTCGAAACTGAGGAGGGCGGGGGCTGAACAGAGGTGGCGGACGAGGAAGAGATAGCGCTCGGGGCCGAGGAAGGATCTGAGGCAGATGGACCGGATGTGGGCGGTGGCTGGATCGATGTGAATGGGACCGAGGTGGAGATAGAAGCCGAGCTGGATGAAACAGTCGAGCTGTTAACCGAGGTGGGTGGCGGAGAAATCGAGGATACGGTAGTGGAAAAGGACGAGTTGGCGCTAGTCATCGAAGCCGAAGGCCCCGACGGAGCGGATGTCGGTGGCTGGGAGGTCGCATTGCCGGGGGTGGAACTGGAAATTACGGAAGATTTAGAGCTGGATAACGAGGTAGGCGGGGGTTGGATCGAAGACAGCGATGGGGAAGTCGGGTTGCTGGTTATAGAAGCAGAGGACGTTACAGACGTGAAGGGCGGCAGTTGGACAGAAGAAAGGGGTCCAGAAACCGTCCTGCTGGTCACCGATTGAGACGACGAAGGGAAAGGAACCGATGTCGGTGGGGGTTGAATTGACGACAGTGAAACAGGACCCTTGGAAGTGGATAGACCTGATTTAGACGAGGATGACAGAGTAGTTAGCGTGCCCGGGTTGGTGGTGACCGGCGACGACGAAGAAAACTGCTCCCAATCAGCTTCATCGAGGGTAAACAATTCATCCAAGACTTACCGTAGACGAATGCGAGGGCGGTTGACTCGATGATTTGCTTGCGGACTGTTGGAAAGATGGTGAGTTCACGAATAAATCAAGGGAATCCGACGCACGCATGGGCAAGTGGTCTAAGAAATGGGAGGAAGAAAGCAATGAGAGGTCAATGCCACAAGCGGTATTCGCCACCTACAGTGACACGTTTCCGGAACTGATGTGGCTTCCCGCGGTGAGAGAGGAAGTCCTACATATGAAATATAAATCAACTCCACGAACGACACAGTGGGACAATCATTTACTCTAGTAGAACGGTCTGCTGCGGAATCCTGCGAGAATGAGGGGCCATTAGCGATAATTCTCCATCGACAGAGGATGGCGACTGACCAGGGATGAGTTTGAACCATCTGTTGCAGCAGCGCGGGCGAGGAGTAGAAGGCCCGAAAGGATCAGATTGATGAGGGGCAAGCGCATCCTCAAGTACGAGAGTTAAGGAAATTCGAATCACTGGAACAGGCCCAAGATAGGCAACTGTTCAATGCCCCACATTATAAAGCTGCTATTGCGTGGCAGTGTGTATTGAAACACTAGCCACGGCAGTTCAGGATCAATTCCGGTGAGAAAAATTGTCCAGGTCATCATGGCCTTGCCAAAGTTTTGTATAATCAACTTAGCATCGTAAACAAGGCCTTCAGGGTCAGGGCTCTCCAGGGGCAGGACTTGGATCCCAGTCTTTGTCGCGTGCTGATGCGGTGATTGACGTCGACGTGAGACGTTTCCAGCGTCGAGATTTTCGATTTCTAGGTAGATGTGACTGGCAGAGAGCTCAGAGAACCGTCGGCCTGGCGCACCCTGCACTCGGGAGCTCGATGTCGTGGCAAGTGGCAAGCCGGATTGGGCCCCGCATCAACTGATGGCGCATCACGGCGTGATCACGGCATCGTCTGGTAGGCATCGCTGTCCATGTGCGCCCGCATGGCGACCAGGACCGCCCTCAGTATGTAGACCTACGTAGACGTCCCGCGTAGACGGTCCGCGTAGCGTCCCTATTCCACATGTCATTCCTCCCACTCATCTGGATGAGCTAAATTTATTTTATTCGAAAATCCGTGCCGGGCAGAACCGGGGCGTTGGGCTTGCCTTGGGCCGTTGACCGCTCAAATTCTAGCCTCGGGTTGGGAAGGTTGAAAAGGCGAAATAAATGATAATCAGAGTCCTAGATTGAGAGCCACGTCGTTTCTCACGTACTGAATGAAACAGTTACGAGATACAAATATCCGGGTTCAGATCTGGCACCGGCTGAGAAAGAAGTATCAAAGCGGCGGGTGGTCCCTTTCCTTGATGGACATAGGGGAAATAGTGTGGAGGAAAGGAACAGCATTCCGAGGGACGGGGAACTGGAAGTTAGACAGTAAATTCACGGGAAGTCGGACAGTGAAAAGAAAAGGAATACCCAAGTAGATACCCTTGTGCATCCGAGTTGAGTCACGGTCGCCCTGTGGCGTGTAGGCCGCGACATCTGTATACTACAAGTGGAACCTACATGATGAATGCGTGTACGGCACGTGCGATGCTATGACGATTGGAGATCGTGTAGCCCAAGGACGTTCCTCACAAGACAGGATGGAGGTCTGCAGGCTGTGAGCACATTGTGTGAACGCCATATGAGTCACCCCACATGAGTCTCTCACTTCTGCGGATGACTACTGTGCTAGCTGCAACATCCTGGGAGCTCTGGGAACGGTTGGAATCCACAAGATCTAGACGCCACGGCTCACCTTACAACGGTACAAGCATCGGAGAACATGTCGCAGCGTTCTCGCGAGGCATTAGTCGAATGTATCGCCTGTATGCGTGAAGGGTAATAGCTGGGATCTAGCCCGAACGCCGAAGCCTTGAGCTTTAGGTTAGAAAGCCTGGATCCGACACGAAAACGAAGATGAAAGGGATGAAGACGTACATATGCCAAGCTGGAATTTGCGGTCAAAGTATGAGGACTGGAGGCTGTTGTACCGGGTAAAAAAATCCTACAGAGATAGGTGAGAGATGGAACGCCACAGCCATTTCATTGCGGCGACAGGCCGTATTAACGGCGACAGATCTTTTGCCGTCGTATCTAGCGCTGGGCGTTGCGTCGTAATTGGAATAAGAAGCTATGGATTATCACTGTGATATGAGGGACCTTGAGTGACGAAGATGATATCGCATTCACACCGGCTCACACCGGTCCCTTTTTGCATAAGCACAGCAATTGCAGCGGAAGTGTGGGCCGAAGTTGCCGGGTTGGCATAAGACGAGTAGACAAGCGAAGTCCGGGATATTTTAAGCACAGATCTAGAGTTGACTTTGCACACGATGAATCTTTACGATTTGAATGCGCCGTGTGGGCGGCGAGTTGGTGGGCATCTTTGGGGTGGACATGTCCAGTTTCGGGGACCCCCAGATTCTATGGAGCTAATCGAGTGAGGTGAGGTTCTCAGATCCATATTCCGTATATATGCTAATGGGTGAACTCCGTGGATGATGGATCTGAACAGCAGATTCCAGAAGCACGAGGAGGACTGAGAAGAGACGCGGTAATTTGGTGGGAGCGACATTTCTACGGAGGCCACAGATATAACTTGTGAGAGCAGACGTCATTAAAATTAATCCCATGGGCATTCGATTGGACAGCTCGCTCAGGTTGTGGTGGAGTCCGAGAAGTACTATATGTCACGTGCCGCCACGTGTTCGCATCATCTGTTTACGTGCTACTACTAGTAGCTTGGGGCACTTGCTACTTTAGTCCTCTTCTTCCTGCGTCCATCTTGTCAATCTATGTTGGCGTCCTTGCTTGCTGTCGTGCGTTCTGGCACTTTCCCGGGTCCTTACCAAGTCTTATGTCTACCATGCCCATATTCCCGCCCTTCGCATGCTTGTAAGCTATCGCCACAAATCGTGGTCAACGCTTTTGGTGAGTTCGAACTCGGAGCTCACCCATCATCCATGCACATAGTATCCCTGAACTTGAACGCTGACCTTTAGGTCTTGTCGCCAATTCATAAGATCAGCACCTACTTTGCGTGCACTGCTTCTTCCAAGTTGCGTAACGGTGCGGACCAGGGTTCGACACGACGTTTGGACCTCATCCTATGGCTGTATGCGGAATCACGGCGGAGTGATGGCTGACTCACCGGAGATTACATGGTTCTTCTAAGCAGATAACCGTTACCAGGCTGCACAGGGTGACTTCTGTCGAGGATTTATTCTCTTTAGTCGTGAACGACAAGCTGCCGTGAGTCCCAGGCCTTCAACTTCGCCCAGTATCACCTCTGACTCAGACGACTCCTTGACGGACAGATATAGAGATGTGGATCTCGGGACTCGGGGCTCGGCTACCCTACTCCTCGAGCATCGTCTCCCAATTCCTAACCGCTAATCCCATGTCATTTAACTCGGGAATTTCTTATATCGATCTTAGCGCTACGGACCGATAGTTGCTGACCGCCTCGTGTCTGCTACTTCTGTGCGGCTTTAAGATCCCGGTTCGAAGATTATCTTGCTTCGCGGCCCGCAAAACCAAATACTTACCACATATCCTGGTCCAGACTGAAAGTTCTGGTGGCAATTCCCCGCGGCTAGCAAAAAGGGGATGTATCCATATAATACCAATACTCGGATTTGGTCCGCCGCCGCATTGCCGTCGGAAATCGGGGTCGAATACAGAGGTCACAACACCGGTCACACAGCATGTGCTCTCGACATGCATTTAGGTGTACCTGGGTACTGCTGTCCCTCGCCTGCACGCCACTATATAGCGGCGCGGTATTCTGCAGCACCTACCAGCCATGACATACCCAGTCCCCACACCCGCCCCGTTTCCCAATCCACCGACAGAAATCTGGAGGCAGATATTCCGGTGTGCGACGGGATCCGAGACGTCTTACCACGTTGACTATCTCCCATTCCAGCCCATGCAGGAGCTACAGGAGACCTCCAAGGCCCTTCAGCACGAATCCCTGCGACTGCAGACATGCGTCTCCTTGATGCGTGTCTCCCGTCGTTTTCGTGCAGTCGTCGCAGAGTTCATGTACGAGGATGTGCGCATTCACGATGCCGAGAACTTGGCTAGCCTATTAGCCGGGCTCGCTCGGTCAGCAAGGGAGGACGGACCTATCAGCTACGGAACGTACGTCAGGCGGCTGGAGCTTCCCCGCAGGCGTACCAAATTCCCGCTTCAGTCCCAGAATCTCCCCTTTCCGCTCCATCCTATCCCATGCGACCCCAACACCACCAGCCTCATCGACATCCTTCGCCTCTGTCCTCGTCTGGAAATCCTGGTCCGCCCATGCCTGCGGCTGGATGCTGAGAGCATCACGTTCTGGGCGAGCCTCGTCAGGAGCGCCGTCGCCGGACAACTTACCAGTCTCATGCGCTTGGAGTGGCATGAGAGCGAGCTCGATGCGCGCTTCTATGGGACGAACCACACCGACCGCCTCCGGGAGATCGTTGCGCAGGCGCCCAATCTTCGATACCTTTTCCTCTCCTCAGACCGCCCAAATGCGCTGGAGGACCTCTGCCTCCCCCGGTCCCTGCACACAATTCGATTAAACCGCTCGCATTTTCACCCCCAGCACGTCAAGAAGTACGTACGGAAGCCGCGGTATACCTGCGACGTCGACGTCCCCAACTTCCAGAACCTTGTCCTGCATACCACACTCCCCACGACGCTACTCGACTTCATCGCCAGCAGCGGGAAGCACCTGCGCGTCCTAGAGCTGGCATTCGCACCCCAGCTCGTCTTCTCCTCGAACCAGATGCAGCGAATCTTAAGCCGATGTCCGCAGCTCGAGGAGCTCGCAATGTCCATCGGCGCGCCCGAGATCTCCCCCCTCACGACGTCCCAATGCCCCTCCATAAAGCGCGTGCGCCTCAAAATCGATCCGGACGAGTGGAGCCCATACAAACCCGTCGTCCGGGGCCAGATGGAGGTCCTCGAGGGGCCCTCGTTCCCCGCGCTCCAGGAAATCATCCTTCACGACTCGACGAGATGGTTCGTACGCCGGGAATCGGGACGGGAGCTCCTGCGCCGCATGCTACGCCGTGGGTGCACTGTCAAATACGAGGACGGATCAGCTGTCGTGGTGCCCACATAGAAGCCCTTTCCGTGAGTTCCGTCCATCTTGATTCGATGGACGTGCTCTCATGGCTTCCTACAGACTTTGTTCTTTATTTCCCTCGCTGTCCCGCTTTTGTATTGCTTTCGTCCTGTGTCTTACCGCTCCTGTGTCGCATCCACTTGTCATTACCTCATATCACAATCCACGCGATAGATTTTTCGACCGACCCCCACGCTGTCTGACCATGACGGTAGCAGTCGCAACCATATATCCTTCCGTGTATTTGCCGTTCAAACCGGGTGTACTTGTACTTTCGGAGGCCGAGCCAGTCCGAGAACAAACATAAATCAAGGCTCTTTCTGCCCGTTTGTGACAGGTATTCTTATTTCTCTGCCCGGGTCCGGCGATGTTAGCCGTATAATAATCTCGCCCCACATAATACTTAAACGATTAATACCTGGGTCCTGAATCCGACGAGACCCGACGAACCCAATGCTTAAACGCGGATTTCCCCCAGATTTCCCAATACTTGTTTCAGGCGCCAAACCTAAGCGAGTTAACTCCGAGCCCGGGGACTCAAACTCCGGTGCGCGCGCCTCCAGGAGTTGTCATGGCTTGAAATGACCCATTCGGTATTGAGTATCGCCCAGTTTACCATTCGGGATTCAATATACCACAATACATCTTATCGGTCCTTCCTCGTCGAGACTGGGTCTATTCGCCGTGCCCGTGACGGGCACGGCCGTCGTTCCGGCGGGTGTCGAACGGGGATGACCGTCGCGTCCCCGCGCCGTCGCGAGTTTTAGAGAATTGTCCACGGAACGGGACGGAGCCGCGGCGTGTTTGTCCTTTTGTATAGCTGCATTCATAAGATAGCTGCCCTGGGATGAGGGGACCGTCACTTCAGGTCAGATAAAACATATATACCTCGTATGCTAGCCCGGAGAAAGTATTGTGTCGCTTTACGCGTCAAAGAATTGCTGAGTAAGTCGGGAGAAAAGGTTGGTTCTAAGTATCTCCGAGGATCTTCTTGATCAAATTCTGAGCGAGACTAAGACACTGTTTAACCATAATCAAGTTTCGCATCGTCTCTGGCTTCAAACTGGCCCGCAGTGCCATCGTATTGCGCCTTCCAGAACAAATGGTTCAATCCAAGTCCAATCTCTTAGCAATCGCAGTTCAGTGCTGACTTGCAAGGGAGCGAGAGGGACTATTTTTAGTGGAAAACGTCGCCGACGCGTCGGACGCGTCCATTCACAAACTAACGCGTGAGGATGTAAGTGGACAAGTTAACTCAGAAAAGGACAAGATGCATAGGGCTCTCATCCGTTGCCGTCTTCGACGGGACGACAGGCCGTTTCCACGGGAACGGCCCCGTCCGTATGTAGCGCAATTTTTGGGATGCATCGACGGGGCGTGTACGGAACGGGTAACCCGTACCCGTCCGTAAACGGGTCGACGGATTGATGGGTACATGAGGGTCCATCTGGCCCGAATGTGGGCAAAATTAACCTCGGCTTTGGCCGGTGCGGGGAGCAAACCGATTTTGGGAGTAGAAGTAGGAGAAAACAGCTTTCCCTTGCAAATTTGGTGCCGATATCAGAAATCGGGGATGGCCGGCATCCTCCGAGATTTTGATCTCCACCGAATCTCTCCCATTTGATACCATCCGAGTGAGCACCGTCGCATTTTTTATGTGGAACCCAGCCTGTATTGAGAGGAGGTGATTTCTGACCCTAGAACAATAGGAATTAGGCTCTAGAATTTGTTGAAGAAAATAATCCTAACACCCGTCACTGGTCAGAAACGGCCGTCACCCGTCACACGGATGGGGCCCGTCCGTATGGGTCTGAGACAATGGCCTCGACGGGACGGGTACGGGACACGTGGCAGAAAAAACGGCCGTTCTTACCCGTTCCGTCGAGCGGGACGGACGGGTTAGAGCCCTAAAAATGCAAAGATCACCTATATCATGATTGCCGGGTAAGCTCTAGTCTCTTATAAACAGACGGTCCAACAATATTCGCTCGTACCTCGCGATGTTGTAGGTAATCTCTGCGCTCCGCTAGGGTCGGACGTGCTGGGCTTGATATGGATTGGAGGCATATCTTATCTATGTGCTACAGACAAGCTATGGACAAACCCGGTGGCCGTCGAGGGCCGTTATTTCGCGGCCGTCATCCCGAAGAACCGTCCCGCTGCCGTCCATAGAAAATATTTGTGAACCCTCGACAGAACAGGACAGCTACCCGTCGTATGGTATCCGTAGAAGCGTCGAGAAGGCCATGACGAACAGCCCTAACATTGGTTCAATGGTCGTCGCCGTCCGGAAACCATGATCATCTGCGCAGCGAGCGGGATGCATTGGGGGCTGGGGGGACACAGTGCAAGCTGAAACGAATCGCTGTCCCTCGCGTTACTCCAACTGACTACATCTGCCCGACTTTTACGTCGACTTCAAAGCAGCAATAGCCGCACCAATTGCTACGTCGAAGCTCGTGTTATCCAGTGTCGCCGCCACCTGGATGGGCTGGAGACGAAAGTTTCAGAGGCAACCTCCATGGATATCAACCGACGCTCACCAGCCCTCCCCGGCGCCTCTCAAGGCCTCGAAGCGCTTCATTATCGTACCTTGGGCGGGGAAGGCCTGTACACTGGCATATGTAGTGCGGTCAGAAATGCAGGGTAATATTAATGTAGGATCATTCACGCACTGTCGTATTAGCGGGCCTGTGGCACGAAGGCCACGAACGCACGGACTAGGCGAGTGGTGGCACCACCCATGCTTTGCCGGATGCATTGTGTCTGGGAAGCGCTCGCGGGATACGGGGAGGTCGCGCACTGATGCTCCTTTGGTTCCACCCCTTTCTCAAAGAACGACGGGCGGAGACATGACACTCGCCAGATTAACAAAGACTCTGTCGAGTGTTGCTTTGTGGTTTACCGATACGATCTAGCGACGATGCTTTAGCTCCGGGGAGGGATTGGTGTGCGAGCATAGTTTTCTAGCTTGATGTTTATAAGGTCGTTCACGAGGGCAGCTCCATCGTCCTGGACGATGGGCTAAGCCGGATATGACGCTACCGGTGCTACTATGGCGAGTAGAGGCAGGAGAGGGGAGAGTTGGACCATTGGGATCGGACATAGCGGATATGCTGAAACCACGCGGGTTATACAGTATACTGTTACGCTACGCCGTGGAGGGAACTAAACCGTTGTGGAAGATAGATGCCGCGCTTCTCTTGGGCGCATCCGCAGGTTGCCTGTGTGCCTATCCCTCGATCCAAGGCGAAATGAATTTGGGCCGGGTAAAGACAGTCCTAGATGCGCACTCGAAGCAAGGACCAGCCCGCCGAGAAGGAGGCGCAAGGTTCTCAGTCTGTCCAGAGACTGGATCCAAAGAGGAGGTTCAGGCAGTCCCAAATCGGAAAACAACGTAAAACTGTTCTGAAGGATCCAGAAGCACAGGAGACGTTCCGCCAGTTAAACAATTGCATAGGCAGGGTGTAACGCCGGGCAGAACGCAGGAATCCAGGAGATTGATGCGCGGAGAAGGAACAAGCTAGATAGACTCGTAACCTGTTTGCCTACGGAGTGCAAAAATGTGGCGAGCACTTTTGCCGTAGGCAGATTGGTACTTCTCGTTCGATCGCATTGAGCTGGGCGGAAATTTGAATGGCTTCCGCCCTAGGCTCAATTTAAAGAGGCTCAATGGTAAGGTCCCGGTACTACTACGTAGGTGCGCAATATACCCATCCTCCCCCACGAATATTTTGATCAGAACGCTTCTTCTAAGTATCTCAGATAATCTTCGACTTGATTGCGACAGGTGAGGACTAATAACTCTAATACGATTGTGTCCTAAATATTACTCTTCGTCCATTTTAGATGGTGATATATTTATCGTCCAATCGGTAATTGTGCCGTTGAATCCCGGATGTAGTTGTCTGGTCGTGGGGGCAAAGGGATTTTGACGCAACGGTGCCGTTGACGCATGCAACGTCAGTTTCAGCGTCAGTCTAACTTTCCCCATGCCCCTGGTCGTGGGCAGGTAGGTCTGCCCCCGCTTTTCTAAAATTACACCGCAAAGGAGCGTTTGAAGTTACGTAGAATGGCTAGATCTTTCCGCGATCTAACGGCGGCAATGATGTAGTGGAGTGGAGCGTTAAAAGGCGACGCTGCGTCATTTGCGCTCTTGTCTTCCCCGATGACTCGCGGTGCAACACTGGCTTCCATTCTCCTCCTTGCCCGCTCGGTTGGGGGCGCATCACCCATTGCGTCCTCCTTTGCTGGGGCGACATCTAGCGCAATCTTCCCGCCTCCAGGCGCGACAGTCACCTCGGACGCTTCCTTCTTCCCGGATGCGACTCAGATCAATGTCTTTGGCCCCACCCCGAGTCAGCATCCCCCATCCCGCACTCGCTCACCGCATTCTCATACTCCCCCTTCGTACAGCCGGCGACGAAGCCCTCGCCGTCGCCACCGCCCCCGTCTCGCCTGCCTACGCAAATGTCTTCCCGCTCGTCCAGCCCCCGACGGCGGACAAGAAGCCCTTTGACGTTCTCCACAGCTGGGGAAACCTCTCCCCGTTCCAATCGGGCGACTTAGGTCTCCCGAAGGCGTCTGCGCGCGTCCCAGTTGGCTGCGCGCTGCGGCAAGTGCACCTCCTGCACCGCCACGGCGCGCGCTACCCCACCTCCGGGTCCGCGCCCGCGAGCTTCGCGGCCGCGGTGCACGCGGCGGCGGCGACGGGACGCCTGCGCGCGTCGGGGCCCCTGGCATTCTTGAATACCTGGACGTACAAACTCGGGGCAGAGATCCTCACGCCATTTGGACGGGCGCAGTTGTGCGTGCTTGGATTTCGTGATCCGTACTAAATTTAATTATTATCAGGTTCGAGCTAGGCGTTGGGTTCCGCGTCAAGTATGGTATGTCATGGCCACCCGCTCATAGTCTGAAGTTCACTTTATTGGAGGCGATCTTCTGAAGGGATTTACCGACCTGCCTGTTTGGCGCACGACGTCGGAAGGTTGGTAATTATCTTCTCATCACCACTTTATTGCCGACTTGCTGCCAGAGCGTATGGTCGATTCGGCGTAAGTATCTCGACTTCCTCTCTTCGATCCCTAATTTTAACACCCCAGCCTGCACTTCGCCGCCGGTTTCTTTGGCGTACAGCAATACCAGACCGACTACCACCAGCTCATCGAGATCGAGGCGCAGGGCTTCAACAGTTCGTCCCTCTCCATCTGAGTCCCCTCACTCCATACTGAGTTCGCCAGCGACGCTCGCGCCGTACGACCAATGCCCCAACGCCAACAACGCCATCGCGGCCATCGGCACCCCCCTCACGAATAAATGGGCCTCCAGCTACCTCGCGAACGCGCAAAAGCGGCTCGCGCCGCACCTGCAAGGCCTGGCGTTGAACGCGACCTGGCTGTTTGCGATGCAGCAGACGTGCGCGTACGAGGTGCGTTTTCGGGTCAAACCTGTGTCCCGTGCGCCGCGCTGAGCGTTTCTTTACCCGGAGACGGTCGCGTTGGGATACTCCGCCTTCTGCGAGCTGTTCACGCAGGAGGAGTGGGAGGCGTATGAATATTCCGTCGGTGCGTCCCCGCCTCCCAGGAATCCAGTCCTTCCTTATTAGATCTTTGCGTTCGGCGTAGACCTGTCGTTCTGGTACAACAACGGCCCAGGGAACCCCGCGGTCGCGGCGCAGGGCATCGGGTGGGTGGAGGAGCTCGTCTCTCGGCTGACGCAGACGCGCATCACGCAGTTCGCGTCGAGCGTGAACGCGACGATCGTGAGCAGCAACGTCACCTTCCCGTTCGACCAGCCCATCTTCGTCGACGCAACGCACGATACCGTCATCTCCGCCAGTGCGCTTTCCGTTCCGTCCCTTGAGTTTTCACCGCGCCGATGCTCAACACGACATGCAGTTGTGGTTGCGATGAACTTTTCAAGCCTTGCGGCGACGGGCCCGCTCCCGGCGACGCACATCCCCAAGGACAGGGTAAGTTCCTTGTTCTTTCCTTGGAATAGTGTGCTAATCTGACACAATGTCCTACAGTCGTACCTGGTGAACAAAATCTCGCCCTTCGGCGCCAACCTCGTAGGGCAGGTCCTCTCTGCCCCTCCTCCTCTGCCGTGCCCACGCACATCCGCTGGCTCCTCAACGACGCAGTCGTGCCCCTCCCCGGCATCACGGGCTGCAAGCCCAACGCCGACGGCCTCTGTCCGCTCGGGACGTTCGTGGCGGGAATGAAGCAGCGCGTGAAGGAAGTGGATTTTGCATTCGGGTGCTTTGGGAACTACTCCGTCCCGGAGCCGGATGTGATTGTGGATGGGCAGCTGCCGGAGAGGCTGCGGCCCAGGCCGGTGTGAGGTGAGGTAGTATCCTGCAGTGATACGTGGCAATCCCAAAGGGCACTATGAACAGTGAATTGACGGTGAGGACTGTTCTAGATATGTAATTAATGGATCTTTCCTAGCCGGAGGAGGTGGGATGTTGACCTTCTGAACCTCTATGAGCCTTAGTACTGAAATTTGAGGGCGGCACGTCTGATTACTGCAATCCTCGTATCCAAGACAGTCTCCGGCATCGTCCGGTGAGATGATCTACATCCATAGCAGGAGGTCTTGTCAAGTCTGGGTGATGGGAAGGAACTGTCAGTGAATCCTAGTCTTTATGACCCACACTGGTTGAGCATTTTGAATTTTTCAGTGAAAATATTGGTCAAAAACTTCCTTTATTTTACATGCTTTTTTCACTGAAAAAGTAGATGAAAAATTTAACAGTTTTTCAGTCCTTTACAATTTTATTTCGAAAATTTCACATTGCAATCAAAAAGTCCTAAAAATGTTTTAAAATTTTCACTTCCTTTTTCAGTCAAAAAAGTGTGAAAAATTATTATAAGGAAGTTTTTCACCCATATTCTCACTGAAAAACTTGAAATGTTCAACCAGTGCCAGTTTCTCCGATTTCAGTCGTTGTGGGATGTTTAGGGAATAAACGACGTGGAGGGAAATGAAGGAGTTACATATTGCCTCGGGTAATCCCAGCACGTTCTGACCTTCTCCGACACAGATTAAGTCTCCGCCTGAAAGCGGTGAATTTTCCGGAGGGAACTCGTTATAGTGTTAGCTGCAACATTGCAAAACCCTTTGACGGATCTTGCCGGAAATTGTGATTTAGTCAGGATTCGTCTCAGGTCTTGGATCGAATGGGGTATTCAAAAGTCTCCCTACTTCTGTGTAAGTCCTTCCAGTTATATTTGACACTGTGGGCGTCGGTGCCTGGATGTTTCAAGTGTTCACCGGCATGGTCGGGTTCATTAGGTGGATTCGGACCGGGATCGAGCATATCTTCTGCCCGATTTATATGACAGTGAATTTCATTCATCCATGTATGCCCCTCGGTGGGCCACGATCAGATCTTAGACTCCTTAGAGATACACCCAATTTATGATTTTGAGTTGCTGCGTATCACATATGTACGTGTCAAAATTGAAGTCTGACACGGCAATTGATGTCCCCATCAGGGCAGCCCATACGGGCGACGACGAAATTTGAGACATCTCACTGTTGCATTCATCGCGCTCGAGACTCCTGCTTAGATACATATTTAGGGCCGCCAAGGTTCTTTCACGAAGGACTGTGAAACGGCTTCGGTGAATTATGGATTTCCTCAATCAGTATATTTCCCCGACGTTGAGTGTTCATTTAGCAGACACCATCCCGAGTCCGTGATCCTGGGTACCACAAATTCGGGCGCCGACCACGTCCAACGGAGCCAACCGCATCAAAATGCGCATCCATCCAATTTCCTTTCGGGGTCGTTGTTCGTTCGAATGGGCTCCTCTTAGTCAAATATGCCAGCCTTACGACCATATATTGGGTAGAAATTATGCAGCGGGGTGAAACAGGGCCATGTTCCAAGCTGCATTTCGATGTCAATTCAGAATCCCCAATCCGACCAGCTTATCGTCTGAACGGCTCAACCAGTCAGTTCTGATTTCTTCTCCTTGGCACGAGGGGGCACGACATAGCCCATTCAGGATGTCACTGTTATTCGGCATCTCCCAGCAGCAGCCGAGAGTGATCATAATCAAGACATGACATTGGAAGGCTTGGCATCCCCATTTCGATTCCGAGCGCCTCTCCACTGCCCTGGGCCGTCGACTGCCGTTAATTCTAGATCTGCCGGCATCGTAACCAACTCTCGGTGGGCCTTCATTGGCCCTCATTAGCCCGAAAACAGGATATTGTGACGAGCGTATTCCGGTGAAATCATATTCTGCACAACTCATGCGTTGATCAGTCAGCGCCACAGATTCAGGTTCCGCGCGCACATCTTGTTTAACTCAGATGATCTCAGAGATTGAATAACATACAGGTGTTACACAGTAGGGATTTCGAGCTGATTTCGATCCAGATTTCATTTAAGGGTGTGATGATGTGGTGACTCGGCCACTTCCGAAATCCGTGAAATCAGCGAGCGATCAGAGTTGATTTCGATTTCATTCTGCTTGCTCATCCTCTGATGGAGTGCGTCCATTGCCTCCCGCCCATCGCCCACCACGACGAACTATCCTATCCACCTTACGCGTGGGCCCCACTCGGTGCATTCTTTACCAACCCCCAACTGCATTACAAAATCAACACCTCGTATAATTAGTCGGTCGGAAATGTGATTAGGACCGATGAATTACAGGGGCGGGGACAAACAGCGGGGAAGGGCGGGACGTGGGTCGGGCACGCTCGTCGACGCTGCCCCAGTGACGGCCACACTGATGGAGACCTTGCCGAAATCTCGCATCCGCGAGTCACATCAGGTCACGCTAGTTGGGTTGGAAACCAAAATCGAAATCCAGCTCGAAATCTGGGTCGAAATCTCTACTGTGTAACACCCGACTCAACAGCTATTGAATCCAGATCTACGGAAAGTTCCTGTAGGCGGTGCCTGTCTATTTCTTGTTCATGACACTTACCCCTCGTTAATAGCACATCGTGACTATCTGACTGAGCAATCATACGCTGTTGATCGGTAGTGGAAATGACTGTATTGTCACAATCAAACTCGTTTCCTTAATACCCAGCGCAGGGGCCTGGATCGGACCCATAATTTACGGTACCAGGTCTTGTGAAATTAATTATCCACAACTCGCGGCGGTCCTACGCAATGATGTGATCCACATGGAAAAACTCGCTCCGCCGAAGCTCGTCTGTCTTGTAGAAAAAAAATTGTCGGAAAAAAGTTCTCAAAACTATCAGGCATTATCATGGCGTTACAAGTTGAAAATCTGCTTAAAGGGTGGTTATAAGGCCTTAAAAGGCGACTTTCACAGGATAAGGGTCTTATCAGGATTTTGTGCCCCTTTTAAGATGTTTTTGAGGTGATGATAAGGTTATTATAAGGCCTTGTGAGGCCTTTTCAGGGAAAACCGAGGAAACAGTAATGAGGCATTTTGGATTTTTCCGACATAGTATTGCTAATGACAATGGGGCCATGGTCTCGAAAATTCCATGCGACTCTACAACAGCCTAAACAAACTCTGAAGTTCGTGGAATGTCAACACTGAAACCGGCCCGTCAAGGAGCGCATTTGGCGCCATCCATCCTACTTTGGCGAGTTGCAGGTAGGCGCCCTTGTAATTATCACCATTGCTTACAATTAAATGAGCCATATTCCCCTACGTCCAGATGTCCCCTCGATGCTCGATTGATGAGTCTCCGGAAGTCAAGGCCCTATGCGGTGCACGCACGCATCTGACAACCGAAAATGGAATAATTCTATGTGATTCGTGAGTGAGACCAGACGTTGAAACGACGTTCATCCTGACTCGATCCCCCAGCCCGCGTCGTAATGTGGTTGCTGTCGAGGCCGGCTGCGTTATTATCCGATTCTGAGGCGAGATCAGCTGCAGTTGAATATTGCGATCCCTTGCCTCGTTCCCTACTCAATTTTGCTGATAACCCTGGGCCTTGGTTCCTCCACTGGTGGGTTGTCGCACCACATCCTTTTGCATCGGCCCTCCTAACAACATTTTTACAGCCACATTGATTGGCGTCTCGAGTGAGATTAGCTGTTACATTTCACGAGGAATATCATATTGACTTGGCAAAATGACTTGCGCACCAAGCGGAGTTTGAATTTGGCTCGGCTGACTTGCGTGATTTGTGCAGGCGCTGATTTGTACTTGTGTTCGCTTACACTCACTCTCCCCACTATACAGAAATATCTCAGGATCTCCAGGATAACTCCCATCCGTCCTGTACACTGCTCCGCGATCCAGACGGTGCTACGGCGCACTCGGCATCGTTTGATTGCATCAACGATGCTGATGTCGCAGCCGTCGTCGCCGGGGTCGGTGAGCAGAGTTCGTAAAACTGCTTTGAATTCCGGGTCAGTTCAGCATGGGATGAGAAAGTATTGGAGCCGATCATCTAGCTTCTGCCCATGTTGCCTGAGGCGAACTCTGCCATACAACATTTTGCATCAGGTATTTTGGATCGTGAGGATGGTTATGATTTACTGGTGCCGGTGTATATCCCCCCTCCCTCTTTTCGCATCTATAGGGGATCACAAGCCAAGTTTCAGTCACTCATGAGGGCACCTACCTGGCATGTAGTGGAAATCCCCGCACGAGCAAGTCGACTTGTTTGACTTATATGTAATGTGGAATTTAGCCTGGTCCATATGTACAGCCAAGTACGAATAAACTGTGACTCTCCGAATGAATTGCATTACAAAAATTTCCATTTGCTCTGGTTCAAGTGTCTAGGCTTGAATACTGCACACACAGTGTACCATGATAAGCAAACACTCTAAGTTATCCCCGATGTTTAGTTCATTTACTGGCAGATGGGCTGGATTCTATATTTAGAGAAAGCGGAGGACCTTCCAAATTTTCACTTGCGTCCCCAAATGGTCCCGCACAATCCTACTCGGTGATTCAATCCCGCACATTGGTGATGTTCACCACAACATGGGGTAATTTGGTCACAGTTCACAGAAAATATCAACATACCTGGAATACTTCAAGAATCAAGGATTTAATGAGTTGCTTTAGGCTACAGGCCAAAAGAATTGAGCTCAAAGCCACATAAATGGGCTCAAGTCAACCTTGGCCATTCATGCGGAGTCACGTGCACACGGCAAATTGACTTGCGCACCCAAATCAAGGTCTTCGAACTGCGTTCATACACTCATAATTTCGCTATTATTTCCGTGCTGCATGAGTTGTACGTGCATCTAATGCCCCACAGGCACAAAGTCCTCCAGATAACATCACTAAATAGTTGAAATTTAACCTACTCTGCCTCCCCGTTCGGGAAATATCAATGCAGCCCTACCGAGCTCAGGGGATAATATTTCAGTCTTATCAGGGGTTATGCCTACCACAGAACGAGCGCAGGAGCACGGGAATGTGCCCAAGTCAACGGCGACCATTCGTGCGGGGCAAGTCACAAACGTGACTTGCACAAGCACATGTCGATTTGTGCGGGTTGCCCACCGAAATCCCCGCACAAGTCCGCGTAAGTCAATCCGCGCTGGTCAAGTCGATTTTGAAAGTTAGAAAGCGAATCCTCTACATTTCACGGCTCAATAGTTACCATGCACTCGCCCCTGCAGAGCTGGCTTGGCCGTGGTTTTCGCCGAGTCACCAGAGGCCATTCGGAGCGGGCCACAAGCGAATATTATTCGGCCGCAGTGGCTCAACCTTTGCCCCAAGTGCAATGTTCTTCCGGCCGGTAAGCCGTTCCTCTCTCTCGTAATTACATATCGCTGATTCCTCTGGTTCAGCCCTCCAGTGATTCGTTTTTCCTCTGCGCAGGCGTTCTTATAAGGTAGACTTTAAGTTATGGGTTAATTTCCATTGACAGGATAGAGTACACTGGTCGAACATTTCAAGTTTTTCAGTGAAAAAATTGGTGAAAAATGTCCATTATTTTTCACACTTTTCTCACTAAAACCATAAGTGAAAAACTTAGAATTTTTTCACTACTTTTTCATTTATGAGGTGAAATAATTGAAACAAGTCAAAAAGTGCTGAAAAAGTTTTAAATTTTTCATCTACTTTTTCTGTGAAAAACTTCTGTAAAATCCTGGGTATTTTTCGCCGATTTTTTCACCAAAAAACTTGAATTGCTCAACCAGTGGTAGTTCTTTATTTATGTATATGCAAAGGCCCCGAAGGAAGTTACTTAGGTTCGGTATTATGTATATGTGTCCCTCGTTAAAGATAATCCTACCACTTTTTACACTCCGCACTCTCCGCCTTCCCCGGGTCCTTTTCCCAAAGCATCGGCAACCTACCGGCTCACCCAGGAAGATCCGATCCTGGCTTCGCGCCGTCGACGTCTCTGCCGTGTCGGCGCAATCCACTTCCCTCCTATTGATGTATTCAAATTTCGTGTCTCGCCTGAATTCCAGTGCGCTCAAATCTTCACACCTTCGAGGGTGTTCCATGCTGTAGTTTCAGTCCGAGCCCTCAATTATCAACTATATAAATATAGATTGGACATACTTTAAGTTTGCTCCATCCGGATACATTTACTACTTCCTCTGTGCATCCGGCTTGGAGGCGAACCCGGAAGCCAGACGGAGTTCGACGCATGTCAATAAATTGGCTTTTCTGCCCGACGTTGTTCATGATCCGGCACTCTGTGGTATGAAGGATGCTGCGATTAAACGGGCGGACACTGGTCTCCGAGCTTTAGAGAAGCATGGACATGATGGGTTCCAGACGGCACTTCCGATATTCCCCCGTCATCCGTTCAAGGAGGCTCCTTCAAAATTGAAAATCCTGGCATAAATCGTAAATCTAATAGCTAGTCCTGGCAGATGTCGATCACACGGGGACGTGAGTGAATAGAATGGAAGTACTTACGTCACTTACGGCAAGGTAAAGAATGGGGACATCACATGACTCCAACGGGTCAGAAAGTGCACATTGGGTCAGAAAGTCGAGTTTCTCCATTTCCTCTCTTCCTCTATACCCCCGGAGTTTTCCGGGATTGATTCATGTACTACTAGTGCGTGTATGAACAAAATATCTAAGGGATACGTGGAGGGGAAGCAGCTGAGAACCAGTTGCCGGTCCATCAAACCCAGGGCTATAGGTGTAAGTGCCCCTGGTCTGGCGTGCGTACTGGTCCCAGAACCCCAGGAAAATTCAGGGGGCCTAATGAGGAATACATAACGACTTTTGCTTCCTAGGAATTCTTGCCGGGACGTGGTCGTAGCGTTCTGGGAGGGAGGCGCGTGTGGTCACCAAATGTCACAGCTGAAATTCAATGTCCGCCTGATTTGATCGCAACTGCCGTTTTGGGTTGGCTCACTACCGCCCGCATGTCGGACGACACCTATCAAGCCTCATCCCTGCTGTGCAGACCCCTTCACCTACTGGTAGCTATTATACCAGCCTAGCCCTTGGTCTCAAAATTAGCAGAGGGTCCCGGGATGAACGCGACTCGCGAGGCTCTCCTCTCGGAGGAGGAATACGCCGCAGAAGCCTTGGCGCGCCACCGGAAACACAAGCGACTGGGGTACGAGCCCTGGATCTCACCGATCAAATAGGAAGAGCCTACTCCTCTTCCCACCCCTCGATCCACGGTTGAAGTCAACGACGCGTTGTTGTTTATTTGGATTTGATCAACGTGTTTCGGAGCGGAGCTTGAATCTGTCACGTTCGACGCGCCTTCCCCCCAGAACGCTGCGACCACGTCCCGGCAAGAATTCCTAGGAAGCAAAAGTCGTTATGTATTCCTCATTAGGCCCCCTGAATTTTCCTGGGGTTCTGGGACCAGTACGCACGCCAGACCAGGGGCACTTACACCTATAGCCCTGGGTTTGATGGACCGGCAACTGGTTCTCAGCTGCTTCCCCTCCACGTATCCCTTAGATATTTTGTTCATATACGCACTAGTAGTACATGAATCAATCCCGGAAAACGCCGGGGGTATAGACGAAGAGGGGAAATGGAGAAACTCGACTTTCTGACCCATTGTGCACTTTCTGACCCGTTGGGTGTAGTAGTAGGTGTGGAACCTATTAAGTCCTTGTCTGCGGTCCTGAGGCAGAGGGAACCAAAGAAGCTGCCAAATTATGTCGAGGTTGAATCACAGACCGACTATCGTGAGCAGGTCAGTCAGGTCTGACCTGGATAGCAGAAATCATTTGGGGAACGCCTCGTTTGGGGAATATAATTCCACACTTCTTTACTGTACTTATGGATTTTGTGACGCCTCGGGGAAACCCCTACTCGCAATTAATGACTTCCGGGGAGACCTATATCCAATTGCATGCCGCACGAACCAGGAGAAATCACGGCAGATATCGACGAAAAGTACTGGATGGATGGACACATCAATCAGACGGATAACTTGGAGTCGGGAGATGCTCTGGCAGATTTTGAATTAATGGCCCTGTTCTTGGAGATTGAATTATTTATCAGACTCAAGATCAGCACCCGAGATTCGGAGAGTGTAGAGATTAAACAAGCGAAGCCCGGGAGAGGACCTCTGAAATTCTTTTTGGAGGATAGGTCCCGAATCCGACCAATCGGCCGATTCTTGTCCGCCAGGATTTTGGCGCGGATTGGCCAGATTTTGTCCGCCGCCGGACCCATCCTCCAAAGGGAATTTCAGAGGTCCTCTCGGGAGCCAGGGTGGATCAATTCAAAAGTGCCAATGAATAAAACTGTTGGATCTTCGTCGGTCTAAAAAGAAAAGACTATTCCTCCCCAATGATCTCCTTCAATTTTTCCCACAGCGCCTCGCGATTCTTAGGGTCCCTCGCCCACTTTCCTGGGGTCATGGGGTTCAGCTTCCAGTCGTAATTTTTCCCAGTCCCGATCGTTTCTCGCGCTTCAGGGCATGCCAAGATCTGGTGGGCTATCAGTCAGTGGTTTCATGCGGGGTGGACAGGACACTCACGTAGACGGGAATATTCGCATACTGATCAGGGGTCGTGCCGATAAGCTTGATTCCCAGCCACATCAATATGTTGAGCGGGAAGGGGACCCCGCTGAGCTGAAATGCTCGCTGGAGACGAGCCCTGATGTGCAGTGATGCGTCAGGGTTTGGATCATATAAAAGTGGACAATGTCGTGCACCGGGCCAGAGGGTAAAGTAGCGGTACTCCGGGTAGCGAATGTTGAGTTCCGGTTTCGTATAATGTCACTCGCCTGCAGTGTGAGACCAAAGGAGAGTACGCACCTCGATGCACGAATCCATCACCGTGCTGTCGCGCTTCGACTGATCCATGAAAAACCCGGCCTTCCAGCGTCCTGCGGCCAGCTTATCTGCCATCAACAGATCGTCGACGCGAAGATCTTGCATCGTTTGTCCGGTGTTGGCAATAAACATGACGGTAGCATTAGTGGCGAGTGTTCGGCGTGTCGTGAGGAGGTAGGCCAGGGCGAAGCGCGAGATTGCTTGAATGGCGAATGATTCATCATGGCTGACGGAGACGGATGAGCATGTTATTAGCTATTAATAACGAATGTCGGATCTTCACTCATCCACCCTCGTTGAGGTCGATTCTTCCGCTGGGAACACCGTTTTGACACATAACCTGTTGATACTCAAGTGAGATGTGGATCATATCACAGATGGAAATATGGGTGTGGGCGCACAAGGTAGTCAATTGCGGCGTGACCTGCCACCCTCTGGAGAGCCTCTGCCACGGCTCGCATACCCTTGCTATCACCCTCGCCATATGTCAGCCGCCGCAGTTTACTTTGAGCTAAATATCCGCTCAGAACTCACATCAGATCCCCTTTGACAAACTCCACCTCAATCGTCTGGCCCTTCGGCGCAAGCTTCTTCAGATCCGTAAGTACTCCCACCGCCCGGGCCTCATTCCGCCCGAGGATAATGATGCGACTGCAGCCAATTTTCGCCAGGAGTCTAGCCACACCGGCGCCGATTCCAAGTGTACCGCCGACGACGACAGCGGTCTTGTTCTGTCCCGCAAGACTGACGTGTTGAATGACTTGGGCGGCGTTTGGTGGCATGGGAGGGAAAGGGGAATATGGCGAGACAAGGACGAATTATCGCGGCATTTGAATAGCGCGGATAACCATACGTCGACGAGGAGGAGCTGACGCAATTTTGGAGGATAACCGAATCCTAGCCTCCTCTCGACACATCCCTCCTTACACTAACTACTTACATAATATGCACTCTATGCTTACCTCCACCTACATAGCTCTCCGCTTCTTTCCCCCTTCCCCCCCTATCTCGCCTTCACAACTCCCTCACATATTCATCCACGTACATTAATTGACATCACTAACATCTATCTATTGCAGGCCACCTCCGAGCGTACAGGCCTTCCTCCGCCCTCCCTCGCGTATGAGCTCCGCCTCCGCACCTATCCCGCCCCGTAGTTCCCGTCCCGCTCCAAGGCGTCCCCCACGCCCTGCCCCTTTCGCGCCGTCCGTGCCCCAGACGACATTTGGTTCGAGACTCCACTCGGCCATGCCCCGCATAGTTAGACCTACTTAGAATATCGTGTATCATAGTCGCTTACAGAACTCGAGCACGCTAATGGATCTCATAATCATCAACCGACGGTAGAGGGCGACGTAAGCGGTTCGGCACGCGTCGGACATGATCGCACTTCGAAATGCCCCTGCATCTATTGCCGGATTCACTCAAGGGCAACTCAAAGGGCCAGATTTTTGTGAATGCCGTACACAGCACTGGTGAACTTTCTCCCTTCTGAGTCGCGGCGAGCTTCGAGCTGGCTCGAAATTTATGTAATGGCAGCAAGTCCTCTTGCATAGTAAATCTTGGTATTGAACTTCTCGCATTTGCGCCGGTGGGATGATTCCTTTCAGGGTATGCACAGAAAAGGTCGTGGAAAGTCCGGGTGATGCGCTCGGACCTTCAGTGGATCGCAGTCTCTATCATTTAGCTTCTCCGATTTTCAGCGTTGCATTTCATTCTGAACCCTTGATGTATTGGGACTAAACAGCAAGGATAAAATCAACGAAGTAGATGGTATCTCGAGCTCGGGCAATCCCAGCGCGTTCTAAATTTACAGCTATTTGCAGACCTTAGGGCGCGGCGTGTTTTCTTTTGTTTTGGGACATTTTTCGGAAAACCGCTGCCCCGGGCTCAATTCGAGTCGGAAACCCCCAAAACATAGACCGTTCGAATCGCGCTTGAAATGCGCAGAGCGTGATCTAGTTGGAGCCAATCATGGCCAGGACCAAGTCAAAGGGGAGAGAGGAAGCGATAGGGAGCCGAACTTGGAGACAACAGACGGTGTCGACAGCATCATGATAGGGCAGTGAGAGGGGCCGGACAGGATAGTGGGTAGTCCAGACGTCAGGACCCAATCCAGAGACAGGAGAGACCTCTCGAAACGGTCGAAAGTCGTGGAAAGCGGGACATTGCAGAGCGTGGCGGATGGAGGCATCAGTGAATGAAGAAGGGAGAGAGGGAAGAAGCGGGGAAATGTGCCATGTTAGGCCACGTCAGACAGACCGGTAGTATGGAAGCTTACAGTCTCGAAATAACCGAAGTAAATTCGGCGACTCGAGATGCTTACGCAAAAAGAGATGACGAAAATGTGATGGTATGCGAGTCCTGAAAATAGGGCGCCCTATAGCTAAAACCCGTACCTAAAGGTAGCGGGAATGTCTAGATACTCGGAACCTCCGGCCCGTGAACACCTCCTTGACAGGGATGTTTTCCGACTTTTCCTCATGATTTACATCCTGCATTTCTTGGAGCTGTATATGCTCTCCCAGAGACCGCCTGCATTCAATCCGAATAGCGTTCCAAACGGGGCTAGATGTAATCCGAGATCTACCCATCGACAGACTCTGGATTTTTCAATGTTTCACCGGTATGGCCGGGTTGATGAATTGTGTAAGGAGATTTGGACCCAGATCGAGCATATCTGCTTCTTGAGGCATATCAGCCGCGAGTTTCATTTATGGAAGGCTCTGTCGTGGGAGGTCCCCTGTCACTCTGAGGTCCGCTGTAAAGTAAATCAGCGCCCAAAAATTGGCCTTCACGCGTCCGCATCGTAAGGTGAATCAGCCCGAAAACCAGGCCACTAGGTCCGTTGTAAAATAAATGGCGCGCAGCGCGAAATACTTTTGTGGTCTTATGTACATGGTCAGCCACCAGAAAAGTTGAGTTTTATTCAATTGCGCGGAATTTCATCCAGATTCACAGCTCATGTCGGACGGAATCTACCCCAATTTCAATGTTTGGAGGGAAAATCGTAATTTTGGGTCATTTTAGCGCCTGGAACTAGGTCCGACGTAAGGTAAATCAACGCTCCAGTCGTAAGGTAAATCAAAGAAGATTTTGGACCTCAGGCGGACCGACTGAGGTCTGAGCGACCGGGGGTCTGTCGTGGGTCACAATTACATCTTTACGGAGACAGAATTTCTGAACGCTGCGTATCACGTACGTGTCAGAATTGACTTAAGTCTGACATGATGTCCTCATCAAATTGAGGCATCCCAAAATACCTGTTACGTCCGTCGCGCTCCATGCCTTGGTACATGGGGCGTCAAGATCCGTTCATGAAGGACTGTGAAACGGCGTCGTTGAATTCATCACGGATTCCCCCAATCGCGGATATTTGGTCATAAGTTGATCTCCATTCAGCAGAGAGGATCCGAGTCCGTGTCCCTGGGTACCATAAATTCGGGCGCCGGTCAAGTCCTGTGGAACCACAAACGCCAGCATGCATCAAATCTGCTTTCGGAATCATTGCGCCTTCAAATGTTGACTTCGCTAGTCACGTCAGGTTCCAGCCATGGCTTTTACACCGCGCAGTGAGGTTAAATAGGACAATGGTAACCACATTTCGAGAAATCACCAATCCGACCGTCTTATCGTCTGAACAGCTTATATAATTACATGAGCCAGCCAGTTCTGCATTGATTTTCTCCTTGATACCAAGAGGTGATTGATCTCTAGACCAGCCAATAAGTCCCCCTGCATGGGACTGATGGCCCCTCACGGCACGACCGCCGGTGCCCCACTTCAGACCGTCGCGTCGCCACTCGTCGTCCCGCCCGCCCGCCTCAGTGCCTCTAGCTGTCTTCCCTTCGCGTGTATTCCTAGCACATTATTCTGCCGCAACAACAATGGAACCCTACCTCTGTATATGATGGACATAGAACCCTGTCCAATAATGCCAATCTTCCATAAAGCTCTTCGTCTTCGGCTGTATACTACTACTAGAAACGATGCTCCGAGTCCGGAACGAGGGGACTGGAGTACGGGGACACGCGAGGTTCTCTGTCCCAAGTGTTCTCAATGGGTAAAGCATGGATATGATCGATGTTCACAGCCGATGAAAATCATTGGACCGATAGGCGATGCCAAGAGGCGGCTACGAATGGGTGATGCGACATTATTGGGCTGGTTCACTGACAGACTGTCCAGATGCTGTAAATTCAGGAAGTGTACATCTCACTCAGCCGCAGTACCCGTAGCAGCGGTGTCGGCTCTGCACCTAGAATGCATCGGCGCGTACTTCAAATGGGATGTCGGATCACTCTTCAAAACCCATCCGTTCATCATTCACGATTCAACGTCGCGTCAGAATCCCGGCTATACCCTGCGTTCAGTCGATTTCACCACATCGGTCCTAGTGCCTCTTCGAGTACAGATGTTTTCCTATAGATATGGCACTATGCAGAGAGATTCGATGTTATGGGAGTCGATTGCTGACCAAGGACGTCCGAACGGAGTGTTAGGGAGCAGTCGGCGAATGTGGGGCGAGTCTCGAGAGGGATCACTGAAATCCGAAAAGAGATGTGGCTGTGCTGCCGATGATCCGACCATCAAATCAGCGGCCAGATCATATTGACCGATCCAGATATCACCGCCGGCTTGACACCATCTATAGTAGTCTATAGTCCTCTATAGTCCAGTTCGAATGTCACGGGTATTCGGCATCTTCCTTAATGCTACAGATGCCGAAGTGATCGCAATCAACGCAGGACATGGCTTGGCAAGGCTTGGCATCCCATTTCGATCCGAGAGCCTCTCCACTGCCCCGGGCCGTCGACTGCCGGCATCGTAACAAGCTGGACCTTCATTGGCCCGATAACAGGATATCGCGACGCACGTTTGGCAGTGAGATCATATTCTCCGTGAAACCACAAGGTGGCACACAACCCATGCGTTGGTCAGCCAGCGCCCCAAATTAAGGTTCGGTGCTCATGTTTTTTTGTGACTCATATAATTTGAGAAACATAGTCCGTAGAGATGGAATCCAGACCCCTGGAAAGGTCCTGGGCGGCGGAGACCGAGTCCATGAACCAGGGCCGCCTAGAGGCGGTGCCTGTCCATTTCTTGCTCATTACGCCCTATGCGGCGCGCGGCTGTTGATCGGTAGTGGAAATGACTGTATTGCCACAATCAAATTCGGTTCCTTGATATCCGGCGCAGGGGCCTGGATCAGACCCATAATTTACGGTATCTCCTACCAGACATTGACATTGACGGTCCGAAGTCCTTGACGGGTGTATCTCCGGGAAGTCTGGCTCTGTCGAAACTGAAACAGCGCCAATGAAGATTCGGTGAACGGTGAACATTGGTCCAACAACATTTCGATCCCTCATCCAGCCACGAGATAGCTACGTCAGATGGATTTGGAAGGAATGTCGGGAATGAAACTGAATACCAGACCGAGGTTTTAACTCTACATCCAGTCACGAGATGGATACGCCAGATGGACTACAAAAACTGAATTGCAAAATTGCTATGCAGATACTTGCGAGGGCCTGGTCGGCAATTTCTATGCGTTCAGGCTGGCCGTCGTCGCAGCTCGGCTGAGCCTGATGATGTGGCACGCAGGGCATTCTTTCCATTGGAGCTATTTGCCCGCAGGATCTATTTCGGTGATGTACGTAGGTAGGATTAATCTGCCATTGGAGAGACATGTAAATCTGATCCCCCCCTCCTATTCCTAATCCCCCCCGGTATCTAATAATATGATAATATACCCTGTTCCGAATCGTGAATTCCCCTGGGCTTCTGGACTAGGAGGTCGTAGCCAAGCCAGCAGGCTGCAGCATCTCTATAGCGCTTCTTTCATAAGACTATTGAGCTAAAAACAAGGCCATGATTGAAACGAGCGGCGGGATCGAAAACGCCCAGTTGGGATTTCAAGGGAAATTAGTCTGTAAATTGAGTCCACTCGTCGGGGAAATGTGCGAAGCAAGCGGCCCTCGGTAAGCGTCGGCGAAACAAAATCATGCCCGGACCGCCGAGTCACAATATGCTGTGACACTGGCTGCGAGTCCTCCCGATCGACCACCGGTCTGTTATCCTTTCGAAGGCCATGGGAACGTCTTCTGCCATGCACCCACCGCTCTGCCTGGTCGCAGGAAGTGAGGTATCCAAAACTCGCGGTGGCCCAGCCCACATGTGACCCACGTCGACCGGCCTCTCAGTGTCAAC
This sequence comes from Mycena vulgaris, assembly GCA_029204335.1. Taxonomy (NCBI): domain Eukaryota; kingdom Fungi; phylum Basidiomycota; class Agaricomycetes; order Agaricales; family Mycenaceae; genus Mycena; species Mycena vulgaris. The sequence goes on along the minus strand of JARGYA010000127.1, from coordinate 35,605 downwards.
ACTGCTCAACAGCAGGTTTGTAACTCGGCCGTGGTCTCTATAATCCCACGATTCTACGACAGCCTAAACAAACTCTGATGTTCGGGGAACGTCAACACTGAAACCGGCCTGTCAAGGAGCGCATTTGGCGCCATCCATCCTACTTTGGCTAGTTGCAGATAGGTGCGCTTGTAATCATCACCATTGCTTACAATTAGATGAGCCATATTCCCCTTCGTCCAGATGTCCCCTGGATGCTCGATTGATGAGTCTCCTCAAGTCAAGGCCCGATGCGGTGCACACACGGATATGCCAACCAAAATGGAATAATTCTATCGCGGACCTGACAATTCATGACTTTAGTACATCTCCCTTCACCACCTAAACGGGGATCTCTGTGGGCGGAAAACATATAAAGAGAGCTGATGTACCTCCTCGTTTCTCTATCTCATCCCTCAGCATAATGGGTTTCAAGCTCACACCCTCCTTCGCGCTCCTTTCCCTCCTATTCGGCCAAGCACTCGCGGCCGATGTCTTTTACGATATTCCGGTAGGCATTTGTGCAGCATCTCCTGGATCATGGCTTGAGGTTCCCCAGATCGAGAATGTCCGGGTGGCCCCCGATGGGTTCCCTCGTGACGCCATCCAAGCGGGACCTTTCCCTGGCCAGTTGGTCATTGCCAACAAGGGCGACGTACTGCACCTCAATGTCACCAACAAGCTGGTGAACCCGACGATGAGAAGGAGGCAAGTCTGATTATCCACTTGAATCTCGTCGTTGCTGACAATTGGACTTCATCAGCACATCCATCGTAAACCTACCTGATTCTATGTCTCGTACGCTCCTGACCGAAGTTATAGCACTGGCACGGTATATTCCAGGACCGTACTTCCAGCGAGGACGGGTTGGTCGCTCCTACTCTTCGTCGTTGCCTACCGTGCTGATTCGGCTATTCTGTCCAGCCCGTCGTTCGTAAACCAATGTCAGTACCGCCCAATAACTGTTCACACTCCTACCTAACTGCATCTAATAGGCCCAATCGCCCCGGGCTCTTTCTACCGTCAGTCCTGCTTCTCAGTCGATATTTTCACACAAATAACCTATCATTGCAGAGTACAATTTCCCGCTCTTTGAACAAACTGGGACATACTGGTTCCATTCTCACCTTTCCACACAATATATTGACGGCGAGCATTATCTCTCCTGACGATGGTTCATCGTATCTAACCTGGTGTTGGTTGTGTAAAGGCGAGCGCGGGACTTTGGTTATCTGTAAGCAGCTTTCTAGGATCAGAGTAAATGATTGAGGCTGATTGGGACGTGACAGATGGTAAACAGCCAACCGAGACTGACGCCCAATATTAAATTTAAATTCAATCTAGATCCGGACGACCCGCAGAAGGCCTTGTGGGACGTGGATGACCCGAGCACGATTATCACGTTGGCAGATTGGTGCGTGCAGTTATCCTACCTATCAGCCCCTTCTCTCATGTCCTCGCTACAGGTACCACGCCCCGGCGGAGGCTCTGATGGCCCAATTCAAGGTCGATGGCCACGAACCAGTCCCCGACTCCGGTCTCATCAATGGCGTCGGAGTAAGTTGCACGCAGGGAAATCCATCTCATTCATTGATATCTTCCCCCCACAGAGATATGTTGGGGGCCCCGCCGTTCCGTGGGCCGTGGTCAATGTTGTCCAGGGAAAGAAGTACTACCACAGTCTTCATTCTGTCTCTGATGATCGTGCTCATCTCTGTCGACAGATACCGGTAATTAACAACCCTAATTCTGCGTCGTCGCCTTTCTGACTCCTTCAGTCTCCGGGTTATCAACATCTCTGGCTTCGCAGCCTTCACTTTCTCCATCGACTCGCATACGTTTGACGTCATCGAGACCGACGGTATCGCGACCGTTCCCCTGGTTGGTTTCGTCTCACATCCACGACGACAAGTCCCACTCACGCAATCTCACAGACAGTAAGCAGCTTCGAGATCCATGCAGGTGCGCGCCTTCGTTGTAATACAAAGCCCAATTTCTGATATCCCATCTAGCTCAACGCTACAGCATCGTGGTATGTGTATTTTCAATCATCATCAGCGACGCGACCTGATCCGACGGCAGCTCCACGCGAACGCCCCCATTAAAAACTACTGGATCAATGCACCCATGGTGGGATGCTCCGCTTATTTGATGTTCAAGGGACTCATCCGACGTGAATTATAGACCGTGGCGGGATCGAGCCCGACCTGTGAGCGCAACAGCTCCTCTGGGGAAATGACCGTTAATCGTTCAATGCAGTGGACAAGGAAAATGTGAAGGCTATCCTTCGCTACGCAGGCGCTCCTATACAAGATCCCACAACCTCTGCACTAGTCGCGACACCTCTTGCCAAGGGTCCCGGCCCGCTCCAAGAGTTCCAGCTTGCCGTGTGTCCCATTCTTTGAATTTGGAGCTCGGGCCTCATACGTTCGTAGACCCTGATTAACCCCGGTGCACCCGGAGGCAGCGCCCCCGCTGATCACATCATCGACCTCAACTTTGACGCTGCGGGCCCCGGTGTATGACCAACTATGACTTCCTGCGTCTCGCCACTGACTTGATCAACAGACTTGGGAAATCAATGGCATCGTCTACACTCCGCCATCGCTGCCGACCCTGCTCAGCATCATCAACGGAGCGACCGTAGCTTCGGACTTTACTGTCGGGGAACACACATTCATTCTAGTCCCGAACGAGGTTGTCGAGCTCCGCATTCACGGCGCAGCGCACGGTCAGTAGAACAGTCCTGTCACGTGATCTATATCCTGAAACACCATTCCTCAGGAATCACGCATCCCTTCCATCTTCAGTGAGTTATTGGCCGTACATGAGAGTATTACTAGCTCATCCCGGGCGCTAGTGGCCACGCTTTTGACGTCATAAAAAGCGCCGCCGGTCCAATTAACTACGTGAACCCGTGAGCAAGACCCGCCACTGAGACGCCGTCCACCCTGACTCAATTCCCCAGACCGCGTCGTGATGTAGTTGCGGTTGAGGCCGGTGGAGTTATTATCCGATTCCGAGGCAAGCTGCAGTTCCTATGCCTCGCTTCCTTTTCTCATTCCATTTCCACTTAGCGGACAACCCCGGCCCTTGGTTCCTGCACTGGTAAGTTCTCGAATCGCATTTGTGTTCATCGACCCCCTAACATTTTTGCAGTCACATTGATTGGCATCTCGAGTGAGATTAGCTGCCACATTTTACGACTCCATATTGACCGTGCACTCACCCCTGCAGAGCTGGCTTGGCCGTTGTCTTCGCCGAGGCACCTACGGACATCCGGTCAGGGCCAAAGTCCGACATTATTACGCCGCAGTGGCTCGACCTCTGCCCCAAGTATAATGCTCTCCCTGCCGGTAAGTCATTCCTCTCTCGTAATGTCATATCATTGATTCCGCTGCTTCAGACCTCCAGTGATTTGTTTCTACTCCGCGCAGGTTTTCTTATAATGTTATCGGTTGATTTCCATCAACAGGATGGAGTACTTATTTATTTATTTGTATGCAAAGGCGCTGAAGAAAGTTACTTGGATTCGGTATTGCTTATATTTGTCCCTCGTTAAAGATAATCCCACCCCTTTTTAAAACCCCGCACTCTCCGCCTCCCCGGGTCCCTTTCCTGGAGCATCGGCAACCTACCGGCTCACTCATGACGATGTGATACAGGCTTCGCGCCGTCTCTGCCGCGTCGGCGCAATTATTCAAACTTCGCGTCTCGCCTGAATTCCAGTGCGCTCAAATCTTCACTCCTTCAAGGCTGTTCCATGCTGTAGTTTCAGCCTGTGCCCTCAATTATCAACCACATAAATATAGATTGGACATACGTTTCTTCATCGTACATGCCATTCCTCTGTGAACCCGGACCGCAAACGATGATGCGTCATGGTCCAGACATCTGCCGTCGGTTGCCCTTTCGACCATCTCTGCGGGCCGTTGTTCAATTTTTGGCCCTCTTTAGTATTACATAAGTCTGGTATGGTTGAAAACGGCGTCCAACACGGGATCTCAGGCCATGTCAATATTCTCCAGTCATCCGTTCAGTGCTGTGTGTCAAAATTGAAAATCGTGGCATATATTCCTTCTGATATCCAGTCCGGGCGGACATCGATGACATTGGGATGCCAGTGATAGACCGGAAGTACGTATACTTACGGCAAGGCAAGGAACGAACCCATGGAACGGGGACATCACATGAATCCATGGGTGTGGTACCTGTCAAGCTGATTCCGAAACCAGGGTGACGGCAGGGGATAAGTCCTGCGGTTACCAACCCCAAGCTCATGCAACCAGAGAAGGCGAAAAAAGAAATCGTAAATTAAAATTTTGGACGCTGAAAACGGCCCACAGGTCTTCATAATAATCTACCAGGATTATGGATTTCAATGGCGACACAGTTACCAGACATCATCCTGCTCGCCCACTACTAATCCTCCCGACTCACGGTCCCCGCAGAACCCACCGGCTTCAGAGCATACTCCGCAGCTGGCCGAGGGCGACGCGGCCCGAGGAGCCGCCCCGGATGCGCGAAGTTTAGCGTCCAGATAGCGAGGAGCACCATCCCGCCGTCGAGCACGTTGAAGTAGACCTCGGTGCGCATGATGCGTCCGTGCCAGCCCGAGCCGAGCTCGATGATGCGGTAAATCGACCTGTGGAAATGCGTCAAACGGGTGATAATTTTAGAGAGGCGGGGGTGTACGCACCGAATGAAGAGAACGAGTGTGGAAAAACCGATAGCAAAAATCATGTTTTTGGTGTCGCGATCCAGTACGCGGCGGTCGTGCTTTCGCATGATCACCGGGGAGTCGCTGGTGTAGCGAACGAGGAAGTCGCCCGCAAGGCAGCAGTAAGTGACGAGTGCGGCTGGACAACCAGTCGAGTATTAGCGCGAAATTCACAATTAAAGAAGCGACGACTTGCCGAATTGGAAGACGATCCCGCCGAGCATGATGTGCGCGCCCTGAGTTATGGCATTTAACTTGCTGAAAGTAGGAGCAAGGGTGACCTTACTAATCGCGTGGCGGCCCGAGTGGTGGCACCAGAGGCCATCCCGCCTCCCGCGGCCTGCACGAGAAGTGCGACGACGTCCTACACTCAGATTTGAGCCATATTTTATGCCGCTAACAATGATGCATACACTTGTGACGAAGAGAGCTGTATCTGCCCGTTTAATGGTTACGTCAGTATTGGGATCATGGGGCCATGTGTGGGGAGCGCGTACATGAAGTGGGTGTTAGCCGGGCATAAGAGGGCCCCAGCTGGGTGATGATCCAGGCCAGTAATACGAAGTTCACCGCGATAAGGGGCGTGGGGGATATCACCGTCGACACGACTCTGCACGCACATGAATCAGAGTTGTTTGGGGGTCAGATCAAGGAAAGCGCTTACTGCATCATGAAGGGGTCGTGGAGACTCGGCGAGAACGAGGACCAGAGACGGCCGCCCCACCCGACTAATTCACCGACGCCGCAGAGGCACACTGTGGGGAAGAGCCACCACATACGGTAGTGGATCGCTTGGCCGACGTGGAGGACTGGGAGAGGTCAGAGATTTATCGATAGCTGGATCACGGCGCAGGGCCGGCTTACGGGTACTAAGCCCGAAGAGCGCAAGGAAGAGGACGGCGACGAATTCCTGGGGGACATATCCGTATTGTGAATCCGCGGGTGACATTGAGCCAGAGCGTGAGGTCACTGCTATTGTGAGTACCCAAGTGCGAGACGCTGGCAAAAAAACCCACAAGTGGTAATGGAAGGCATGCTGAAGGAAACTTGAAAGGCGAACGAGAAATATTTTGATGAGGGTTACCTCTCATTAGTCTGCCTTTTATTGCATCCTGGTATTGAGTGTATCGACCTGGGTTCACTGCCCGGCGCCGCGTTTGCGCCGCTGGGATCATCCCTGTCAGGCCATACGCAGCTAAAGGTCGTGCCAGATTTACGTGATGCGCAGTGACCTTCACAGGCTTCAGTGGGCGCAGTCTCGATCACCCAGTTTCCCCGATTTTAGTCATGGTGGATTTGCGCTTGAAGAACGTTCGGCCGGGGTGGTTGGGTAGTAAACATGCGGCTGCCAAGAGGATGATGAGACCTGAGGAGACACAACGCCAGTCATGTCCAGACGGAAGCGGCCGCTGGGCCTCCATGTGCGTCCGCAATTGCGCAGCTAGTGGTAGAAAGGCACAAGGAGATGTGGCCGTTGGGCCTTCCAGCGCATGGCCATTGGCCGTCGTGCGATGCCGCCGTTGCTGTGGCATATTTGTAACGGTGTACGGCTGTGCTGCCTTCGGCCGATCCCGGCAAGATCCGACTTTCTCCGAATTCCGCGAACATTGAGCCAATGTATCCAGATATGAGTGAAATTTTCCACAAAAACTGAAGGGCCTCGTGAATAAATCAACTAATGAATTCCTACTTAATTTGGAGCACATATTGGGGTCCAATGGCCAGCGACGTTCATATGGCATCGCGTCTTGATTGTGGACTTGCGACGAAATGCCCTCGCATTTTTTAGAAACCCATGGACAGCGACCGAATTTGAGCTGGCACGCGACGAATGGAGAGGGAAAGAGGAGGGCGTCTGGTGTGAAGAGCGGAGCGGGGCCGCGAGGTGCGGGCAAGAGCTGTGTTGATGCCCAGTAGCCGGAAAAATGGAGGAAGGGTGATGCGCAAACGATACGTGCTGCCTGCAATTTTTTAGATGGAGCAGAGAGCAAGGAATTGAGGTCGCAGGATAGGCGAAAGACGTGTATGAATTTGATGAGGATGCCGTGTGCTTCACCAGTAATCACCTTGGTACTACCACAGCGCGAGCTCGGTACTCCATGCAGGTGAGTCAGAACTAAGGATAGACCCAGTGAGTCGCGACGGCCGGCGGGAATGAGTCCGAATGACGCGAAAGTTGGGGGCTCGGACGACTGGGGCAGACATTCAGTACAGTCTTGGTGATCACGCAATCGTTCAGCCGCTATCAATTTAAATATATCTCTACTAAAAAAGGATCTCCTAGACCAGGGGGCAGAATTACGGATATGAAGCGAAGCAGCGATACAAGGAGTGTGCGAGGGTGTCGAACGGGGGAGACAGGGTATCCGGTGAATGAGTGTCGAAAGACCAGGAACGACCGTTGTTGGGTGCAGCGCTTCGTCGGTCTCTGAGGACAGTGTGAGCCGGAGGAAGTATAAATAAATGGGGGATGAGGACGCACCAGAAGCATGTATACATCTTGCAGCCTGGCTCAGGCTCAGGCGTGCGTTGAAGGATCGGCTCCCCCTTGCTCAACTCGGGTATGGGAGCCGCCGAGGTCGAGAGCGCCACTGTGGTGATTTAGTCAGTCCACTCCTCTCGGAACGGGGCATGCAGCTACATACGGGAAGATAGGAAGAGGGTGAGGAATAGCTTGTATTGCATTGTGAGGAAGCAGATGAATTGAAGGGATGGGTAACTCGAGGATGAGGGAGCCAGCCAGAGCGAGGGTGCTTTAATAGGACCGGCAATGGCAGCACAAACACCTGTCTGTTTTAGGGAATGAGCTTGTCTCGTTGATGGCTACCGTGGCGGCCATCGCACGGATCGCCCAAGGGCAGTGAATAAGACTCCGCGAAGAAGAAACCACTTTCCACATCGAGTCGAGGTTTCCGCTTCGGGAACAAGGTGATGTCAGGAAGCAAAAGGTCGGGAGCTGTGCCAGAGTAGGCGTCTGCTTTGTTGGGGAATCGGGACGTTACTTTGTCCATAAATACCAGAGTTAGACAGGGATTCTAGTTAGGCGCTCCGAGGTATACATTGGGTATACGCCAACTTCGCTGAGACGGGCTTCTGCGCCCAGTGCAATGGCTCCAGCACTGAAGCGTCCCTTTGTGTCGATGGTTTCACGGCATGTATCTCCTCCGCACATTTACCCGCCTCGTTGACCTCGAGCCTGCCTCGGGCTGAAGAGCGAAACGCGATCAGTGATGGCATCATCGCCGCCGCCTCGTATTTGTCCGAAACGGGAAATATTCCCATATGGACTAATTACATCCCCGGCATTTGGAAACGTTTACGCACCGTGACGAAGCCCTGAGTCTTGCCTGAGTCGGTTTATTTTCTGTCTTTGATCAATGTTTTGTTCACATTCGTTCAGTGCCGCGGATGGGATCCAAAGATCCCAATTTTGAGCCTGATATATTGGTAATCGAGCTTCGCAGAACAATTCTCATTTCATCCGCCCAGGTATCGCCATGCCTGCGTGGCGGTACCATCGCCAACGTCAATCAGCGGCTGTGTTACGCGAATTGACCCGCGCTGCTTTGGTGGGAAACTGGACCTGCCGGGAACCACCGTGAGGCCTACTTGGAATCTGAATCTGGATCCGCGCGAAAAGAAGCTCAAAGGAACGGAGAACTCACCACTTAAAATTTTTATATCCGGCCCAGAGAAATCCCAAACATAATGCGGTCGTCACTGCACTACCTTCAAATTAAACCACTCCTCATTATTTCACATTGTGCACGAATTTGTTACTCTCCTTTGCAGATTACTCCCTCCTCCATCGACGACGACGAGGACGCCCCCGAGAGTATCCCGTCATCCCCTCTCCATCCCTTCCTCCATGCCGTCAGGACTCGACATCCTCGGCATACTTTCCTTCGTGCAAGGAGTCGTCACCGTCATTGCCGCAGGAATCCTTGCGTTCATCGCAGCGACGGAGCAGGTGCGTCTCGCCTACCAGATCCTGAATCACCGCTCAAAACCCCCTCCGAACTGCAGTTCCGCGACAACAAAAGCGCCATCTACGACGTGACGCAGCAAATAAACCGCATCGACGCCATGTTCCCCCCTGCATTCGTCGTGACCACCGAGCACGATGCCGACCTACTCCTGGAGCTGCGCGAGATACGGGAGGGCCTCCGCGATATTGTGGAGCTGCCCGCGCGATGGCGGTGGTGGAACAGTGGCGATATAGCGAAGACTATAACGACAGTATCAGCGCGTGCCGCGCGGCTTGCGTCAGAAACCGCTGAGGTGCGTACTCGTACCCTGATACGCGGATACTTTTTAATGCGCACGGACAGATGCGCCTAATGTATAAAATCCTGGACGTGGTGAACCAGGCGCACCAGCGGGATTTCCAGCTCCTGCGTCACCAGATATCGAAGCTGGAGCGTCTCAAGCTTAAAACCTCCTCCTTCCTCGATCCGCGCGATTTCCTTGATCACAGGGATAAGCCACTTTCTATACATACTCGGCATTGAATCCTAGAGCGGGAATGAGCGGAATAGTGTAGATATTACATGTACCAATTCTCGGACTAATATTAATGGCCACCAACCCTTGCGCGGAATTTCACAGCGGACAATCCGACTCGGAGCGATGATGAATGTTCGTGTATGCATTGTTTTAAACTATGAGTACAACAGCTGCTAATCTAAGTGATTCATGTCCCTGATGACGAGTACAAAGTCCATGCGATATTACAAATACAAGTGACTGGATCACAAGCCCGCGATGGCGTTGTTGAAGTTCGTGTGCGCCGTGGTAGCCGAGTCGCACCCGGCGGGCCACGAATAGTAGACATCGTCGACCGAGCTCTGCAGTGACGACATGGACGGCCATAGCTGGTCCTTCAGCCCCGCGGAATTGATCTCGTCTGAAATGAGGGCGATCTGGCGCGCGACTGTATCGATGGTGGCAAAGAGCTGCGATTCCCGTTAGTTTATGCGCCTCTTGCGCATGGAAAGGGAGACTCACAACTTGCGACCGGGATGCAGTCGGGGTGGAGCCGGAGGCTGCGGCATACACGGCCATGTTGTTTGTCTAATATGTTCATTAGACAGATTCAATTCGGCGGTGCTATCAGACTTACCACGAGCGTCAACTTGGACGCGAACGTCCCGGACCGGGCGGTAACCGTGTTGATGTCTGAAGCCTGATAACCGTGTGAGCACGAGAGCGCAAGTATATGGAGCGAGAATACGCACCAGAGTATCAGTCAAGGTGCCGGAGCTACCCAGAATCGCGTGGACGACGGAGGACACGGCCTCCGTGAGCGCGGTGAGGGATCCAATTAAATCTGATCCCGCCCTGTTCGCAGCGGCAAGTGCGTCGGTGAGGCCCGCCGCCGCGGCGCTGACGGATGGGCTAAGCGCGCTGGATGTAGACACGGGAACCACACTACTCGCAACACTGGACGTAACGGAAGCTGCCGCGGATGAAAGCGCATCGGCGACCGCTGAAGCGACGGAGGGGAGCGCAGAGGGAATGCCAGTGGCAGAGTTGAGTTGAATGTTGAGGACTGACGCGATGGCGCTCGTCGGTAAGGCGTTCCCAACGACAGAGCCAAGGCCGCCAAGAATATTGCTCCCGCCCGCAGCGGTGGAAGTTGAGGCGGATGCGGCGCGGGACGACGGGGAGGGCGTGCTGCCTCCGAAGATGAGGCTCGAAGCGGCGGGGAGGAGGCCCCCGGCACCGACAGAGCTGAGGATGTTGTTCCCTGAAACACAACCCGAGCAGGTCGAGGTCGCGGAAGGCGCCGCGCTCGTGATGGAGGACGCGGACGCTGGCGAGGAGACAGAGGAGCTCCCCGTGGTGGCTGAGGGAGACACGCTCGTCGCAGGGGTCCCGAAAATATTCGTGATGCCGGGCGGTAACGCAGTGAGGATGGAGATGATGTTACTCGTAGCCGCGCTGAGGACTGGAGGATTGGGTTAGCGCGATTGAATTGAAGGAAGGAATGGTAACGCACTAGCCCCGGGGTCGTTTATCGATCCAGATCCGATAACAGAGGCAGGCAGGGTGGTGATTATTGCGGCCCCACTACTCGTCACAGTGGTTACTATCGGGGCGCCTGTGCTCGTCGCGAGTGAGAGAATTTGTCCAATAATGCTGGTTCCGACGGCCAGACCGCCGGATAACGCGGAGGGAAGCCCAGTCGCGGCGGAGACCACACTGTTCGCGGCGGAGACAATGGAACCAGCACCGGCGGTGCCAGCGGAGGCGATGGAACCGACCTGACTCGTGACTTGGTTAACAGCTGTGCAAAAGTGTTAGAGGATTGTCAAAGAAAGTGGGGAATATGAGACATACCTGAACCAGCGGCGCTCGTCTCGGACGCAATGGCGCTGTTGGCGTCAGAAATTACAGACGCTGCGCCAGCTGTTGCACTGGAGCCGATGGAACTAATTTGGCTGGTGATCTGGTTAAGCACGGAGGCGGCGACACTTGTCTGGGACGCAAGGGCGCTAGACACTCCGAACAGTGCCGATCCGGGAGCGCCCGTTGCAATTGAAAGGATGGGGCCGACCTGGCTAGTTATCTGGTTCATTACTGTTGATAGAGATCAGGAGAAAGTGATTGAACCCAGGATTCGAGACATACCGGAAGCGGCGACGCTGGTTTCCAATGCAAGGGCGCTCGTTGCGCCGGAGGCGATTGACCCGATCTGGCTTGTGACCTGGGAAACTACAGAAGCGAGGGCGCTCGTTTCAGAGGCAACCGCGCTGCTGACGCCCGAAAGTAGCGAACTGGGAACGCTGGTAGCGACGGAAAGTACCGAGTTCACGGCGCCCGTTGCAGATCCAACTTGACCAGTGACCTTTGAAATTACAGAGGCGATGGCGCTCGTTTCAGATGCAAGCACGCCAGAAAATGTCGAGCTGGGAGCGTCCGTCGCAATTGAGAGGATGGGCCCGATGGGGCTCGTAATCTGGTTGAGAACTTTTTACGTTGATTAACGGGCGACGAAAATGAAAACAAGGAATGGAGACATACCGGAGGTGGCGACGCTCCCCTCTGAGGCAATAACACTGGTGGCGACGGAAATGAAAGAGCTAACATCGTTCGCAGCACTGGAGCCGATGGACCCAATCTGGCTGGTGATTTGGCTGACAACTATATACGGGATCAATGGGGAAATATAATGGAATGGAATGTAGGACGAACCAGAGGCGGCGAGGCTTGTCTCCGACGCAAGCGCACTAGTCGCTCCAGAGGCAATTGAATCGATCTGGCTGATTATTTGGGAGACCATGGAGGCTGCGACACTTGTCTCGGAGGCAAGAGCGCTCGTCGCGCCGGAACCGATTGAACCGATCTGGCTTGAGATTTGGGAAACCACGGGGGCTGCGAGGCTCGTTTCCGATGCAAGGGCGCTGGTGGCAACGGAAAGGAAGGAGCTGGCGTCGGCCGTGATCTGAGAAACAACGGAGGCAGCGACACTGGTCTCCGATGCAAGAATACTGCTCGCATCCGAAAGTAACGTGCTAGGCGCGCCAGTTGCAATCGAGAGGATAGGACTGACGACTATTGATTGGGATTAGAAGTGGGATATACTCGATAGAAGGTGCGACGAACCAGAGGCAGCGGCGCTGGTTTCTAATGCAATGGCGCTGGTCGCGCCGGAGAGTACCGAGCTGACATCGCTGGCTGCACCCGATGCAATTGAAGTGATTTGGGAAGCCACAGACGCGGCGACGCTCGTCTCCGATGCAAGGATGCTGCTGGCATCCGAAAGCAAAGAGCTAGGAGCGCCTGTTGCAGTTGAGAGGATGGGGCTGATGACTATTTATGCAGATTAAGAGAGGAATATGTCGGATGAAGTTTGGACGAACCAGTGGCAGCGGCGCTGATTTCGGATACAATGGCGCTGGTCACGCCGGAGAGTATCGAGCCAGGGACGCCGGTTATAATCGAGAGAATGGGTGAAACAGGGTCGGTGATTTGACTGCCAACTATTCAAGGCGATTAGAATGTGAATATAAACGAGGAATCTGCGACGAACCAGATGCGGCGACGCTAGTTGCGCCGGAACCGATTGAACCGACGTCGTTTGTGATTTGGGAAATCACGGAGGCAGCGACGCTCGTCTCGGAAGCGAGAGAGTTGGTGGCCCCGGAAATCAAAGAACTGGCATCACCCGTAATTTGGCCAATCACAGATGCGGCGACGCTGGTTTCGGACATAACGGCGCTGGTGGCGACGGAGAGCAGCGAGCTCGCATCTGCGGTGATTTGGCTCACCGCAGAGGCAGTCAAACTGGTCTCGGAGGCAAGAACGCTACTCGCAGCCGACAGTATAGAGCTGGGCGCGGCCGTTGCAATCGAAAGGATGGGGCTAACGACTGTGGATGCGGATTAGAGGCGGAATAATGGAGAAACATTGACGAACTAGAGGCTACGGCGCTGGTCTCGGATGCAAGAGCGCTCGTCGCGCCGGACAGTAACGAACTCAGATCGCTGGCTGCACCCGAGCCGATGGAGCTAATTTGACTAGTGATTTGGGACACCACGGAAGCAGCGATGCTCGTATCGGGCGCGATTGCGCTGGCGGCGACGGAGAGTAGAGAACTAGCATCGGCCGTTATCTGGGAAACCACAGACGCGACGAGGCTGGTTTCGGAGGCAAGGGCGCCTGTCGCGACGGAAAGTAACGAACTGGCATCGGCAGTGATCTGGGAAACCACAGATGCGGCGACGCTCGTCTCCGAAGCAAGGACACTGCTCGCAGCCGAAAGGAGCGAACTGGGCGCGCCCGTTGCAATCGAGAGGATGGGGCTGACCACTATGCACAGGAATTAGAGGAATAAGAAAACGGAAAGACATATTCGACGAACCAGAAGCAGCGAAGCTAGTTTCCGATGCAAAGGCGCTGGTGGCTACAGAGAGCAGGGAACTGGCATCGGCCGTGATCTGGCTGACCACCGAAGCGGCTAAACTCGTCTCCAATGCAAGGATGCTGCTCGCGTCCGAAAGCAACGAGCTAGGCGCGCCCGTCGCAATTGAAAGGATGGGGCTCACGACTATTTACACAAATTAACAACGCAGTCTAATGACCAGAAATATTCGACGTACCAGAGACAGCAAGGCTCGTTTCCGATGCAAGGGCACTAGTGGCGACGGAGAGGAGGGAGCTGGCATCTACCGTAAGTTGGCTGACCACGGAGGCAGCAAGGCTGGTTTCCGATGCAAGGATGCTGCTCGCGCCGGAAAGCAAGGAGGTCGGAGCTTCCGTTGCAATTGAAAGGACGGAGCTGACGACTATCAACAGGAAATGAGAGGAGGCCATAATCGAAAGAAAAATGCAACGAACCGGAAGCGGCGAGGCTGGTTTCCGAAGCAAGGGCGCCTGTCGCTGCAGAAAGTAGCGAACTGACATCTCCGGTTGCAATTGAGAGTATCGGCCCGACGGGGGTTGTGATCTGGCTCACAACTACGGCGAGATTTAGACCGGATTTTGGAGACAAAGAGGGAAGAGAACGTACCGGAGACAACAACGCTCGTCTCAGAAGCAAGAGCACCGGTCGCGACGGAAAGTAGCGAGCTGGCATCGCCCGTAATCTGGCTAATCCCGGATGCAATGACGCTGGTCTCAGAGGCGAGCGCACTGGTCGCGCCAGAAAGTACCGAACCGACATCGCCGGTGACGGAACCGATGAGGCTCGTGAGCTGCGTAATACCTTGGTGCGGAGGGATTTATATCAACGAGCGAGATACGGCACACAGGAACGAAACGTACCGGCTCCGGCGGCGCTAGTCAGCGACGGAACGTTGATGTCCTGTGTGGGAAGACTTCCCCCGCCGAGAATAGACGAAACCAGCGCACCAACATCTTGGAGTGTACCGTTGATGGTGATACATCCACCGCCCTGGGCCGTGCAAGTAGGGCTGCTTGCGCTTCCAGATGCCGTGGCCGTGGGCAGAACAATGATACTGAGCACTGACGACAACAAATCGTTAACCGTGTCGTTGGACAGCGCCCCGCCTGTGCGCGGGTCGGTGAGCCCATCGAGGAGGTCAAGCACCTCCGCCACGACGTTATCAACCGTGCTCGGAAGGGCGGAAAGTGCAGACGCGACTGCCTGCAATAAATGTAAGGATAAGTTTCACGGATCAGGCGGACACGTACGCTGGTAGGAAGAACCGATACGACTTGCGATATGAGTGTAGGCACCTCATCCACGATCTCAGAAAGCAGCTGCCCAACGGGGAAGATTCCGCCGCCGGAGGAGCCCGTGGGCGCGGGGGTAACGGTGGAAGGCAAGCCGGTGAGTACGGAAGTGGGTAAAGGCAGCCCGCCCTCAGCGAGGATGGACGAAACGAGCGTGCCAACATCCTGCAACGCGCCATTGATAGTGATACAACCTCCGCCCGGTGCCGTGCAAGTGGGGGTGCTTGCGCTTCCAGTTGCCGTGGCTGTAGGAAGGACGATGATGCTGAGCACGGACGACAACAAATCCTTAACCGTGTCGTTGGGCAGGGAAGCGCCAGTGCGAGGGTCGGTGAGGCCGTCGAGGAGGTCGAGCACCTCATCCACGACGTTATCAACCGTGGTCGGAAGGGCGGACAGTGCGGACGCTACGGCCTGCAATCAATGTAAGCAAAGGTTAAGTTCTGCGAAGTGGACACGTACGCTGGTAGGAAGAGCCGACACGATCTGCGAGATGAGCGTAGGCACCCCATCCACGATCTCAGAAAGCAGCTGACCAACGGGAAGGATCCCGCCGCCGGAAGACCCCGTGGGCGCGGGAGTACCGGTGGACGGCACGCCCGTGAGTGTGGCGGTAGGCAGAGGCAGCCCGCCCCCCGCGAGGATGGACGAAACGAGCGCGCCGACATCCTGCAACGCGCCATTGATAGTGATACATCCACCGCCCGGCGCCGTGCAAGTCGGGGTGCTTGCGCTTCCAGTTGCCGTGGCTGTAGGAAGGACGATGATGCTGAGCACGGACGACAACAAATCGTTAACCGTGTCGTTGGACAGGGAAGCGCCAGTGCGCGGGTCGGTGAGGCCGTCGAGCAGGTCGAGCACCTCATCCACGACGTTATCAACCGTGGTCGGAAGGGCAGACAGTGCGGACGCTACGGCCTGCAATCAATGTAAGCAAAGGTTAAGTTCTGCGAAGGGGACACGTACGCTGGTAGGAAGAGCTGACACGATCTGCGAGATGAGCGTAGGCACCCCATCCACGATCTCAGAAAGCAGCTGACCAACGGGAAGGATCCCGCCGCCGGAAGACCCCGTGGGCGCGGGAGTAACGGTGGACGGCACGCCCGTGAGTGTGGCGGTAGGCAGAGGCAGCCCGCCCCCCGCGAGGATGAACGAAACGAGCGGGCCGACATCCTGCAACGCGCCATTGATAGTGACACATCCACCGCCCGGCGCCGTGCAAGCAGGGCTGCTTGCGCTTCCGGATTCCGTGGCGGTGGGGATTGCGACGATGCTGAGTACGGTGGCGAGGACGTCGTTGATGGTGTCGTTGGAGAGCGCCGCACCGGTGCGCGGGTCGGTGAGGCCGTCGAGCAGGTTGAGTACTTCATCTACGACGGTATCAACGGTGCTCGGAAGGGCGGAGAGAGCGGATGCAATGGCCTGTAAGGAATGTGAAAGGATTAAAATCGATTCTCAAGTAGTGAAGAGAGGAAACGCACGCTGGTAGGCACCGCATCATTCACCACCTCCGACACAAACTGCCCGAGCCCGCTCAATAGGTCGGCGGTGGGCGCGTTGGATGCCGGCGCTGAGTCTGTGACGGTGGGCGCGGATGGCGCGAGGAGCTGCGAGACCGCGGAGAAGAGCCCGCCGAGGAAGTTGTTCGAGTTGACCGTGGCGGTGACGGTGGCCGTCACAGAAGATCCTACAGACGAAGACGCCGCATCCGCGCCCCCGCCGAGGAGGCCGCCGAGGCCCACCTCTTGTAGCACGCCGTTGATCGTGACGCACCCGCCAGATGAGAGCGAGCACGCCGCGGTACTCGTGGCGGAGGCCGTTTCACTTGCTTTAGCAGGTGAAGGGGCGTTGAGTATCGCGGAGATTACTGTTTGAAGATGAAATGAGGAACGAAACCGAGGGAAAATTCAAGGAACATACAGCTCGTCGCAGAGGGGAGGACGGGGAACACTACGCCGGTGGCCGACGCCAAGATGACGGACGCGCCGCTGGTGGCGTCGGACACGACTGCAAGAAATCAGCACGAGCAGAAGGAAGGAAGGAAGTCCACACACGGGATTCAGCAGCCGAAGGCAATCCCGCAGCGACGCTCGGGAGATCCGACACCAGTGCGGCGACCTCGCTGGTAGCAGACGCGACGATGGGATCGACGATGACAGACACATCTGAGGCCAATGCGCCAACTTGGCTCGTAGCAGATGCGAGGACGGGGGTGAGGACTATATCACAATGATCAACGGAGATTCGAATAATTGACGGGGTACGCACCACTCGCGGCATTGGGTACATCTGAGACCGGGGCTCCGACCTGGCTCGTAGCAGAGGCCACGATGGGATCCAAGATGCTGGAGATATCCGAGGCTAAAGCCCCAACCTGGCTCGTGGCAGTCGCAAGAATGGGGGAAACGCCACCAACGGCTTCGTAGCGAGATCAGATGAGAAAGTAAAAGGGGAAAGAAAGAACGCACCGCTAGTCACGTCCTTGATGACGCTCGACAGCAGAGAAGCAGCGGCACTGGGCTGCGAGATGTTCCCCGCGTTGGATAGGAAGCCGCCGAGGAGATCCGTCGAGGTCGCGGCTCGGGACGAGGAAGACGACGACGTAGATGCGGCGTTCGAGGACGATGATGATGGAGAAGCGTACGACGAGGGGCTCCCGCCGACGAGGATGCCCGACAGGGCAGAAGGGAACGCGCCGAGCCCGGCTGCACTGAGAATGTTCCCACCGGAGACGCAGCCGTCGCAGTGCGAGGTCGTCGGGGTGGGCTGTGCTACGGAGGACGAGGACGAGGTGGATGCCGGCGGCGAGGAGGTCGGTGCGGATGAGGAGGATGAAGACGAGGCCGTGGTGCTGGTGCCGCCGACGAGAATGTTGGAGAGGGCAGAAGTGAGACCACTCAGCCCGGCCGCGTTAATGATGTTGCCGCCCGAGAGGCAGCCATCGCAGTGCGAGGTCGTGGCGGTCGGCGCCGCGGCGGACGTGCTGCTGCTCGTGTGTGTGGTGGTAGTGCTTGTGGTGGGGTTGAGGAAGTCGAGCACACCGCGGTCGTGCAGCGGGAGCGCGGCGGTCGTACGCAGAAGGATCAGGGCCAGGGTGATGCGGGCCATCTGCACCACCATCACCGTCAGTAGCAGAAGAGGAGAGAGAACAAGCGACGCACCATGCAATTCGTGAGTAAATGTTCGGTCGTTGAAGTCGTTGATAAAGGCGTTAGCGTAAAGTCGAAATGCAAAGTCGTGAGTAGGTCGGTCTGACGGGGTCTGCGGATTTCCGCTCCCCATTCTTATATTGCGCGGAATAGGGGCACTCCACTGCATTCCTAGACATCTTCTTCCGCGGAAGGGACGAATACATCCGCGGTGTGGCCCGACTCCGTCTGCGAGATTGAGCTGCAGGGGAGCGCAGATCGGTGGGTGCATGGACGCTGCGCACACTGCTGGAGATCTCGCGCCGAAGAAAAAGAACCGGCGAGAAAAGCGTCGGGATGCGTGGGCGCGCCGGGCACCCCGGCGTGTCTCACCCGGGTCTCGGATGGCTCATCGCGGATGGAATCGTCTGGAACCATCCAGGCCGCGTCACCCAGACGAGGCTCGGATGCCTGGCACCTGGGCGCTCTAGAACGCAGTGTCCAAGTCGAAAAATGTGGTGTCTTTTGAGTCGAAAAAATGCGCCAGTCTCGACCTACAATGGCATGCGTCGTGGGATCCAGTGCTTTCCATTTCGATGGAAGACCGTTGGAGTCGAAGGCAAACGTGTTGGCTGGCCTGGATGGTAGGTAGAACGAAAACCATGAACCGTGGGCGGGAAGGAAAATGGTTGACGTGGCGTGGGTGTCAATCAGTGGCTGTGCATTCTCTCCGATCGTCGGCAGTCTCCGGTTCGCGTCAGATTTGCCCGACGCTGGGCAGAACAAGACGAGGCCTGTACGCGATGTGAACACTGAAAACCGGGGGAAAAGGAACCGACGATTGAGTAACAAAACCAAATAAATATGAATGCCACCAGTTCAACTGGTCCAGTTGGAAAGGAAGGAGTTGCCAACCGATCGGGAAGGAGTAAGTTACCGGCCATGGAAAAAATAAATCTGACCGACATTGCGTGGGCAACAGCCCAGGTACAAGCATGGGGGTTACAGCTCATCGGGAGTGACTGAAAGATGTCGGGGAAAGCAAGACGACTTAGTTATTTCTCAGCAGCGATATGGCGTTCACTTTGTACATACCACTAATATATTGATTTTTGGAAGATCCCGAAGAAATATCCTCCCTTGCAGAGACATAAGTTTTTTTTTGAGGGACGAAGCTTTTATGTCCTCAGATCACACAACTTTTTCTTTCGTTTGACGCGAAACAGCTATATCTGGTGCTGCTTGCTGATCCCAAAGAGCGCGACTGATCACGTGAATGACATCCTGAAAGAAGTTTCCCGGACTCCCCAAGCAAATAAAAGTGCTTGATGTGCGAAAAAAGGAGTTGGGTTTTGTATACCCAACTCTGTACAGCAAGGGCCAAAATGTTACGGAACTCCAGAAATCAGTGATGTTTTGTTAAATGTACGAAATATCGCCATACAGCGACGCTCCGTAACTTGAGTCTCTTCTAGGCATGCTCCTATAAACTTAATGAGTACACAGATAATTAAAATCCTGAGTACAGTACTTACAAGTCGGCCTCGAAACTTGCCACGTTCTACCCCGCAGATTAGAATAAAACCTTCCACGTGGTTTTGCGACCGAGATACTGCTCCCTGTTCCACGATTAATATTAGAGCCTCCTGTCACTGTCTGATTCAGGAAAATCTACCTGATTGAATGTTACTACCTCAGAGTGCTCGGAACGTCGGAGAGACAGACATGATTTCCAAATGATTCCTGAAGCACAGGATCGTGTACTGTCCCAGAAACCAAGCCGGATGTATACAACCGTGCTCAATGCACACTCTCATCTAATTTGATTCAAGTTCTAGTACAATGGGGGACGTACTTCTTAACATTTGACCATTATCAGTATACCCCGCCTCACTCCGCCGCAGCAACCGGATAGTCCGTATACCCTCTCGGGGCGTTCTCGCCCACGAGATAGAACATCGCGCGGTCATACGGTGCCAGAGGCAAGTTCTTCTCCAGACGCGTCGGGAGATCCGGCTGCGGCGTATAAATAAGCACAAGAAAGAGAGAGAATTGAACGGCGGACGCACGTTAGAAATATACACCCGTCCAAAAGCAACGAGGTCCCCTTCCTCCCCGGCCTTGAGCGCGCCCTCGCGCGTGAAGCCGCCGGCGCGGATGAGCGGGCGCGGCGCCCACAGTGCGCGCAACGCGTCGTTCGATTCGTGTGCGCCCACCAAGGCCGGGGCGCGCGTGGTGGTGCCGTTTACGCGCGGCTCGATGAGGTGCAGGTAGGCCAGGTTGGGGTGGCGCGCGGCGAGCTGGCCGATCACATACGAGAAGGTGGGGAGCGGGTCCGCCATGGCCATGTCTGCGTACGTCGAATCCGCAATCAGCAATCGGCGTGAGGGAGAAGGGAGGGAGGGGTGACCTTGGAAGTCGGACCACGGGCTGAAGCGGATGGCGGTTCTTTCTGCGCCGACAGCGGCGACGATAGCGTCGACGACCTCGAGCGTGAAGCGCGCTCGGTTCTCGACGCTGCCGCCGTAGTCGTCGGTCCGTTTGTTGGAGACGTCCTGTAGGAACTGGTCGAGGAGGTAGCCGTTCGCGTCTGAGTTCAGTTAGTAAATGACTTCCAAAATAAGTTCAGCGCGCACTGTGAACCTCGACTCCGTCGGCGCCCGCCGCCAGCGCGTTTTTCGCCGCCTGCGCATATAGCCCGACGTACTCCTTGATCTCAGGGACGGTGAGGGCGCGCGGGGCCTTGGAGGCCCCCGTGAGCTGGATATCGGATGCGGAGACATAGGGGAATGTCGGGTCCTCGGAGATCAACTGGGCGGGGTCCGCCGCGCGCCCGAGCGCCCAGAGCTGCAGGAAGACGAAGGAGCCCTTGCTGTGCACCGCTTCCATGACCTGTGCTCCAGTTAGCACATAACCTTGGAATGGGATACGGCCCACGCACAACTTTCCACGCGGCAATCTGCGCTGCGCTCCATATCCCGGGGATGTGCGCGACACCGCCTGCGCGCGCGGCGATGAACGTCGCCTCGGTGATGAGGAGCGAGCCGGGGCGGCTCCCGCGCTGGGTGTAGTAGTCGGAGACGAGCGGGACAAAAGGGACGTGCTCGATGTCGGCTTTGCAGCGGGTGAGCGGTGCAAGCACGACGCGGTGCTGCAGCGATACGGTTCCAACTTCGAGAGGGGAGAAAAGCTGGAGAGACATTGTAAGGAAGACGAAAATTTGGTAAGAATATGGCCCGTCGCGCCGGCCGCTTATAAGATGGTCTCTCGGTTGCTGATTAACCAGGGGCTGATTCATCGCTTGGGGCGGGTACGGGGGGCGATAGTCAGCGCTCGTCAGCAGCAGCAGTAAGGCTTTGCCGATTGGGGAAGCGAGAAGCACCGTGCGCAGTCGGAGACTCTTTGTGAAAATTTCTGCCGGTGAAAATGCTCAGTGCTGCGTCTCTTTATGGATGGCGGCGACAAGTCATCGCAATCCCGGGTCAACTCGGGACTCGGCCTCCCGATCTCATCCGGCAGCAAGTTCAATTGCATTTCTGGCTCGCGTCCAGGTGGTCGGTCGTCTACTTGCGGCCCGGATACATTTATGTGACAGTAACATCGAGCGATTCCGGGGGAAATTTACGCCAGCATTGAGGAGGCTGAAACAAATTCAACCAACGGCTCGCCCATCATCTAAGCACATAAAACCACTATGTAGGACGATGTGAGTCTCTCCGTATATGTTACCGATGTAGTGCAGTCTCCATTCCATTTAATCCAGGACTTAATCAGCGGCGCGGGTCTAAGTATCAGAGCTACGCAATGACGGCTGGAGATCGCGCCCCTCAAGGCCACCAGAAATATGTAAAAATAGAGATCCTGAGAACATTTTTGTTGTGACCAGTATTCCCTCAGGGCTACTGTGAGAATTGTCGGAACCCTGCGCCATTGGTCAAGGTCCCTCGCTGTCTTCCCTCAACGCGATGGTATCAGCCATCACCCGCTCCACTTTCGTCCAATCGCGTTCAGAAGGCTCGACATTATGCCTGAACATCACGCGCATCAGTTCCATGCCCTGAGAAAACGCGCAAACGCGACTCACACGGCCCGGATATGCGCCTTCAAATCCCGTAGCGCGAGCAGCTTCACAGAAACGGGGGCGCCCGCCGCGCAGCCGGTACACTGGTACTCCTCCCCGTCCGGCAGATATACGGGCTTGCGCGGGGTGCGTTTCGCCCCTGCATAATAGAGGACGTGCACACCTAGCGAGCCCCGGATTTCGTGGCTACGTGCGAGGTGAGCCAGGACATTCGCGAGGCGGAAGATAATTGGGACGCACACTTCAGCAACATGTTCGATCACCGTCGCGCGCGTCTCGCGGTGGCTGAGGTGCGCCGGACACAGGGCACACAGCCAGTGTCGATCCATGAAGGCTGGGTCGGGGCCCTCCCGCCGGCGGATGTCTGCCGCGCCAAGTGGAAAAAGGCGCCGCCACGATGAACCGTGTAACGTGCATGTCGGATCCTCTTTGGCGCATTTTACGGCATGCAGCAGTAAACTACAATTTCCCATGAGCCACGCGAAGACAAAATTGGCACACGCACACATCCGCCCCACCCCATCGCTTCACGGCCGCGCGGCCCTGCAGGGCATGCCATGCAAAGAAACTGCGCGTCGACTGCGTCCATTTCTTCGGGGGTCGCAGTAGCAGGATAGAGCCCCGCAAGCTGCACGAGCTGGTGGGCCGCGGCGCTCGCGACAGCAGAAAACTGCACCCGGTCCGCGTGCACCAGATGGTAGCCGACGCCCTTCCACCCGACGAGGGGATCGCTAGGGCCAAAATACGAGCACTGGATCGTCCTCAGAAACGCGCTCTGCAAAAAAAGTCACGGAAGAGCGACAAAATTCGCCCAAGGTCCAATCTAAGTCGAAAGGCTTGCTGCTGGTTAGAAGGAAGAAGTGGTGGGCGACGAGCGATCCGCGCCGTACAGCCACATTGATCCGAAATTCAGATTGGATCAGAGTCAGATTACCGGCAGCAGGATCGTCACAAACCAACTTATCTAGTTCCATCTCAGGCGCCGGATCAATCGAAGGCCAGGAAGTGGGATCAGTCGGCTTTATTCCCGTACATATAATAGATGCCATTGAATATTTCTTCACATCCCCAGTTGAGAGAACTCACCTGCGTAGAAAAGCTCCCATTAACCAGGACCTGCGAAGCTCTCCCTTAATGCATGGGCCCTCCCTTAATCCGTACCGTCAAGCTCACGATCCAAACGTTCGTACTCGGAGCTACGAAATGCAATCTGGACAATTTTTACTCATAGACTGACGCCTCCTTCTGTGAACATTAAGGGTAAGTTAAAGGTCCCCAACAATTTTGACGCGCGGAGGTCAACGCGGAACGGCCCGGGCCGTGAGCCGTACTGATCCGAATGCGCCAAACAAAGACACATTTTTCTTCTTGCCACCATGACCAAGGAATCAACATCTGGATACGAGAGTGATACCGGCGAGCGCGACAACCCAACCTGCTGGCACTTCGAGAACAAGAGACCGGTCACCAAAACCATCGTCGTCCAGCTAGGGTGACGTCCCTCGCTTGCAGCATGGGCCACGATTCACTCACTGCCTATGCGAAGACACCACGTCCGGCTGTTGAATCGCCAGGGCCGTGCCATTTGCCGCATAATGGACGGGCATGGATGGTCGATTGTCCACCTCGCGGCCATCTTTGGCCTCAGCCAGAATCCAATCATGAGAGCGGTGGCCAATACCTACGCGCCCCCCGATAAGGTCTCCGAGGACTACAACCATGTTGATCCCGAATTCAAAGTCAAGTTCCCGCCCTTGAAGCGGGAAAACCGGCCTGAGGTAAATAATTTGCAATCGATTCTTTGTCTCCGCCACACCCACACGCAGTCCCGAGGCGCCTCCTACGGTGATCGAAATCCTCGATTCGGATGACGAAACGGATACCAAAGCTGGCATTCTTTCGGCCGGCAGCGGCGATTCGATTGAAGGCAATGCTTCGTCAAAGACTTTTCGCAGTGGCAGGCCGATGGTGCGGTCGACTTTCTTTGTTCCAAATTTGGTCCTCTTACCACACGTCAGAGGACCGCCACTACACAGTTCCTGGCTCGCATGCGTGACTCGGATGACCTCGATGAATTTGAGGTACACAATTCCTATCATTGGCTGTCTCGTTTTCACGTTGATCAGGAACCTCTTAATAATGTCGGGACTTCTCAGAGCCAGGTACATGGAGCTGGCGTTACTCAGACTACTACCGTCAAGACGGGTCCAAGCTTTGCCCCGGTATTACACTCTTGGCTGTTCAACCTTGTCAGATCGTTTACCGTTGCCTATCCAGGGAACATCCAGCGCGGCTCGCAAGCGGCCACACGGAGAAGACGCTGGTCCAAGTACCCTGAATCACCCGAGCACCACCTCAGTACGCTGAATTTCAAGACGCGATTTCTCTCCTCCTATTTGTACAGCAGGATTCTGTGTCGGGGTCCCTCGCGGCGAAGAAACCTCGGCATGCGCCACTTCCACCACCTGAGGACTCAAGTGTTGGCTCAGTGAGTTATGCCCGACAACTTTCCATAGATAACCGATTTTTTGTGCCTCAATTTTAGGCACGACCCCGCCAATCCCAAACCTCGACTGCCGTTCCTTCTTCGTCGGTACGTAGCACTCGATGGATTAGACAAGAGTACCATTAATATCTGCAGCCGAACCAGTCACCCCCCACCCGCCGGCTCCCACTGCCCAACCTGCCCGTAGGTCCTGTACTATGCCGGTCATGCGTAGCTGACGCCCTCAATTCCCCTCCCTCCAGGGCCCAGCATTCCCTCTCCCTTTGCCCCGCCGCGCCTCCGTGCCCACGCTCCCTGCACCCTCCGCAGCACACCCCGACCTCGACGCATTCCTTCGCAACGTCACGGGCATCGATCTGTCCGCGCACCGCGCTCTGTTCCTCGCGCAGGGCTTCACCATGGGCATGCTGCGCATCGTTGGGGCGTGGATGCCCGTGGACCGCACCCGCACGTTGAACGAGCTGCTGCTGGACGGGGGGAGCGCCCTGAACGGCAGGAAGGGGCTCTCTCCGCTGCAGGTCATGGCGCTGAAGCTCGCTATCGAGGAACTGGCAAGGCGGGAGTGAAGGTGGATTTTCTTTGGGTTGTCGTGTATTTTTTGGATGCTGGGTACCGTGGTGTAACAAGGAAGTGGGATGGACCTGGTCAACTCCGCTTCCGTTGCCTCAAACTCGGCGGCCATATTTGGAGCCGTAATTTCTTCTGATTTATGTACGGCGTGAAGGACCTGTAGAGAATTTTGGCTTCTTTGTGGGTAGAATGGTGGATAAGTGTCGCAAGATTGAAGGATGGCTCTGAGCAGTGGGACGCAGATTGACTACCGTTGACTTACTCAGCAGCCGCATCGAGAGCCGTAATTTCTTCTGATTTATGGACGGCGTGAAGGAACTGTGGAGCCTGCAAGCGAGACATGAAACGATGGAATAAATGTACGTAAAATGTCTGCGCACCCAGATGTCCGCCACTGCTCCCGAACATAAGAGATATGTACCCTCCCTCCCCCAGGGAGATGTGGTGATCGGCGGAGAATGCAACTGGGCAGAAAAAAGACACAAACCGTATCACGAACTGAGCGAATTGCACGCGCGAGAAATGGGTTCCCCGACGGCGACAGGGGGCGGCACGAAAGGAAAGGCTTGACGAGGCGTGCAGGACCGGACTCGGCTGGCGTACCAGGTGTCTTGAAGGGGAGGGAAATCGACGACCTGCGAGGTGCTATCATAGAATGGGCCGAAAATCTGCGTTCCAGGGCCCGCTCGAGGGGCTTGAACCGTCGGGCATGCGAAAACGTTGGACAGGATTTGGCTACGATTTAATATAATATCCCCTTGGATCTTCGACCCCACGATCAGGCAAGTGGCGCGAGCGCCTCGGATATTAATTTCAGCTTCTCCCGTCTAGTGTGCGAAAAATCCGTGTCGGCACGCATATGTCCGTCAGAGTCCGTGTTGGCGCGGCCTCAGTGTTAGCTTGGCGTCGGTGCCTGGATTCTCACCATTATTCGGATCGAGCCACTCTTCTACCAGACTACGCAGGGCCTTTTAATTCATCCAACTTGGCTCCCCGGTGGGCACTGATCAAAGGTTAGACTACTTGGACAACAGAGACATACCCCTTATTCGGTACCCAGTTGCTCAGTGCGGCGAGACCGGAGGAATAGTTCGATTGGTCTAGTTAGATCCCATCAATCCTGGGTGATCTCCGGGCTCCGAGTCCGATGTCGGCAGCAGCGTTGCCGTAGATGCTTTTGTTCTAACTATCTTTAGTCATAGAGATATCGGATATTGATGAGAGCAATATACGACGAAGAACTGACACGAGAATACAAGCGAGGTATGTATAAACAGTATCTAAAACGACGAGAAATATGCCGAGACGAGACTTGCTGAACAGCATTACAGCTGTTTCCGAAAACCTTGAGACAGGTCAATTTTGTTTCGCCCGTGCAATTTTTGATGGAATGATAAGGATTGCCATTTTGGGTGTTCCCGAGCGTAGCCGAGTCTTGCCGAGCTCAGACGCTTCCCACTGGAATTTTCGCCCGAATATTTATGCTGACTTCAATTGTAGGGGTTGTGGGTCAAATAACGTTGAATCTGAGATTTCTGGTCGAGTGCACTGTGGTGTACATGCTGGAAGACCTTTTGAGAGGTGAGCTGATTTGGCGGACATGACCCTTCCCGAAATGCCAGCTCATCCGAGCCCAATCCGGCAATCCTTAGCATTCCATCAAAACTTTTGCGTGTGTAAAAATCTTTCACGAGTCTCAAGGTATTCGGAAACAGCTGTAAGCTTCCGAAAAATTAGATCGAAGCCACAAGGAAGTGTGTAACGGTGTGAACTGGGATTCAACTGCAGTTTAAACGAGATCTACTCCAAACTTTTTGCACTTGTATAAATCTCCGCTCCGACGACATTATTAATGAACTGGCGGAAAGAGAAGGCGAAAATTCCGAGAGAATGTGCGAAGAGCCACATCAAACCTCTTCACTTGAATGCTATCGATGCTTACCTTCTGACAAAATCTTTGCGCAAGGGCGCCGGCGCTAGTGCCGGGTCGGAAAGGCTGTATGTAATGATCGTATTATACAGAGCTGTATTATACAGGTATAATACATTAAATACCGGGAGCCCTCAGGACGCCTTGTATTTAATGTGTATTTTTCTCAAAAACAGGCTGCCAAGCATTGCCAATGAGCACAATAACACCTGGAGCTATTCGGAGCATAAGCATTCATCCTGACACTTTGAAACGACAAAGCAAAACAATGTTTCCGGTTTGGGCTGCATAGGTCATGTCCGTCGGGGCAAAGACGGTCATGTGCCATAAATCGCATCAGCAAGTAGACTGAGCTTTTACAGACTCGTCTCATCGCAATGTTCAACAGTGTACTACCAGGACGGCGCTTTGAGACTTGCACTTCCATCTCGCCTTCATTTCAGCAATAAAACAGCCTCGCCCCTTGTCTCGTATCTCATCACCAGCGCGCGATTGATGCTTAAAAACGAGCAGAAGCGCGAGCAGAGGGGAGATGCAAACGAAGGTGACATTCTCGTCAAACAGTTGATAGGTGTGCATCATTCTTAATTTTAGCCTTGTGTTATCTCACTTCATGACCAGCGTACATGTACCGTGAAGCGCCCTTTAATCTCTCATGCACCGATCAGACCCTGCGACTTGGTTGGTGGAAGTCGGTGTCAAAGGATAGCAACGCATATGTAGTGGCGGTAGGTGTTTAAACTTCCACTCTCCTGGCTTTGGCTAAAGTGCTTTCAGCGTCTCGGAGTCAAGCTTTTTAGCGTGGTTCTTAGTGAGATGTGCGATGAACGCACGGCCTCAAAGCTCACCGCAATGAGCACAGCCAAAAGAAACAACCTCGGCGCCGAAAATCTGGTCCGCTGTGCACAACTTAATCAATACTGGCGCTATGGGTTTGGAACCGCAGAGGTTAAGCAGCACTGCCAGAAGGTCCGGTTGGAGCTTCCCACCTCTAATCGCAAGCCCTCCGATCCCATCGTTGCCGGTATCCCAACCCTGCGTGATCTACTAAATCCAGATACGGTCGACGAACAGCCGATCGATGAGGAAGCATTGTTCAACAATCCGGACCCTTACGGAATCAAAGACTGCGAGGCGGAGGAGGACGAAGAAGATGAATCTGATATCGCTGCTCCTCCGCTCGTCATTCGCCATGCTGATGTTCTCAACTTGGAGATCGAGGTGTACATTGATTTGAGCAGCTCGAAGCTCACCCAACGTTTTGCCCCGGATCAGGGATCTCCCGAGCCCGTGGTCGTTGACGCCGCCAAGAAGCCTGTCAAGAACACGAAGACGAAATGGGTCGAGGAGGACGCGGAGTGGGACACGGAGGCATGGTGAGGTAGAAAAATACATTAAATACATTAAATACAGTGTTAAATACACGTATTATACATTAAATACACCAAAAAATTTCGCCTGCGGCGCCGGTATTTTAGTGTATTATACGGCGGATACATACCATACCAGAGGGCCGCTGCGCGGCCTCTGTATAATACGCCATCAATACCTTTCCAACCCAGCACTAGCCGGCGCACCCATAGCTCTCCTCGGCAGTCATCCAGCTGTCCCGCCGGCGGTTACGTGAATTGCCTTTCGGGGAAATCTAATTAGACCAATCGAACGGTCCCTCCCGAGACCGCGTACCTGTCAAAGTTGACTCTCTGACATGGCGGTTAATGTCCCCATCAGGGCGGCCCACACGACTGCGATGAGAAATTGGTGAGATCTCCAAGAAATTCTGCGACTCCTGTGGGCCGGGCTGGGGATGCCTGATAAGTACATATTATATCTCCGCAGCTTCGGCCTCGTGTTCACCCACATATCTCCGTGACATTCAGTGCCAAGTTTCACGGATCCGTGATCCTGGATACATTCCATAAACTCGGGCCCCGACCAAGTCCAGGGGAATCAAACCGCATTAAATGGATATTATCCGCATCCATCAAAATTTCCTTCGAGGTTATTGCTACGTTCGAATTCGAATGGGAGCTACCATTACAGGCTCTGACCATGCGCTTTACACGGGAACTGTGGAGCGAAGTGATGTAGGACAATGCATGGAAGCCACGTTCGATGTCCGTTCAGAATCTCCAATCCCACCGGTTTATCATCTGAACAGCTTAATTGGCTCAACCAGCCAGTTCTGCAATGCCTCTGGTTCTTGATACGATCTAGTGCATTCAGAATGTCACTAGTGTTCTGCATCTCCCGCATGCTACAGGAGCCGTAAGTGATGATAATCAAGACAGGGCATGCTCTTGGCAGTCCACACCCCCATTTATATCCGAGAGCCTCCCCAAAGTCTGGGCCGTCGATCCTGGTACCGGAACCGATCCCAGGGTATTGCAAACAATGTTTCGACTTCGGCAGGATAATTTCTAGAAACACAGGCGGTGCGTTGGTGAGTTAGCGGTACAAATTACTTTTGTGCATGACGGTTCCGCGCTCATTTTTTCTGTGTATTCCGATGATTTGAGGGATTTAATAAAATTCGGAATCAATTTGACACTTGTTGAATCCAGATCCATGAGAAGTTCCTCGGCGGTGGAACAGGACCAAGCCCGTGAACTAGGGCCATCCTTCGGCTATGCCTGTTCGTTTCTCGCTCCAAATGGCGTCCTCTACCGCGCTACCGCCGTTGGTGGCAGCTTGGGAACCCAATTCGCATTAGCAGGTTCCGTGACACCTAGTGCATGAATCTGGACCCGATCCATATTTTATGCTATGAGCTACCGAACTTTGACATGGACGGCCCGAGATCCTTGGCGGTGTACCTCTCTCGCTACATGTCGAAGCTGAAACATCACCAAGGAGGACGGAAGTACCTTGGGTGAGAGATTACTAGATATCGTTACGGAGCCTCGGCATTGAGCACGAGTTTAGACTTAGACCACCCATCGTTGAAGATATTTTCGACACTACATTGGACACCCATGTGAGGTAAATCCGAGACAGGACGAAAAGGAGGCTGTAATCGGATGTTCTGCATTTCTTCGCCGCCCCTGATACGCGTGATCGGCAATGGGCTCGTTTGTAAGCAGAATGTTTTTGATGAGCAGAACAAGAGAGACATAAATCTGATCGTATACCCAGCCGCGTTCCGAGGGGAACGGGTATCTGAATCCTGTCCTGTATCATGAATTTGCGCTGATCTTGTAGAACGAGAGGTCCTAGGGAAGGCCAGGATTCTCTTTCGAGCCCTTCATTCATCACTTTAGGTCGAAGCAAGGCCGTGATTCAACGAGCTCCCGGGCCCTTGAAACCGAACCTGCTTCCAACTGCGAACCAATTTTGAACTCGCGATTTGGAAGCTGACAGCGAAATAATGGGCTGTCAACAAGCTCCACTCGTTGTTACTTCGGGAACTGTGCGAAGCACTCGGGTACAACTTCCGAGCAACCGAATCGCAACTGCCTGTTGACTGCCCGGAACCGGCACGGAGTGCCGAGTCACAACGCAATGTGACGGTGACTACGCTCGAATCCGACGACCACCTCCGGTGACTCTAGCATCCGCCGCTCCAGTCGAAGCTTTGCCAAAGCTTTGCAAGAAGAGATAACTGTCTATTACAGTTCGGAGTGGTCCGACCCACATCGAAGAGCGCTCGCTTTGGCTTCCATAATGACCATACGCAGTTGCCAGTAACTCGCTCATATTCTCGACAATCCCAAGAAATTTTGCGACAGCCCAACCCATTTCCGACGTCAAACTGAAACGGGCCTGTCAAGAAGCCGCATTTGCCACCATCCATCCTGCTAGGCTTATTATAGGTCTCCCTTGTAATCGTCACCCTTGCTGACAATTAAATAAGCGCTATTTTCTCGCTTTGTCCGGATGTGCCCTCGATCCCCGATTGGCGAGGCCTCGGAAGTCCAGGGCCGGTGTACGCACGAATGTGGTATGCGAAAATGTAATAATTCCATCACAGCCCTGATATTCAAGACCATTAATATGTCCCTTCCATCATCTAAACGGGGATCGCTGTGGCCAGGAAACCTATAAAGATGGCTGAGACACCTCTCCGTTTCTTCATCTTCCTCCTCAATACAATGGGTTTCAAGCTCACTGCCTCCTTCGCGCTCCTTTCCCTCATACTCGGCCAAGCAATCGCTGCCGACGTCTTTTACAATATCCCGGTAAGCATTTATGCAGAACCGCGTCTGGGATTATGACCTGAGGGTTCCCCAGATCGAGAATGTCCGAGTGGCCCCCGATGGGTTCGCTCGTGACGCCATCCAGGCGGGAATTTTCCCTGGCCAGTTGATCATCGCCAACAAGGGCGACGTACTGCACCTCAACGTCACCAACAAGCTCGTGAACCCGACGATGAGAAGGAGGCAAGTCTCATTAGCCTGTTTGCGCTGCAGCCATCAGCGCCATCCGGTGGCTGATTTGCAGTGCGCTGACGTATGGCTCCACCCGCCAAAAATCCCTGCAGATGGCTTTTGGAGCCACTGGGAGCTATTTTTGGCGGGTGGAGCCACTCGCCCCGCACTGAAATCACCACTGATGGTGCTGGCAGCGCAAACTCTCTATTATCCACTTGAATCTCTCTCATCGTTACTGACAATCGGACCCCATCAGCACATCCATCGTAAACCTACCTGATCTATCTCGTACGGCTCCTGACCGATCTTTTAGCACTGGCATGGCATATTCCAAGACCGTACTTCCAGCGAAGACGGGTTAGTCGCTCCTGCATCCAGACGAATCCAGACGAGCTTAGAGGGTCTGAAATCGTCGTCATTCCCACTGTGATTCCCGACGCTGGACTCCGACCTTGAGATGACGGAATCCAGAGAAGGCTTCCGTTGCGGGCCATGATATTAGCTATCCATCCCATCAATGAGGTTCTGTTAAACCAAGATGCTCGAGTCAGTCCCGGAGTCCCTCGAATCTACGATGCAAGAGAATAACATTATTTCCTAACCATAGGCACCGATAAGGTAGAGCGTCGCCGTAGTGAGTAGCTAGGAGTAGGTACGAGACGAGGGATAACGGGAGGAGCGTGGATTGTAGCAAGAGGTCAGAGTGAAGGTGACGGGAGTGTGAAAATTATGAGAATCAAAGATGTGTCGATGAAATTGACACCGTGCAAAAAATTCAGCGGATCGGCTTCGCGTCTCAGTCCAGAACGGAGGGCTCTCTCAGCAACAGGATGCGCGAGAGAGATGCCTCGGAGTGGAAGAAAGGCGGAAGGCTTAATGAAGTTCTGGAACGAGAGGATGTCAATTTCAGTACGCAGTGGCAGTCCCGGGGCTTAGGGAGAGGGGAGATGATGCCCGAGAACACCACACGGGAACACAGCTCCAAAAAGCCAAAGGCTCACTGAAGGGCGAATCTCGAACGACCGAAAACCCAAACAGGGGCTGTGCGGACGGAAAGAGAAATAATTATGAAGGCGATAGAAATGCGGAGGAGCACTGTCCCATCCCCATGGGTCTGAGACCGAGCTGAACGAACTCGCAATAAAGGAGATTAAGCGCCGGATGGGACGCCTCAGAAAGATGTGATGCAATGCAAACAACTCCAAGATCATTGGAAGTTGCCCCGATCCGCGGGAGGCTACAAGAAGTGCCTGCCCAAGTGGACCGTTCCGAACAATCTCTGACTTAGAGCGAGATCTGGTGCTATGTGAACCCAGCAGAAGATGAAGAAACGAGGAAAGGAATGGGATGGCGCCGAACGACCTCTCGGTTACAGAGGTCCAATGTGTGCCGCAGTAATGGCACACATTCGGCATTGGAAATAAAATATGATGCTCCGGGGACCACCCGAAACATTGAGAGGAAAGATAGAATGGAAAAGAATATAGGAAGCAACTTAGCTTGAGGTTTAAACATCATGATACGAGACTTGCGGAGATTGCGCTCAAGCTAAGTTGCTGGTAGAGATGTGTGGCACCAAATCGCGTTGCGACGTCCGGAAATATGCCGGCACATCCAGCTCGGGAATGGACGAAGCACGCCAAGGAGTTAAATCAATGGCCAGCATCCTGCGGAAGCATAGAAGACATCTTATGCAACAAAATCTGCGAGGCGAGCTCAGCAGCGCTAGAGACGGCGAGCGTCGCGAGCAGAAAGGAAGATGTCACAACGTGACGCGATCAGGGAAAGACAGAAAGTCGGATCCGCTGGGTGGTAGGTTTAGTAGACCTTGGACTGTGGACCTCAGACTTCGGACCGTAGCCCTCGTGAGTAATAGACGTCGGGGTGGACCAGGCAATGGACCTCGCTATGTTTTGTCACGCTTGTTACATCTTCGAGTCTAATCTTCTGTGGACCTCGATATGGACCTCTGGAGTCTGCATTGCGACCCGCACTTTGATGTGGACCACTAGGCTCGTGACCATCCGCTTCGACATCACGTGGCTGCGCTAATCACGTTGCGAAGCGGCTGGGAGCTCTGGTCATCGTTTTGAGTGGGCCCGCCAAATCAGTGCCGACACTTAAAATTTGAGAGCGCCGAAGTGTGAAAAAAGTGTCAAAAGTGCCTTAGTGAAAGTGCAATTGTTTTCAATTCTAAGCTGAATGAGCCCAACCTGTTTTTCGGACTTGGGTGAGAAATGATGGTCGTCGTCTGTATGGCGGTCACTTTGCACATTTAATAAAACACCACTTTTTTTTGGGTTTCATACATTTTTAGTTGATTCCAAGGAAGTGTAATGTTTTTGAGGCTCCACACGAATTTTCTGGCTCCCGAGGAAGCCAAACACTCGATCGAGGATTGCACACATTTTTTTCCGAGGATGATTCAAAGAAAGTATATAATCATCGACAAACTTTCCCTAATCTCAGCAACATTTTTTTTCTGGGACTTCAGATATATTTTTTTCCGAGAGCCTACAACATTTTTCGTGGATCGCGAAGAAACATTCTGGGCCATCCTGAACATTATTTTCTGGATGTGGCTGTGCTAACCCTAATGATGCTGATGCAACTCGGCTGCTGCCGCTCTCAGTTCTCACTCAACTTCTTATTGTCGCCTCGCTCTCCGAGTCGCCCGAGCTCGAGTGGGAACTGAGCGGAAATTGGTGACCGGCGACTCGGAGAGCGAGGCGACGATAAGAAGTTGAGTGAGAACTGAGAGCGGCAGCAGCCGAGTTGCATCAGCATCATTAGGGTTAGCACAGCCACATCCAGAAAATAATGTTCAGGATGGCCCAGAATGTTTCTTCGCGATCCACGAAAAATGTTGTAGGCTCTCGGAAAAAAATATATCTGAAGTCGCAGAAAAAAAATGTTGCTGAGATTAGGGAAAGTTTGTCGATGATTATATACTTTCTTTGAATCATCCTCGGAAAAAAATGTGTGCAATCCTCGATCGAGTGTTTGGCTTCCTCGGGAGCCAGAAAATTCGTGCGGAGCCTCAAAAACATTACACTTCCTTGGAATCAACTAAAAATGTATGAAACCCAAAAAAAAAGTGGTGTTTTATTAAATGTGCAAAGTGACCGCCATACGTCTGCGCACGGACCAGTTGGCGATGTCAAGCGATGTTCACCAAATCTGAAAATACAAGTTACTCTCCTTCATCTTGAATCTGAAAATAATGATGTTTCTCTATGTCAATTTTTGCACTTTTTCTCAACATTGAAGGCGTACAATCCCAAGTCCCACCTCACATTTGGCGGGTCCACCAAAAATCACGACCAGATGTTCCAGTCGTTCTAGGAAGCTTTTTGATCCCTTTGCTCGTCTCGTGATCAACAGCGCTGACTCAGAACGGCTGGTTGCGAGTCTAGTGCCAGTGGACCACCAACGTTGGACACACACATATCGCGGACCCTGTCCACTGGCACGCCTCCGCACTTGCCACTCCCAAAAGCTAGTCTAGTCCCTCAGATTGGATATGGTGGATCTGAGAATTTGGTACACTCATCCCACGGATATTTGGGAGGGAAAACACAGCCAGGATATGCGATTTCGATTTCCCTGAGTTGGTGTCCAATTATTCGTCCCCATCGCCCAATCCGGCTCACATCAGATGCGGCGTAATCCGATGCCCGGGGTGACATGCCGCCGTGATGCGAGTCACGGCAGGTTCACGGCACGATCCATAGCACGGCCCAAATGGTCAAAATTATAGAATATGGACCCAGGTCTATAGGGACATCGGCAGGTCTAATGGACTGGTCCATGGACCTTGCTCCCAGCGGATCCGACGTTCTCGGGAAAGACGGGATGCTCCTCCGCGGCTCCCCGTCTACTATCAGAAACCGTGTACTCGGCCACCTTAGCATTATTTGCCCAGGCATGAGACGTATAGTACGTCCGAGGGTAGTTCGATGTGGTCCAGGGTGGAAACCTGCATCCTGTGAGTAACCCAAAAAAAATTGTGGAGGACATGACATTTGTCTAGGGGCTTCCACGAATTTCTTTCGGACGGCATGCCCAAAGGGGCGCTAGTC
>JARGYA010001269.1:0-15957 GCA_029204335.1 Mycena vulgaris | reverse complement strand
CGGTGACTTCACCCCCCCAAAAAACGCGCAGACGATATCTGCGTTTGGGACGTACCAGTCCACCACACTCGCGGCGCCCGGCAACATCACTATCACCGCCAACTCGACCGGCCTCAACTTCCCGTTCAGCAACAGCGTGTCGCCCGAGCAGGCGGGTGCGCTCTTCTCGTTCACCGGTTCCAACACCGTGCTCGCGCGTTTCGGCGTGTCGTTCCATAACGCGGACCAGGCGTGTGCGAACGCGGAGGAGGAGGTGCCGGATTGGGACTGGGACAAGGTGCAGGGCGCGTCGGCGGGCGCGTGGGAGGACGTCCTGTCCCGCGTGACGGTGGACACTACGACGGAGGACGCGACGGTCGTGGATCTGCTGTACTCGTCGGCGAGTCGCCCGTGGAATCGACCGTAAGCTACGCTGAACATATTGCATATAGCTGTATCGCGCCTCGCTGGTGCCGGCGAACCTGACGGACGAGAATCCGTACTGGGACTCGCCGTATCCGTTCTATGACGCGTTTTTCTGGTGCGTTTTCCAGAGGATACGGAGATCCCAGAGCTAACCTTTCTGCAGCTCTTGGGACACTTTCCGCACGGTCCACCGCTTCTTTCCATACTGTCTCCGCGCGAATGGGGCGAGATCGTGAGCGCGTACGTGGATGGCTGGCGGCATACAGGTGCGTACAGCGTCTCATCTTCCGCGCGCTTGGCTCACTCCCCCAAGGCTTCATCCCTGAATGTTCGTTCGAACACCAAAGCGTGCGTCCTCTGCAATGGGGGGATATCTGCCTACTGACACGCACGCAGCGGGTACGTACAGGGCGGCTCGGACGGGATGATCCCGCTCGGCGACTTTGCCCGAAGTACGGCGCGCACGCGAGCGAGCTGGGCGTGCCGATCAACGATCTGTACCAGGCGCTCGTGGACACAGCCGAGAACACGGTGAGTTGCCCACAGCGCTTCGCCCCGGGACGCCAACTAAATGGCATGCACAGCCGCCGGACTGGTACACTGTTGGGCGCCAGAACACAGCATGGAAGACATTCGGGTACCTCCCGACGGACTGGGTGGACCCCTCCGGCGCGACGGGCCTGCCTACGCGCGAGGCGTCGCGGGGCGTTCGAGGTTCGTCTTCTTTTTGCGCGTCCCGCTCGGCTCGATGAATGACCCGTCTCAGTATGCGCTGGGCGACTTCGCCGTGCGCCAAGCGGCGATCGCGCTGAAAAAGTCGCCGGGCGACGTCGTGAAGTACTCGAAACCGCTCGATGAACTTTGTGAACATGTGGGATGCGAGCGTCACGAGCGACGGGTTCTCGGGCTTCGCGCAGCGGGCGGTACCCTGTGCGTCCTTCTCCCCACTTCTGCGTATGTGCGCTGCGGCTAAGCGTGGGTCCAGAACGGGACGTTTGCTTTCAGCCCGCCGAACGCGTGCAGCCCGGTTGATCCTGTGGGGCACTCGTGCGCGCGCGGGACGGACAACAACGTCGGGTTCTATGAATGTGCGTCGTGTCTCCGTGCTGCTACTGGTTCAGCTTATTGATGGTATGTAGCCTCGTCCTGGGAGTACAGCTTCTTCGCGCCGCACTCGATGTCGACGATCATCGGGCTCATGGGCGGGCCCTCGGCGTACGTTACCCGTGTGTGCGTGCCCCTTCACATCGAGACAGTGTTTTCGTGCTGATACTGCAATGCAGGGACCACTACTTTTCCGCGGGGTACTACCTCGCCGGGAACGAGCCCGGGTTCCTCATGCCATGGGCGTACCACTACGCGAACCGCCCGGACCTCAGCGCCCTGCGCGTCCGCAAGGTGGTGTACGAGAACTTTAACACCGGGATCGGCGGGTGTGTGTCCCCCCTCTATCCATCCATCGACAAAGACACTGACGCGGCACAGGATCCCGGGCAACGACGACTCGGGCGCGATGGCGTCGCTTCTGACGTTCCACATCCTCGGGCTGTACCCCGTCGCCGCATCGAAGCAGCTGCTCATCGGCTCGCCGCTCGTCTCAGCGTACACGCTGCGCAACGACCTCCTCGGCACGCGCACCGCAGTGAGTGTTCTGGGGTTCGATAAAGCAGGGCTCGGCGCGGCGCCGCCCGCGCGCGCGTGTTCGTGAAGAGCGTCACCATCAACGGCGCGCCGAGCGCGAGTCTGTGCTGGATTGATTTTGACGACATCGTCGGCGGGGGGAGGGTGGAGATCGAGGTGTATGGGGACGCGGTGGCGGCGGGCAGCGGCGGGGTGTGGCGATGGCCCGCATGCGCTGCCGGATTCGCTCGAGACGGGGGGTTTTGCTTGATCTCGCCATAGGAATTGTATTACTAGTAAGTCGAACAGGGCCGATACAGAATTTATTTATTTCAGAACGAAGCAGCAGGGGAAGGTATATGTTGTACACTACCAGGGTTTCGAGGTGTTAATTGCTACATACGCCAGAACTATTTCGAGAGCATCATCTGGATGCGAGTTAGCTTCATGCAGTGGGAAGAAAGGATGAACGTTACCTTGACGAACTCCTCGTAGTTGATCTGGCCATCCCCGTCGACTGCATGAGGGCGTTAGCCAAGCACAATGCGCAGTAGCAAAAAAAAGCCCACCGTCTGCCTCGCGGATCATCTCGTCGACCTCGTTATCGGAGAGTTTCTCGCCAGGTTCGTCATGACGTGCCGCAGCTCGGCGGCGCTGATGTAGCCGTTGCCGTCCTTGTCAAACACCTTAAACGCCTCCTTGATCTCCTCCTCGCTGTCGGTGTCGCGCATCTTGCGGGCCATCATGGTGAGGAACTCGGGAAAGTCGATGGTGCCGTTGCCGTCGGCGTCGACCTCGTTGATCATGTCCTGCAGCTCCGCCTCGGTGGGGTTCTGCCCGAGCGAACGCATCACGGTGCCCAGCTCCTTGGTGGTGATGGTTGCCGTCGCCATCTGCGCCGCGAGTAAGCGCCGATGTTTCCGCTGGGCACATGAGTACGCACCCTTGTCGAACAGAGAGAACGCCTCTTTGAATTCTGTGGGGATTGTTAGTAGCTCGTTCGCCCACATCGCGGACTACTGCGCTCACCGGAGATTTGCTCTGTTAGTTGGTCACGATTGGATCAGCACCGGGGACTCCTGAGACGTATCCGACATACCTTCAGACTGCGGAAAAATGGTCAGTGCATCACAGAGACGATGGGTGGGATGCGACTTACGAGCTGGTCAGCCATGTTTCGTATGTGTTGGTGGGAGGGTAAAGGAGATGGATAGCGGCCAAGAGATGCTCGGCGATACCCGAGTACGTAATCACGTCTAAACCTTCGAACGTCATGGCCAACCTTTAGCGAAGGCAGTTTCACTCCAGGAGCTTCTCTGCCACGCCCATGAACACCTTTATGTGGAGCAATAAATCTAGAGTCTGCATGACCTAGATTCCGCAAGATGGTTCACGTCCTCATACGAGTAACAGGAAATCTCCCCTTGGGGATGATACTGTACTTGTCTCTCCTCGCGACGATCTAAGCAATTATCTCTGGGCTCTCGTCTTATCACTGGGATTTTCAATGGACTTCGAATCACACCCCCGCGGCCTCTAGCTATCAATGCAATCGCTGTGCCCGACAATAAGTTTCCTTCATCGAGATATGTCGGAAAAATCAAATTAGTCTTATAAGACTAGGTGTCGGCCTCGCCGCCTGCAACCTCGCTTTCCCGTTGCTGTTCGACAGAGCGCACGACTCCGAGATGCTAAGATCTCTCTCAGACACCTTAGGCAACCTGGCAACAACCCGAGGTGTTGTGAGATTTTATTTTATTTATTCAATGTGTTGAATTGATTAAGGAAAGCAACTACGGAATCTAACTAGATCTGAGCTAGGTAGAAGTAAGATAGAGCTCCTTCCTGTAGCGCTGACTTCACAATCTCGATGTGGATGCAACTAGCTCGATTGAGAACCTGATGGAGCCCCAGGGACACCGCCGATGCAGATGCAGATACAAATACTGAGTTGCTCGCGGAGAGGCCTGCACATAGACCGCGGGGAGGAGGGCAGTGGAATTTGGAGTACCTCCTCGTGTTGTGGGTCATCCTGCATCCATCTAATTCCTGCTCGCGTTCGTCAGCGCGGGGATTCGCGTAGTAATGTGGCATGTCCCACAGTCTAGACCCAGACCCAGTCGCACACCAGGTACTTGTGGATAATCTTCTATCGTTTGTTCTGTCGCGACGGGAGGCATTCTCAGTCACCTCACTGTGAGCCTTGTTATTATTATTATTAATGAAAATCCAGGACCGGGGTCGCGGAAGAATGCACTTACTCGGAAATCAACGGCGTGCAAGCATCAGCTGGTAGTAGTAGTAGTAGTAGTAGTAAATTTATACACGGCATGGTCCAAACACTGAACACCGTGTTCCCAAAAATTTCCCAGCATGCACAAGCATTTCGCGCCTTCGTTTGGACTCCAACCCTCCGACTTGACGAGCTATTAGGGTGTTTCAGAATTAGAATTTTGAGTCCAACTTGAGCCCCAACTTCGGCCCCAACTTGACCTCAACTTGGCCCCAAGTTGAGGCACAAGTTGGGGCCTTAATTGTGAAACACCTGAGGACATTATTCTGCCTCAACTTCGAAGTTGAGGCAAATTTGATGGTCCGTGGCCGAGAGCCGAAGTTGGGCATCAAGTTGGGGTCAAGTTGGGGTCAAGTTGGATGTCAAGTTGTGGTCCGATGCTCAACTTGACATCCAACTTGACCCCAACTTGTGCCCCAACTTGGCCCCAAGTTGGGGTCGAAGTTGGGGCTCAAGTTGGGCTCGAAATTCTAATTATGAAACACCCTATTCGCTATTAGAACGTCTATGATCAAAAGCGGGAGCAGAGGGAGCATGGAAAGAAATTAGTCAGTAACCGGCGGTTGTATCATCCAGGTAATGCTGGAATATGCATAGGAGTAGCTTCGAAAGTTTCAGTGACATGGAATGCGTACTTTGCGACCAGGGAGATAGTGTGCCTATATGATACCATCATCATGAAGAAGTCCACCGCCGCCATCGAGTTCAGCGCGGGAAGTCCTCGGATATCATTATTCATGCGTGCCGTTGCGCAGTAGCACCAGATCCGCGCTTGCCGTGCATTCCAGCAGTGCGTGTTCTAGTGGCGAGATCCGTAGGTTTTAGCGCTGATATTCTGACAGCGCTTGACTCTTCGCTATCACAGGTCGTGGGCCGTTCCCTCCCGATTAATTGAGTAACTCACACTGGAAAATTCGATGTTTCAAGGTGACTCAAAACATTTCCGAAACTATTAGTTTCAGGTGCATGGTCACGTGGATTCCCATATAAGGAAGTTCACGTGACCCGGCGCCTGAAACTAATAGTTTCGGGAACGTTTTGAGACGCCTGGAAACATTGAATTTTCCAGTGTGACTCATCTTGTATGCGTTTTCGACGCGTTCCGACAGGTTCCGACGCGTTTCGTCGTGCTGTGAAGACGGGAGTCGACGCGTTTCGTCGTGCGGATCAACGGATCAGCGCGCTGATATTCTGACAGCGCTTGACTCTTCGCC
This sequence comes from Mycena vulgaris, assembly GCA_029204335.1. Lineage (NCBI taxonomy): Eukaryota > Fungi > Basidiomycota > Agaricomycetes > Agaricales > Mycenaceae > Mycena > Mycena vulgaris. The sequence continues at coordinate 10,425 of JARGYA010001269.1, read as the reverse complement.
ATCACAGTTTCTGTTCACTTCCCTTGCCGCGAGTCGTGCTACCTGAAGATTGGCGACTTCTTGGGCGGCCCGCCCTTGGCGGCAGCCCCTGACCCTGAATCCTATAAATGGGAACAAGCTCCAACAGATCCCCCCATTCTCCTTCGCTCTCTTTCTCTTTTTTTCACTCTTTTCTACGCCGCGCGTACCAGCCTATTCCTCGGACATAATGAAATTCTCTGCTGCTCTCATCTCCACTGCTCTCTTCGCCCTCACCGCCTCGGCTGCTCCCGCCGTAAGCATCGAGACCCGCGACGTTGCCACCGACGTCGGGCTCTTCTTCGGCTTCATTGGTGGCTACGGTGTCCAAGCCGGTATGCATATTTTCTCTCTTCACCGACGCCGACGCTAAGGTCTTGAACTTGTTTCTTCTTCTCCCCAGGCGTCGACAACCAGGGCGGCGCTTGCTCGACCCCCGTCGCTGCGGCTCGCATCCCTTGCTCGTACGTCCTTGGCTGTCCCCGCATGCTCGCAACCTCATTGTACCGCAGGTGCCCTCCCGACCAGGGCGCGTTCATTGCCACCGCCACCGCCAACGCCCAGGCGGGCCATGTGATTTCGGGCAACGGCGCCGGTACCCCGGTGACGTTCGCCGAGACGGGCGACAACGCCGGTGACTTTACCCAACGCATGTTCCTGTTCCGCGACACTATGCAGGGTATGGGATGCCCCATCATCTCGACGAACTGGGCCCGGCTCCTCCCTCACTAGGTGACAAGAGGCGAAGAAACAGAACAGTCGCAAGAGATATTCTACTCCTTAGATAGGCTCTCCCTCGCAATTTGAATTTTTGGTTTTCTTGATACTCGGAACCTGAGCCCTGGGGAAGCATTGACAGGATTGTGAGGTGAAATTCACTCGATTACGCCATGACAGGTAACGCATGAAGCGCTGAGGGTGCTCTACCGGGAAACTATGATTGGGCGCCAGGAAAAATCAAGGGACTCGAGGAGCAGGAGACGGTGCTCAAAAGCGATATCCACAAGCTCTTCGCGCAGCGCGACATTGATCCCCGGAGCCCCGTCAATCAGAATCAAAATCAAAAGTCAACCGCGACCATGCCGCCGACCGTAATAAGATGCCGACATCATAAGTCATTATAAGTCCTTATAAGCGGCTTATAAGGTGGTTTTAAGGATTTACCGAATCGAATATTGCCATAATAAGCCAGTTATCAGGGAAAATTCTGGCGATTACTGGATTATTATAACAAAGAGTCCGAATAACGGCATATCGGGTTATTTTGGGGTAATTTTGATTTTTCCAACAATTACTTGGCCTGGAACCGCACTGGAGGTGGCCTCGGGCATCTCGCCAGGTCATCGAATGGGTTTAAACTCGCAGACCCTGCACCTAAACTCCAGCATACGAGTCCTGGTTCTTCACGAACGCGACAACATCTGTCCGGAACCACGCAATTTCAGAGACTCCGCCAACCGCACGTTCCTATCCTTGTGGGCGTAGGCGCTATAGCTTGGCGTGTGAATCGCTCCACCCCCGCGGTTCCCATTCGAGCTATCACAATCGGAGAATAAGTCTCCGTCATCGAGAGACGTGGCTTAGAACCGAACTGGAGGTGGCCTCAGTGAAGTTGGCGAATCGCCAGGTCCCCGGAAGGTTTTAAGCTGGCTCACCCTGCACCCAAACTCCGACATATGCGTACCGCAGCAGTCTTGGTTCTCCACGAACACTGTCCGCAACACAAAGGCTACGCCAATCGCACGTTCCTATCGCTGCTGGGCATAGCTAGTCGGGCGCACGATCCCCCGCTTCTAGAATGATACCCTCAGCTAGGCAGGAACTGTCTCCAGGGAATGAAGCAGCAGATGAGCTAGCTGGTGAAGGAAGCGCAAGGACAGTCCCCGATCAAATCAACATGCGGCCAAACCCGGCGCTCATGCTCCCTGGAGCAAAACTACAAGCAATGACTCAATCACGAGCATACAAAATAATAAGACAAATAAAAATGAACAAGCCGGCGTACCAGGAAAAGCTTAAGCGCAAGGCAACGCTGAGGAACATGTCCTATGCAAAAGTGGCCATAACCGACCTGACTGAGGAGATGCCGGACAAAACACAAGGATGTCTCAAGAAACATAAGATTTTTCATGTGGATGCTTATCCACGACGGATACAATGTGGGCAAATACTGGGAGAAGATTGTCGGCCATGAGGAGAAAGCCACATGCAGCAAATGCGGAATAACGGAATCAATGGAACACATCCTAACGAAATGCGACCTCCCGGGGCAGAAGGAAATCTGGGAGCTAGCGAGTGAACTATGGAAACTGAAGACCAGAGAGGACCTACCTGCGCCCACCATGGGCCAGATCATGTCATGCGCGGCTATCAAGCGACGCGACGCGGGCACGACGCGACTCTTCCGAATTCTGATCTCAGAGTCAGCGCACCTAATATGGAGGATAAGGTGTGAGAGAGTCATACAAGAAAAGGACGCGGCATCCACGCGCGAAATAAACAACCGCTGGCTCAGAGCGATAAATAACCGCCTAGGAATAGACTGCGCACTCACCAATGGAAAGAAATACGGCAAGAGGGCCCTGAAGAAATCGATAGTGCAAGGAACCTGGAAAGGTGTTCTGAAGAACGAAGGTAACCTCCCCAAAGACTGGACGTGGGAGGCCGGGGTTTTAGTGGGTATCGGGTGATTCAACAATGATGGGGATGGCGGCCTAGTGCTGACGTTCCTTGAGTTGAGGAAACCGTAGCCCCACACGACGTGTCACGATGAGTCGGGCACAAGTGCGTATGCACATTTCCTCGGGTGGTATTACTCCTGGCCGGGTTCTAAGTCCAAGGCCTCAAATTAACGGGTTGCGAGCGAACGACTATGTCGGTCCGAAAAGTTCGCGTGTCGCCTGAGGACACCTGGGCTGATCGGTAAGTAGCAATACTGTCGCTCAAAGCTAACCAAACGTTCCACAAAAAAAAAAAAAAAAAGGAACTGTCTCCAAATTCGCGCTTCTTCACGGGAGACGGCTATCTGCATATCCTTACTCATCCGGCCTTCATATCCGGCACATAGATATACATGCTGTCGAGCCTCTACGCCTCCACAACAGCTATTCCCCGAGTAACCCCAAAACGAGCCTACTGCGGCACGGGCCCTCGAGATTTACGACCCCTCCACGTCCGCGGGGTGTTCTCTACCAGCGATGACCGAGATAACCTTAATCCTGCGATAACCCAAACTCGCAGCTGGGTCGCCGATCTTAGCCGTCTGCATTCGCTACTCTCGCCAACGCCAGGCCCTACGTCGCTCTCTTCGTCAAGCCTCGGCACCTCGCACAACATATTTTTCCTCAAGCTGCACTTTATTTGCTGTTGCTCCGAGTCTTAACCCTCATATAACGTTGCCTGCTGAGATTAAACCCATACTTGTCCTGCGGGAAGTATCGGCGCTTCCTGCGCTTCCTCGTCCGCCCAGGGTCCACGTACCCGCGGCGGTTTGGCCTTTTGGGTTCGGGCTGCCATGTCCGTACCGTTTCTGTGGCGATAGTGAAGAGCTCGACGAGAGGGTGCCCATGTCGATGTAGGCATTGAGAGAACACGTTTATACAACCAATCTAGTCTCTGAAGCCGAAGCGCAGTCTCTTTGGAAATCGCCGGAGTGTGTGCACAGAAACGGTTGTTGGGATCAAGCGCGCAATGTATGTTGTCGTGGCAGCTGCCAATCGCGGCAGCGAATAGAATTAGCAGATGCGGGCGTGTCCTTTTTTTTTCTCCTTTGCGGGGCGTAAGACTACAGACAATCGGTCCTCCGAGTTGCACTATACAAAAAGGAAAATGGTACATTCGACGGGCGTTTAGTAGCACTACTTGGACATCATCATCTGCGGCAGCGGCTCAGTTTGGAGCGAGTCAAGAAAAAATGACGCACCTTCACGAATTCTGGGACGCGGGAAACGGGGAATCAGTGGGGGACGGAAGGACGGAAGGGGGAGGTTACCATCGTAGTTGATTTCGCCGTCGCCGTCCTGGGAGCGGTTAGGTGGGGGTTTGCTCGAAGGGAAGGGGAACAACGTACAGTATCCGCCTCCCGTATCATCTCCTCCACCTCCCGGTCGGTCAGCTTCTCCCCTGCGCCGGCGATGAGCATGGTCCGAGGTACGGAGGCGCGCACGTACCGAGACTCCGCATGACCTGCTGCAGCTCCATGACGCTGATCGTGCCGTTGCCGTCCTTGTCGAAGACGGTGAACGCCTGGCGGATCTCCTCCTCGCTGTCGGTGTCCTGGAACTTCTTCGCCATCATGTCGAGGAACTCGTTGAAGTCGATCGTGCCGTTTCCGTCCGCGTCGACCTCGTTGATCATGTCCTGCAGCTCGGACTCGGTCGGGTTCTGCCCGAGCGAGCGCATGACGGTGCCGAGTTCGAGCGTCGTGATCGTGCCATCGCCGTCTGCGCGCGGCAGGACGGGTCAGAAGGCGCCGTAGATGGCGCTAGATAACGACGCACCCTTGTCGAACAGCGAGAACGCCTCCTTGAACTCTGCGGCGACATCAGCGTCGTTCCAAGGCTCGATCCCGCCCAAAACTCACCGGAAATTTGCTCTGGAATTTTTCGAGTCAGTAAAAGCGTGATCGACGCGATCGGGTCCAGGGCGCACCTGGGGACTGTGCGCCGCAGCGGGGGTCAGCAGCCGTGTGTGCTAGGAAACGGGGTGCTCACCAGCTGGTCAGTCATCGTGGTTGTGGTGTGAGGAAGGGTGGAGATGGGGGAGACGGTGGTTGTTCTGAAACGGGATGGGCGCTAAACGGGCCCGCCCGAGACTATATATATATATATCCTGGCATCGAACGCGAATGCGCTGCAGCAGTGGGACCAGCGCAGGCGATGACGGATTTTCGACACAGCTGTCCTGTGCTGGCAAGAGTCAAGGTGAGGCTTTTCTGCGCTTTTCTGATTTAGAGCACAGGCCGAAGGCTGTACAAAATGCCGCCGCAAACCGGAAGTCTTTCCGGCATCTTTTGTTCTTTGTAATTCGACCGTATTCATGGACAGGATCTTCCAGGATTCAAGCTACTCTTTGCTTCCTATTTTTCGGAAACCGGCCTTTCCTTCGCTCGAAAGAGGGTCTTGGCTGAATTCACCTATCTGTGCAACGGTTCTCTCTGCCGTCCTTTTCATGCCCTAGCACCTCGCGCAACATTCGCCCGCACTACTCCGCCAATTTCTCCACTGCTGAGGTCCTATTTTTCTTTTGACATATGTCTTTGAGATTCCGAGCTCGCGCTCAAGGCGCGCTTCGTTGGGCTGATGGATTCTGGTCCTATAACCAGACGCACACTCTCCGTAGTTTTCCAGTCCAACACACCTCGGGCTCCTACTCCGCAGCCTTCTCACGTTCGATGCACTCCAACGTTTGGCTTCGCGCTCGGGGTCGCCAGTCGGCAGGTCCTCGACCTCCTTCTCAAACGCAGTCAGCGCAACCAGAACACTGTCACCCGTACGCGAAACGATCGCCTCCCTCAAAGTCTTCACCTGTGCCAACGCAGCCACGAACGCCCTCGGCATGTCGGTGATCGCCGTCGCATAGTAGTTCTAAATCTACTAAGCGAGCGTATCCGTAAGAAATTCGAGAACACGCACCGTAGACGCGAGCCTCGAGCGACGGCCAATTTTTCCTCCGTGCTCGGGCGGGGAACGCGTCGGCAACGGTGTTTGTTGCCTCACCTGGGATGGCACTGGGTAGCGGCAGCGCCAGAGCGCGCCGCTTCGTGCTGCTGGGCACGATCCCGTTCAGTCCAGTGGAACCCCACGAGGCTGAATATTGTCGCCTCATTCGAGCCATAATGTTTGAGGAAGAGGTCATCGGCGCCGAGGACGCTCTGTGGACCGCCGAATCCTTGGAGCTTCATCAAGATCGGGCGCTTGCGGTAGTTCGGGTGGAGGAGGCGGAAAAGGAGGAACGGGTTGCCCGCTGGGTCGCGGGTACGGCAGTGCGCGACCGAGGAGACCAAAAAGAGACGAACGCTTCTGTGGTCCTCGGCGCGCGGTCGATGTACAGGAGGAAGTGGGTGTGGATGTATTCGTCAAGGATGCAACGGAATCCCCAGAGGGGGGAAATGGCCTCGAAATCCGGATTGTGTTAGCTGTGGCCAAACCAGCTGGGAACGCACATGAGTTGCGCACGGTGGTGAACAAAGCCCAAGGGGATTCATATCGCCTCCTATCAGCCCCTATCGAGCCGATGAGGGTTTCTTGTCGGGCTCGTATTCAAGATGCGCACGTTGGAACACTTTTCAGACATCATGTCTCAATTGTACAGCTTTACAGTACATAGGTACACGATTAGTAGATCGTAGGCAATAAAGTACATCTGGTTCATTCGCAGGCGTGCAGAGATCACTTGTTCAGCTCGGCAGCGCGCTTCTGGAGTTCTTCGCGGCTCTAAAACGTTTATTAGATGCAGTTTGATTTTACCGACGGCACAACGCACCAAGGGCTCCTCGAGGCCGGCCATGACCTGCTGGCTCGGGACATGGGGGTCCCGCGCATGGAACGCCTGCTCGTTCGGGTTGCTCGCAAGGCCCCCGGTCTGCGGCGGCATCAGGTCCGCGGGGTCGTTCGATTTCTGCGATCCAAGTCGCGATGTCAGCACAAACCAATTCAGATTTTGAGAGAGATGCGCACAGCAGGGTGGGGCTGGATGGAGAAGGTCGGGTCCTCCTCCGTCGTGGGCTTCTTCGAGTCGGATTTAGACATTCTCTTAAAAACTCTGGAGAAGATGGAGGGCATCGTGGTAAGGGTGTGAGGTACGGAGTGTGTGAAGTGCTTACCTGTGTGGATTCAGGGTACTTATAGGCTTGCGTTTGCTTCGTGGTGGGCGGAGGTATTAAGTAGGCTATCGATGCGATGACGCTTCTGCGCAGCCCGATATTAATGACGTCATTGCCGTCTAGACCCGGACCTTGCCGGTCAAAGCGTATTATCGATAGGAACTGCGGGGTTGCTGCGCATGCGGGGGCTGGAGGAAAAGACTCCGTTATGGAGACTGTTGAAGATGATACAAAATTTGAACCCAAACTTGAGTTGAACGTTGAATAAACAGAAAAACCTCAAAATGGAAAATTGAGTCTGGCCCGCTAATCATAGGCACAGAATTCGATTCAGACTCCAAAATACAACCAAGAACTGCGAGCTTCCTCGTGCGAGCTTCAAGTTAAAGTCCACTTATGATTCGCGGACTATTTCCTCCTACGCTTCTGGACCCTTTCTTTCTCCATTGCTGCCGGGGTTGCTATGTGTTTGTAGTAGTTTTTGGCTGCCTCATCTCGCGCCGCTGCAAGTAAGAAAAATTGAAGAACGCTAAGAATAGTGATTCACATTTCGGAAAATCAGAGACTTGCCTTCAAGTTGTCCGGGTCACGAAGGTCAGGCTCGGATGCCATGAATATCCTTCAAAATTTGGCTCGTTTGATTATAGCTGACCGTCAGCTCTTCGCCCGCTTTCACGGCGGTAACGGTCCTGAAAACCATTTTGAAGGCGGGGATGTCGAACATCCGGTGCACATTGGGCTCATTCGAATGGTTGAACAGCGAGCCCGTGAGTACAATGAAGCCTGCCTGTGTGCCATCCACCTCACCGGCTCACTAAACGCATTCGTAGTCGCCACGCCCTTGAGATAGTCGAGTAGGCGATGCTGCGGGATGTCGATCCCAAGAGAGAACTGTCGGTTATCCGGGATCGAGTTGTGAAGTAGCATCATCGCATGAATCGCTGCCTTCGGCAAGGCGAAGAACGTCAGTGCGTTGAACTGATCCTTGACAAGGAATATCAAAGGGGCCTCCATCAGCACGATCTCTCCGGCTGCCAAGTCGCGGGCGGCAAGCATTCCCCTCCCCTTTCCCGGGATTTTCTCCACGCGGTACGGTGCACCAATGGGCGATCGAAGAAAATCGGCGGGAGCAACAGATCCTTCTGCATACGCGTCCCAAGTTGCACCAGCAGCCCGTGTAGCTGCTGGGATCAACTTCTCGGCGCCCTGGGCCTCAAATAGTGGGGAAAGTCGTGCCTTGAGTTCAGATGGTTTGGGGCGCTTCAAGTTGGGGAAAGGGATCAAGAATGGTGATGGGAGTTGAGTGGGGGGATTATCGTAGGAAAGGTCTAGCCAGGACGCTAGATGGGGAGTAGCGTTATATCTTCTGCGCGGTTCATGGAAAATTAGGGTAAATGCGAGGGGCGTAATGAGATAGACTCCGTAATGAGGTTAGGCGTCCGAGTCTCAGTTGAAGTGTCTCAGTTCAACAGGTGAGCACAGCCACATGATGACTTTCGGCATAACCCGGAGCACGTCTCTTGCCGTCCACCTCGTCTCTGAACAGCCAATCTCATTCCAGTCTCGGGTTTCCATTTCAGAAACTTCTTCCGTCATTTGGGCCTCTGCGTGAACTCACTCGGAATGCGACTCACTCTCAGCTGGCACAGCTAGTCTTGGCTTTCGAAGAAACATTTTCAGCGAATTAAACGGATCTAGACTGTACTGAACACTCAACCTTGTTTCTAGAAGAAACGTACGAATGAACCTGTGTCATAGCGCGAACGTCGCAGGCTTTTTGTCTTATTTTGGACGATGGACCTACAGAACTTGAGCCATGTGACGGCTTCGACTACTACGTCTATCAGGCCGAGCACCTGTTCTTATGCATTCCAGATCTCCCCAAGCGAGCATCAAATATCGGAGTGGGGCTTTAAAAACTTCGCCGTGATTCGGTCTCTTGAACTAACTTGGCCCATATTCGCTTCGAGGTCACACCCATGTCCTCCAGTCTAACAGGTGCTCGCATGAGCTACGCTGCCGCGATAGTGGGCTGTGTCACTTTTGGTATGTTATGTTTCCAATCACGCCCACCTGAAGGAGCTGATACCTCGAGAGCAGGATACTATTTCGTGCTCGCGGCTGTTTGTATCCATTTTCTCTTGAAAAGACCGGCCATTCTTCCAGCCGACAAGTGATCCTTGGATATACGTGCCTGATGTTGGTAGTCAACACAGTGTACTTCGGTCGCCGCCTCACGAATGGAGCGAGATCGAGTTCGTTGAAAGCAGTGAGAATCCCGCCATATTTGCGGCTCAGCTTTCGACGAATTACGCGATAATCAAACATACGGCATATATCGTGAATATCTGGTTGGCGGATAGTCTGATGGTCGGTCTGCCTTGTGCATTGAATCTTCCCCACGTAACAGTCTTTAGATCTATAGGGCATATATTATCTGGAGGAACATCCCTGTCCTTGTGGTCCCTATTGTGATTTACTGTGGCGTCATCGGTCAGCATTACTCTGTCCATTGAAGCTACCGTGATCTCACCTTGTTATCCTTTAAGCAACGGGTCTAGGACTAATGATTGAAACCGGAAAGCCCGGCGGAACTTTCGGCGTGGCCTCGTCGTTCCCTTCGGCACCTCATTCTCATTCTGGTCCACTTCCGTTGCGCTCAATGTCATCGTGACACTCCTTATATCCATAAAACTGTTGCGGCATCATCGACGGCTCAAAGCTCTCCAAATCACTAGGGCTGGTCGAAGTTATCCCGATATAGTGGCCCTGCTCGTGGAATCAGCGGCGCTGTATTCCATCTGCGGATTGATATATATCCCCCTGTTTGCCATTAATATCCCTTGCAGTATCCCTTCTCTGCTTTGCTGGCCTCAGCCGCTGTGAGTTCTGGCTTCGTCCTATCACTATCCCCAATTTGACTCGCCTACCATCAGGGTATTGCGCTAAATTTGATCATTTTTCGAATAGCGATAGGAGCAGAGTTCAAAGGCGAAAGTGAACACCCAGATTCATCGTCTATTACATTCGCACCGATATCAAACCCGACACAAACGGACTCTGTCCGCTTCCGATCCACTGCCCTACAAAGCTCCGTTATGAGGTCGTCAAAAACTGCACGGATTTGGGAGAAAGCATCCCGAACTGGAATTTTATGCCTTGGTTCGTCTTGAAACATCTAGTCAAAGTCGCTCCTGATCTTGGGATGTAGGAGTCGATGAAATCCACCGCGACCCAGGATATGGCCTAGATACTGCGTGGGTGGCCTCGTGGGAGCGGCCCACATGGACTCGGCTCTCCGGAGGATTTATTTAGGCGGCTGTGGGCGCAGAATGCTAATAGAATTGCAAGACGGCACGGCACGGCGAATTTCGTATACCGGAGAATCACAGTTGTACAAGATGGTTCCCCAAGGAACAGACGTTTCAGCGAGGCATATAAAGCGCCCCGAGTACCGTGCGGCGCATATCATCCTTGCGTAGACTTCAAAGAAGGACCAAAACGGAAATCTAAGTTCGTGTTCCGCGTTTTCGCGACCATCCTCCGCAGACTCCCGTGACTATTTTGGAACAATTTAGTCTTTT
>JARGYA010001268.1:0-15962 GCA_029204335.1 Mycena vulgaris | reverse complement strand
TGCGCTCGATGGCGAGTCGTACGCGGGGTGCACCGTACGCGTGGCATACCTCATAGAGCCCGAGGTGGAGCCTGCGTCGCCGGAGTCGCCCCTTCCCGAGACCCCGACCTTCCCCCCTCAACTCAGCTTCCCTCCTCCCTTCCTTCCTGCGCCCTTTGCGCGCTGCGGGTTCCCCGTGCACAAGATGGAGTTTGACGGGCGCGATGTAGGCAACCGCGCTGTGGGCTATGGGCACCTCGGACGTCAATGGGAGGGACCGCAGCATCAGTTCTACGCGTCGTCGCCCTTTCCCCCGTTTGATGTTTACTCTGGATACGGTGTTGGCAACTTGCCTGGTGGACGGTTCGTCTCCTCTCATCCGTCCCGTCTGCCGTTTCTGACCCTATCACATCCGCAGGTGGATTCCCGACTCGATGTACGTGCGTGCCCCGTCGAACCGCGACACGGGGTACTACGTCTAATGGCGTGGTGCCCTTTTCTACTCCTACTACTCGTAACTCTTGCTTCTTGCTTATTTGCTTGCTCAACTGCTCGCACTGGATCGTTGCTTGGACTGGGACTGCTCTTGCTCTTTCGCTTGGGACTCTGAACGCACAAGACCAAACTCGAATGGATAACTGCTTGTGACTGTTGCTCCTGTCTCTTTCCTTGCACCTCGCGCTCCTCGGATGGATAGATGAATCAAATCAAAGGAAGATCCGCACATGCACATTACTATTCCCGGAATACATTATTGCATTGGTTAATTTCGGTGCGTTGCCCCCCGTTACTTGAGGGAAAACAGCTAACCGCTACGCAGGCTCTCATCCTCTCAAGACGAATGCTCAAACGATCTTCCCTGCCGGGGTCGCCGTCGGACTACGCCTGCACTAGAGATGGAAGCTATCAGACAACACCTCATTAATCATTCCGCGCCACCCTCGTATCCTGCATTTATCCTGAGTGCGCTCCCTTTTATCGCTAGTGGTCGAGGTTAACATGTACTCAGACCTGCGAAACCATATTCCCGCTCCATGCATGCTGTGTCTTTCCGATTGTGGTCTGGTCTGGTCCGTAGTTAATACACTGGTAAGCCTGCAGATATCTCCCTTCGTCGACTTGCTAACGTTCTTTGTCTAGGTATAATGTCGTGCCTTGTAAATGTCGATCGTGTACTACAAAGAATGATAATATGTCTCGTAGTGTTCCTGGTCGCGTTGTCGCTCCCGTTGAGACTTCTGTGCGTGTCGTGCCGCAGTCGTAGTCCCGCAGCCCCGCAGTCGCTGGTACTCCGATACTAAGCGATAAAAATACGCTGGGCCGCCAGGGCCAAAACCTTTGTCATTTCGCATTGGTAAGATTTCCTTACTGGGACAAGTCCTCTTCTCGTCCCACTATGCCTGGCTCTTTTTCCTCGACTCTGCGAACTGCAAGACAAACTTTAAGCTCGCGTGTTCCACATTTCTTCTTGTCTCGCACAATTTGCGCCACTTTTATGGATGGATGAGCCCATTTGCTTGGACGGCGGCCCATGAAAAAAAACCCTGATCTCGATGGCTGCGGGCCCCATGGCCCATTGGGTACTGTGTACAACACTCGCGTCGGAGTCTAATAATATCCGCGGTGCGCTTCCAATACCTCGATATAAAACTGGGTCGCTGCCGCGATTCGGTCGTCACCCAAATGTCCACAATGGCCTCCTCCTCAGCTATCCAGCTCGCTCGAGATGCAAATATACCAATCCAATCTTACCCGGCCCCCTCAGGCCCACCGCCATCGATGCCCCAGGGAACCTCGTCTGGCATACAACTCACTCGAGACGCAGATTACTTGATCCAGTCATTCCTCCCTGCTACAGAATCCGTGCCACCATTCGAGACCAAACTTTCTCTGCCCTACTGCTCTCCTCAGCTTACCCCTCGCTTCGATGCGCCGTTCGCCAGAGGCTATAATCCACTTTTGGAATCCGTCGACTTGCCCCAGGAGCAACTTTTGGCTTTTATAGGTCAGAGGCTTTGGTTACCGTTATCCCACTTCGAATTGAATGTTACAAAGATGGGCTCAATCTCGCTCTTACTGCATCTCCACCACTCCGCGTAGTTAATCTCGCAGGAATGGCCATTGGTTTCGTGTAAGTTTTTCCATCCGCGCCTAGAAAGCTGCCTAACTCAATCTTTCATAGACCATACCACTGGGCCATGATCGCGGGCGCCGCAATTCAAGTCGCCGCCCAAACTGGTATGCGCATCCTCTCCAAGACACTCACCGACCGTTACCTGCGCGCTGCAAACCTGCGTCTCTTCAAGGTACATTTGTCGGATCAGGCTGTACTTTCCAAGACGCTGACAAACTTCCAGCCCCGCGGGCTCTCCGTGCGCATCTGCTCCGCTGCTGCAATGCAGCACCTCGTGACGAAACAGCCCATCGCCGCCCCACCCTCCAAGCTTAAGCGCTTCGGCCGCGGCGTCGGCAGCGTCCTCATGCAGATCCCTATCCCGATCGCCAGCGTCCTCGTGCATGCCGTTGCGGACAAGCCACCGAAGGTCCCCGCTATGGACCCGAACTCATACGCGGGCACAAGCAAAAAGCTGCTCGCGACGCAACGCCGCGTCGCCGCGCTCGAGGGACACGCAATGTCGCTCGACTTTGACATGCCGAAGCCCGCGAAGGCGCAGGGCGTGATGGACACGATGGCCTCGTGGGGCGTCAAATTCGACTCGTGGATGGATGGGAGGAAGCAGACCAAGGCGGAGGAGCAGCGTCTCCAGCTGGAACAGATTGAGCGCGGGCAAAGCGGAGGTCGGCAACAGCAGTCGGGCGGAGTCGGAGGGCTCCTTGGTGGAACCCTGCTGGGGCGGGGAATCGGCCTGTTGAACGGCGGTGGGGGCGGAGGCGCCGGCGGGCGCGGACTGGGTGGTGTTGGCGGGCGGCTTGCGGGGCGTCTAGGTGGTGGTCCTGGCGATCATAACGGCACAGACCGGTATGGCGAGGACAACAGAAGAAGTGGTGGTGGCCTCGTAGGCCTCGTAGGCCAAACAAGGCTCGGTGGCCTTCTTACGGGCGGTCGAGGGGGTGGTGGCGGAGCCCTTACACAGCGGCTCGGTGGCGGTCGTGGGCTCGGGGGCAGCGAGCTCCAGCTGAAAGTCGCAGATGCGGACCTGCTGGAATACTGGCAGTCCGCCAAGGTGCTGTGGGTCGTCATCATGAGCTCCGATATGGGTGCGTCCATTCACCTCATCGCGCCGTCTTGCGGACTCTGTCACTTGCTAATTTGCTTACAGACCAGGAAATCGAGGGGATCGAGATGGCGGAAAGCCAGGAGGACGAGGAGCGCGTCGATGAGCGGACGTGGCAGGCGGAGATGGCCGTGGAGCGGGAAGAGCTCGAGTTCGATGCAGAGGTGGAACGCGTTGCGACGAAGGAGAAGGAGCCTCAAAGATCGTGAACAAATTCCGCTGTTATACTACATCACCGCACGATCTATCGCTTGAGCACAGTTGCCTTCCACGTTGCGCCAATTGTCTGAGACCATCTAACCGGTGATATACAGGGATCAGTACATACACTCGCTCGACTGCGCAGGCGCCATGATCTGGCGATCAATGCCAACCCCACATTACGCGGAGTCTGAATCTGACCCCACCCTCACACTGCTATCTGCACCTCTCTGTCCCAGATCATGGCTTCAACATCCAGTCAGCTCCGATTCTCTGTGAATATCGATGGCGGGATGTCCATGTCTCTTACCCTGGCCTATCCCATCCGTGTGTCCATCCACCAGCACAACGAAAGCTTGCAGGGTCGGCCCATTTCAGTCGGCTGGGCTGGTATATCACCACGCTTCAAAATATTCCACGGAGAGTAAGAAGTCGAGCCGATAGAACACAACGACAAGGGGCGGTTGGCGCATTATAATTAATTTGATACCAACTGGGTCATTTACATCTCCGGTATCTAAATTCAAATCTTCCACCATGCCCGAATGCAGTTTCACCAAGGGTGGGCGTAGACGGTGGTTCGAATCGTGGAACATTGGTGCAACATGTCCTCCTCTGTTCGGGTCAGTTAGTACCCTGCTAAAATGCTAAATATACGGCGCACCATTTACAATAGAAAACAACGACAGTGTTGTTAGCCAGGTATGCCAACGCCCCGCTATATACGGAGACCGGCGCGTTACGGGTGTTCAGTGAAAGTTGCGGAAGGTATAATTCCACCTCTTGATCAGGACCCTGAGGCAAAAAAATACTATATATATCGTTGTAGTTGGATCGTTGGGTGGGACCTGAGTAAGTCATTCCTGGACAGTTGCGGGTCGGATCGGCGTTTACCGCTTCCCCTTGTCGCCACATTATTCCGTCCCCCATGAGTGAAAGGCGATAGCTGCAGAGCACCACATGCTAATCTGAATACGTGCTGCTAAAGCCTGACAATATCACCCAAACTCGGTATGTTTCCGCCTTTAGCGGACTCTGGTATACGTACAACTCATATTGCCATGGGTTCCGGAAGTGTGCGCAGATTCCGAATGTGATACTCTCGCATATGACTGCCTTGAGATCCGATACATCCACATTGGGAAAGGTGGGATGACCAGCGGTTTGCTGCCAGTGGCTAGAAAATGCAGTATAGTTGATGACCCTATTCTCCAGACCCCCAGAAGGTTTGTTCGCTAGAACTAGGAGGTGCTTGTGAATGAGTGTTACGAGAAAGGGGGATCCAAAGTGTCAAGTCAGAAGCCAAGCGTAACCGGGAAGAAAGAAGAAATGCCATGATTCTCGAGGTCAGTTTTAGCTGTGATTTGGTTTCCCAGCTTATCAGTACATAAGAGTTCCGAGTCCCAGCGAGACAGCGCAGGCGAGATTACCACAAATTTTGGCATCCAAGAAACCGAAATAATTGCCGCCGGAGCAGGGATTTACGACGAGAAGTCTAGTTGATATGCCTGTGCGGAAATCAAGCTTCACTATTTGGATTAAGCTTCGAAAGAAACGCGTTAATTGATTTGAATTCTGCACATGGTGAGGGAGGCACCTCTGCTCGGCACGGGGATCATTTTTGTGCGTCCACGATTTTTCGCAGACGGTTATATATGTTGGCACTTTCACCTCCATCGGCAGGATCGGCAGCGAATTCCAAGACGTATGAATTTGGAGCGTCCCTCTCGTATGACCAAACCAGCCGGTTATGGTGCACACTCCAATATTCAAGAGACTGTTGAGCAAGACATATTCTCCGCCTCCCAGCAATTTGACCTCGTTCTTCTTGGAGGACCTGATGCCAGTGGGATGAAGAGTAATTTGTTTGGAAATTTTAGCCCTAGCCGGGCGGGGACTGCTCAACCGACTCCGCGCCACGAAGGACACTTCGAGGATTACAGAAGAAGTCCAGCTCTCCGGGCCGGCCAGCAAGCGTTTCAAAAGCGCTACGAGTGCCTCCTGAGAGTGACCTTGAATTTCAGAGCGCGACACCGTCTATGAAGCCCGGTGCCGGAGGTTTTCGACCAAGTCTGCCCAGACCGATTTGTCGAACGTCAAACGGCGGAGATACTTATTAGTATGGTGAGTCCGGAGTTAATGGGCTGTGGATGCAAGGACGCACCCTGCTCATGGCTACCGCAGCGTAAATGTCGCAAAAGCTGAAGATGGACCGGATATCATCCTCTGATAGGCCTTGAAATTCCATCATGGACGATATTTCATGTATTGAGCGTAGGGATCGGGGACCTAGGTTAGCGCAAGTCGGTTATTATTCCTCTTGAGTGCTGAAGCTGAGGTATAATGGGCACAAGGTAACGGAAATTGAACGGAAACAAAGTCTTGGCTGTTTCCGGTGATTGGATGAGTTGCCGTTGGCCCATTTGGTTTTCGGCTTCGGCCCGATGACCCGAGCTGTTTCAACCACATTCGATGTTCAATTATCCGGGTGTCACTTTGGAGCCACTGCGCAGGCCGCCGCCTTTGAGAGGCAACTATGAATTTTCTCCAGATTCATCGATGCAAGAATCCAGACTTTGCAAAATTCACAAAGGGAAAGTATCAAGCCATAAGGCTAAGCCTCAAACGTAGCACAAGCTCTCATTCGGTCCCGTCCGAGTGTCCAATTTTATCTCACTACTGCACATGATGGGTCGGCCACAGAGATAGATCATAGCGGGGACCCGGCGCTCCTCGTCCTTTCGGACCGTAACGGGGCATTAAATGGAGAGGTGTATTTCTTCCATTGAAAGTGCCCAATGCCCACACGGGCGAGACTCAGGTTGGCACTGTATTCTGAGGTGTACGTATGTCAGAAATTTTCTTACACGCATGATGATACTGACGACAGTTTACTAGACCGCCAAGGACACCACCGATTATGAACGTCTGGGATTCAGGCACATACACACTTCCTGAATCGGTAAGACTTACGGAAGGATTGACTGCGTTCTTTGATTGTGATACTCTTGAGTATCACCACCAGGAAATAGATTCCGCCGGACTCGAGTCTGTGGGATGGCTCAGATATTTCCCCATCGCTATACGAGACACATGCACATCAGAGAAATAGCAGTATCGTGGCGTTTCCGGAAAGTATTGCCAATGACGATGTGTCCTTCAGCAATTAAACGCCATCTCACCCAGGAAATGTCGCAAATCCGCTTTATCCTCACCCGAATCTTGCCTATCATCTTCTTTGCCAGATTGCGGTCGAAATAGATCGCCTTGGAAGATAGTTGACTGCATTGGGCCACATGTTCAAGGTTCATATTATTTAACCACAGAAATCCCATGGGAAACGCGGTCAAGCTGAGCCGCATTACTTCATTTAAAGTCAAAACACTGGCCCAATTTGGTTGGTTCCACTGGAGGCGTTGAGATAGATCGCCCCTGTCAGCACTAAATGTCAGATGTTTGTCTTATCTTCAATGGCAGAACTGGCCTTTTCAACCGAAGGGGATGAGTATTGGGCCGCAACACTGCCCCACGTTTCGATTGCGACGGAGGAAAAAATCAATCCGCAAGAGATTATGCGGTCACACGAGCACAGGATTCTCCGCAGTCCTGAAGAGTACGCCTGCGCCACGCTTATGTCCGGCTGTATTGAATTTGTGGTGGATATATTACGATAATATAGCACTTGCTATGGCCAATTTACTCGGTGGAAGTATAGCAGCGGGAGTCGACCGGAATAGGTTAAGGAGGCGCCGCCCATGGCGCATTTACCCGCCATCCTTACGCGCCATCCTTACGCGCAAGAAGGTTTGCCGTAAGTCGACACAGCCAACGGCATCCTAAGCATTCCGGACGTGCCAGTGAGTGAAGCTTGAATTTCGGCGGATCTTCGAGGAGAAGAGATTGAGGCTCGGTCCATTCGGTACGATCTGGTGCCGTAACCGTGTCGAGCAGATGTCCTAGTCTTCCGGGCAAGAGGGGGTTTCCCACACGCAGGTAGATGAAGACAAGTGACGGGCCCTCGGTTTGCAGGATCTTGGCAGGAGCCGCCAAACTCCAGTGTATATGCTCTGCGCATTTAATTACTAGGTCGACCGGAATTCAGGTTGCGGTTATACCTAGCTGCAAATATAGACTCTTAATTATGCGAGTGAGCTCGGGATGATGGGCCGTCCTAACTTCGGTGATCTACACCGTTGTCACAGCTCATCTACTTGTGTCGCAGAAAGTCAGGCGATGTGGGGAGATGACCAGCGTAGAGATAAGAGACGTTGAACCTTCGATGTGGGGCCGATGGCACCGATCGCATGCGCCTGTGTTTGTGCATCGAAGGATAGATTACAGCAATTTATCCTCAGATGTTTCCCCGTCCTCGAGCGCTATAATCTTGAGGTCCGGGTAGAAGCTTCCTGGTTTCGGCAAGAGGGGCCTGTATAATCATAGCAGCCGGTGTATTGTCCCGCTCTCGTGCGAATCTGGATTTAGACAACACGATCGACGTCATAGGACCCATGCCGAGGCTACTTTTCGGAACCGAGATTGAATCTCGACAACTGCGGATGAATATTCAGTCACAAATTCTCCAGTCTCAGTTGCAGAGAAACTTCGATGGAAGTGAATATCACCAAGTACGGAGTCAGTAATCAACGATGTTATTGCAGCTATTGCATGTTCCATTTGAGAGAAAAGAGAGCCCATTGTCAGGACACAACGACGTCGACTAAACCAAAGTGTTCAGTATTGACATTTGTAGTGCAATATGCGACAGGAAACCGATGAGTCGTCCCAATTATATCCAAGATTAATATCCCCCGGATGACTGGGAGACCGCACCCCTGCATCAGTTTTATTTTGACTCTCCTGACGTCCCGTTGATACCCGTTAAATTCTGGGCTCGTATTTCGTTGTTATAGCTGCAACGCGAGGGGTACTTGGCTGCATTAGATGTTCTGGACCAGCATACGCGTGTAGTGGGGTTCACAGGATTCGGAAAGCGGTAGCTTATAGCAGTTATCTTTTGTTGCCGCCGTGATCGGCAGTGTCAGTGTCAGCCAAAAGCAGGCCTAATGAGATTTGACCACACGAGAAACAGCCTTCTTGAATGTTCTTTCTTGAAGACTTTCTAATCCTGGGTATAAAGACAGCTCGGCAATCGGGGGGCGTGGAGAAGAGAAGACAAGGGAAAGCGTGACAGGTGTCACTTGTAACGCCCTGAATGCGGCTTGTCCTTTGTATTCCTTTCACTTTACTGTCGCCCTTCTGCACACCCTCAGCGAGCCTCAGCGACACCCGGGGCCCTACTGCCGACACCAGCGAGCTCTTTTAGCCTTTCCAAACATTCCGACGCACTTTCAGTCGCCTTCGGACTCGTTGTTACACACCTTTACGCCACTATGGGCAACTGTGGCTCGCAGCCGGACCGTGCGGAGAAGGAGCGGAGCGACGCAATCGACCGCCAGCTTGAAGAGGACAGCAAAAAGTTTAAGAAGGAGTGCAAGATATTACTACTGGGTACGTGGCTTTTGTACTCTTTTCGTTCATTGTTTCCTTGTTCGACCGCCCTTTTGTCCCGGCAAGGACCTGAAAGGCCGTAATGTGTTCCCGTGCTTTCTAGTGCGTCGTCACATACCACTGGCTTTGGGAGGCCTTATGGCGTGGCGCTCTACCGGATGCCGCAGCCTGATGGCTCCCATCACCGGCTCGAATGGCTGTCTGTGCGTTTCCAGGCGCACAATTACGCCTGTCGCTTGTCGGGTTAAATTGCCATCGACGACCGACGTCATTTACCATCCGTGGATCCCCGATCGTGTTTGAGCATCAACTGATCCACCCGACAGGCTCTGGCGAGTCGGGCAAATCTACGATCGTCAAACAGATGAAGATCATCCACCAAGACGGTTTCTCGCGCGAAGAGCTCGTCGCATATCGTCCCACCATCCACAAGAACGTCCTCGACTCCGTCCAGGCCATTATCCTGGCCATGCGCAAGATTGGTGTCGACCCTGTGCGCTTCGGGAACCGCGTCCTCGCAGACAAGGTCCTTGACGCCGCGTCCACCCCCGACGGCCCGACGTTCCTCTCCCCCGAGATCGCGGACGCGATCAGCCAACTGTGGCAGGACCCAATAATCCCCAAGATCATGGATGAGCACGCCAGCGAGTTTTACCTCATGGACAGTGCAGTCTAGTATGTCCCTTCAGTCTCAAAGCAGTAATCCACTGACAGCACCTAGCTTTTTTACCGAAGTCCTGCGAATCGGCGCACCCGACTACGTCCCCACAGAGACAGACGTCTTGCGCGCACGGGCCAAAACAACCGGCATATCAGAGACCCGGTTTAATATGGGCGGTCTGGCGTACGTCTTTCCAGGTTCCATCAGATTCTTTCCTGACTTGATGCAGGATCCACATGTTTGACGTCGGCGGCCAGCGCTCAGAGCGCAAGAAATGGATTCATTGTTTCGAGAGGTGGGTCCCTTCCAAAACCCCATAATACAATACTTACCCGTCCTCAGTGTCACGAGCATCATATTCTGCACGGCACTCAGCGAGTACGATCAGGTGCTGCTGGAAGCGCGGGATCAGGTGCGTTTCTCGTACTTTTCACTCTGCCTCCCAACTTATCGGCTCGCAGAACCGGATGAAAGAGTCGCTCGTGCTCTTTGATTCCGTGATCAACTCACGGTGGTTCCTCCGGACATCCATCATCCTCTTCCTGAACAAGATCGACGTCTTCAAGATGAAGCTGCCGAAGGTACGCTGCGCTCCCCATCTACTTGTAGACTTCATCTGACGCACTACAGACCCCGTTACAACGGTACTTCCCTGAATACATCGGCGGAGACGACATCAACAATGCGGCGCGGTTCATCCTCTGGCGGTTCATGCAGGCAAATCGCGCTCGGCTAAGCGTGTATCCGCAGTACGTACCTCGCAGTGTCCTGTCATTCGCGGACTTACCCTGTCCAGTCTGACGCAGGCAACGGACACGTCAAATATCCGGCTAGTGTTCGCCGCTGTCAAGGAGACCATCCTGCAGAACGCGCTGAAGGACTCTGGGATCCTATAACCACGGTGGTCCTGTCTTTCTATTCCTATTATCTTGATCTGTATTGGTGCGCATCCTCCCCTATTTCTCTCCACCCGCGCTGACTACGAGCTCGTGTACAGTTGCACCCGCATTATGTATCACCACACACACACACACTGCATTACTACCTCGTCCCACTCGCATTTGCTTTCGGCCATGACCCGATGATAATTCTCTCTACTCTACATTGCTACTTACTACGTATTACACGCTGCTATCCTGCTATCGCCCATTACGAACTCTTCCTGAAACGACCGCTACGCCTCCATCGTGTAGCATGGGCTGTGTACTAGTATTGTTATCCCTACCTCATGTGTAACCCTCTGCAGAACTCAGGCAAATTTCGCCAAGAATAGAATACATATTTCCTTTTTAGGAATTAGCTTTCGCCGCTTCCTCACCTTGCAAGCGATGACCTTGAAAGTTGAAGGTGAAACAGCTTGAAAGTTGAAACGCGGGTTCACATGTGGGTGAAGGCTGGCACCTGGGGGGCTGAGGCCTGAGGCCTGAGGAGTCGTTTAGTTTGTCAAAACTTCGGCAGTAATCAGCACGACCCTGGGCGGCTCTACGTTACAGCGGAGTCGGATCCTGACTTGCAGGCTATCCCAGTAACCGGGGGAGAAAATCTCACATCTCCGGAGACCTCGAATGAGATCGAAATACCGTCGCGTACCCGAATCCGGGAGAAGAAGATGCCGTCTCATCTCAACAGAAAGGTTGGATCTCCGGGTCAGCAGAACCGCGAGCTACTATTAGGTTAGATAATTGCTATATTAAGCTTCCAGCGTCGGGGAATCTGAGGGAATTCCGGACGCAGAACACCCACACGAGAATTCGCAGCAATTCGCAACCTGGTAATATACAACGGCTACTGATGTGTTTCTGTTGCTCTGGAGATGTAAATAACCGCGGCCATATCTTCATAAATTCAGAGGATGCTCGCAACAAACGCCTTTTTCATTCAAAATCCCGTCGGCGGCGAACTCCCGATGCCGAAAACGGAAGATATGTTGCCTTTTACGGAAAGTACGTATTAGAACCCAATTCCTCGCTCAGACGACGATGTCGCGTTCCTACCGCTTGCGCCTCAGCGAGTCTACCCTCGTTTTTTTCCCTCCACAGGCGACGAACGGTCGGGAGCTCCATGAACCCTACGTTGTACAAGTCATGATAAGACCGCAAACAAGGTTTGTTCCAGGCGCTTTCTTTCAGCGGATGAGGCGCTGAGGCTGCTCTGTTCTCAGATCTCCAACAAGAGAGGACGTAGCGACGTACTACGACGCGCAAGAGGAGATCACGGTACCCCTCTTCATAGACTCCATACTGGTTCCGAGCTCAAACGAGAATACAGGCCGCCGTAGAAGCTATTCTGCTCCAGAACATAATCACGCCCCTGCAGAACAAGATCGAGATCGACGGAGATGGGTACTTTTCTGACGGCTGGTAAGCATTGCTCGTCGCGGGTTTATGCAAGTTTAATGAGGGGATCGAATTTAGAGAAGAAGGAGTGGGTGTATGGGAAGGGCCTCGGACTGAGGTGGGGCGACGAGGAGGTCCGGGCTTGCGCAGACAAGTGGGTTTTCTATTTTCGCAGCGGCTGAGGCAGGAGGAACACTTGGAGATTATGGCACGGAGAAATTGTTCGAATCGATTCAGAAGCAGCGCATGCATTATTTACTCGGGGAGGAACAGCCACCTGGGCCATAATGGTGCGTCATTGACGTCCAATGCGCATTCTTTGGCTGACATGATCCAGAAAATTTAGAAAGCACTAGTACTCCGTACACGAGCATCGCCTTGTCGATAGCACGAATAAAGATAATCAAAGTTGGGTTTCCGAGATATTTCAACTTGAAGGTGGCGCAGAAGATGCTGGTGGTTCTACGTCAAACATAATATCTACTGCGAACCATTACAATTTTTTTGGGAATCCCTTGTCGAATGGGGGAATGCTCTCAGTACGCACTGGGCTCCGGTGAGTTTAATCGAACGCCGTAATATTTGCCGCGAGTTCTTCAGCCTCACGGCCGCCAATAAGAGGGAATGTAGATACAGGCCCGCCCAGGAGCGTCCGACTGTGTCCTCCGGTGGAAATTCACAGTTCTCTTTCGCGTCGGTCCTGGATCAAGGGAAGCGCGATGTCTGTCCGTCATCAGCTTTGAATTTAATGTTGTTTCAAGTTTCAAATTTCAATACATGAGTTTCGGATCCGATGACAGTTCGCTAAAATCCTACGGCATCGGATATAGAATGTAAACAGAGGTATCGAGCTACATGAACTTCTCACGTTTTTGTTGTAATGTTGCGCAGGATTTGTACCTACGCGTCGGACGCGACGTGATCACGTTATTGAAGACACCTGACACATAGTTCCCACGGTTGTTTTACACTTCGAGTCGTTTGATTCGCAAGACGAGTCAGGCTTGTGTGCTCCAAAAATACAGACAAGTTCGACCTCCCGCACTACGGTCATGGATAACAAGATTTCTTTCATGACAGAACGGTCACCAGTATAATTACAACTCAACATCAACATCATGAAACATCTTCGACATCGGAAAATCAGTGGCGGAGATCATTTGTCTGTCGCCAGGTCTTTCTTTACCCTCCATTCCAGTTCTTTCGTCTTCTGGGAGCTTCGCCCGACAATGACGCGTATCAGTATGATCTTTACCGTTGGACACCATCTGTTCTTTTTCTTGTCTTGCATCACTACATATCTTCCATCACGTTGCAACCGGTCCTGAGTTCTGAGAGTCCTCCATGGCCCTTATAGTTCCTGGGACCACGCCTCGCGGTCGCTGTAACTCTATCTGAGTCATGGTGAGCAAATCATTCTCTCTAGTGGCTGTCTTGGATTTTCGACCCCCGTTTAGGCATCCGATATAACCGTCGTGTTAATCATCGCTTCGCCCAAATATAGCCGCCGTGTGAAGTGGAGGTGGTCCGGCCACTGTGAGTTGTATATATATGGTGGAGTCATCGAGCCCCGCCTTTATCTCACTGTCCCCACCATGATTTGTGCCTTTCAATCCGCCGAGTTCGACTTCTGGTGGAAGCAATTGGTGTACTCATTTTCATCGACCTTCGTAAGCCACACCGCATCTACTGCACAATAGCTAGACTAATATTGGACCCCAGACTACACTGGTGCTATACGGTGAATATTCTTCTTCCTCCTGTGTTTCTCGACCTCACCGAAAGCCCCAGCACTATACGTCGTCCTATTTATATTCTCTATCCACACCCTTACTCATCGTAACCGGCCGGGATCGCGGTTTCTGGTTGTCACCACATCGGCCATGTTCCTCCTGGGAACGTCGGAGGCGCTCATTCATATCGTCCAGGCCGGAATCACGATTCGGTTGAATAAACAGCTGATCCAAGACTCTCCGGATTTTCCTCGTCTATCCCGCTTATATTTTCGTGTCTCTCTGTTCGCCGACATATGTTTGGTTGTCAACAAGTCAGTCGTAGGCGGTCTTCATCTCGTTTTAGCTGCCGGCTGACGTACAACACAGTTCGGTGGCGGACTTGGTTTTCGTTCGTCCTCTCCTTCTTGTCGGTTCTCTTAACTGAGGATTTCCCCCAGTTATATCGTTGCTATGTTATCTGGGGGTCGAGAAAGACAGTGCTTATACTGCCAGGACTTTCCATCTCTGCAACCCTGGGTGAGCTGGATTCGTTGCGTTTTCGTTGTTCTTCCCATGAATTTGAATTTTATTTTGCCAGTTGTCGGGTGTATCGCCGCGATAGGTTGGGAGCTTGGCGCATCGACATATATTGACATCAGGATCCCCTACGTTATGGGGGCTGGGACGAATGTGATTCTCATGTGTCTAACAGGTTCTGTAATTCATACTGCACTTACATCCCCTGACCAGTTAGTTACATAGTTGGTCGGATATGGTATGTAAGACGTGAAGCACATATCGTCAACGGCAATACTTTTCGGAAACACTACGACAATGCCATTGCAATGATGTGCGTGGGCCTCACATAAGGATGGAATTATCTGACCCCGCCCTTAGACTTGAGTCCGGTGGAATTTATTGCCTTATGGTGATACTCGAGATTATCATTCGATCCCTGAATTTTTCTTCCGAATCAGTGAGTCTGTCCGATTGAAGTAACATGTAGCTGAGTCTGGCATGACTACCAGCCGTTCATAGTTCGCGGTGTTATTAACGGTCTAGTTATCACAGTGCGTCGTCAGTGCCATCATGCGCGTGTAACTCAAGTTTCTGATGTGTGCCACAGAATATAGTGCCAACCCTGATCCTCGTACGCGTTGGAATGGGACACTTCCAATGGAAACAAGACCCCTCTCCATTTAATGCTCCGTTACCGTCCGAGAGGACGAGCAGGGCGCCGGGTCCCCGCTATATCCATGCCCGACTCATCAAGTACAGTTATCGAGCTCAAATAGAAAAACAAGGGGAGTTTAACCAGAGCTTGGGGTGGATCTGGTATTTAAAGGATAGGCAGGCTTGTAGGAGTGTTGGAAAGACTTTGTAGTTGCGTGACGGACGCGACTTGATCACGTGGTGGGAGGAAAACACCTGACTCGAGTTGAAGTTCAAGTCCAAGAAACCTGAGGAAGTGGAGGAGCTGAGAGGAGCTGCTGCGAAAATATAAAACTCACGAGACTAAATAGACCCGAATAAGACGCTCAGGGTTAAAATCGTGTCGGAAGTCGCAAAGGAAAGTAGTTCGACAAAGTTCCCACGGTTGACCAGTGTTTTGGAACGGTCCAACTCAATCAACCGGTCAAATTTCTATGATTACGAGATACAGTAGTGCAAGTCACGCCACGGTATTCCGAAGAGAAAGAAAAAGACAAGTTCGAATATTACTTACTGGACTGTTTGGAATCAAGGCGGGCACCAGGAGACGATGGGTCCATGCGCGAGCGGGAAACATCATCATATAGTAGCGGAGTATTGAATAGGCATTTCTTCAGCGGGCCGGAAACATGGGAGCCACTGGGGATTCTTGACTCAGTCTAAATCACCTTGACGATTCTGAGAAAATTAACACCAGGTTCGTGAGCATTAGACTCCGTCACAGAGGTTGATGTGTGCTCAAGCCGACCAGGAATTCGCGGACCGTGGAGAAGAATGGATGCAAGAAGTTAAGACGTGGCCGGATCAAGCGCATCAATATATTCAAGCTCCGACGCCTTCGAGTTCGGCTTTCCCGGCCCGGCGACACCTCCAACTTGAACTCGAAGTTGCGTCGACGGTGGCTCTAACTTCAATCAATTCTTTGCCAGATATACTTCTAAACTCAACGCATCTCTCGCTCTTCCTTGACATGATTCCTGATGCCACCGCCGCGTCCGTAACACCGTCATGTCCATCGTCTCGAACTGCCTTCTCCCCGCCGTACAGGACATGCCCCAGAAGTCATCTTACAGCACACTGCAACATGGGATCTTCACGCTCCACGTTCTTGTAC
>JARGYA010001267.1:0-16097 GCA_029204335.1 Mycena vulgaris | reverse complement strand
ATATCTGCATCAGGAAGTGAAGAGAAGGCTCCCAGTTGTGCCAACACCACAAAATTGCCGGCGGAGACTCTAACCCGATACACGTCCAACTCGGGGGAATCAGTAAATTCCTTGTTATATGTCTTGAGCTGCGTATATTTAAGCAGTATCGCCCTCGTCGATGGTGAAAAGAATTGTTTGGAATCCGAATTGTAAAGGACAAGACGCTAACAACTGTATCAGGAACAATGTTAAAAACAGAATAGCGGAGATTTTTACCGAAGTGATCATTCTGAGCGCGACGCCAGGCCAGAGGTTCTTATGGAGCTTCCCCAGCAGATCCGCCCCATGCCATCCAAATTGCGCTGAGCAGTCCGGCGACCTGGAGGTTAGGGGATCAAGATATAGTCGTGCAACATGGAGGTCAAGAAATGTATCAGGGATATTCCTGGATAACTTGGGCTGGCTTTTGCCGAGGCGGCCGGAAGAATTTGTTCGTAACTCCTCGCGAAGATCGTCGCGCCAGATCGCCAGGCGTTTCCTGAGCTCCGGGTCCGAGTCTTTGAACGACCTCAACATTTCAACCAGTCTTCGTCCGAAACCCTCCTTGGCGAGAGCACAGGAAATTGCCGGACCAGCTCCATCGAGACCAGGATCATAATCGGCACCCATAGAGAGCGCGCAGAACAAAAGACCATCCTTGTCCAACGACACGCTGTCCGTGGTTTTGATGGACTCCGAAGTATAGATTGAGCATATGTTTTGAACGAATCACTACGTTCCGGCATCGCCTAAACTTAGAAATTTAGCCGAGTCTAGCCCAAGTCTAGCAACGATCGATCAACCAGACAGATCAATAGACACTTCTAAACAGACCTAGTGATCTGTCTGGTTGATCGATCATTGCTAGGTAGGTAGGTAGGTAGGTAGAATTACACGGCACGGTCCAACTCATGAACGCCGGTTTCCAGGGATTTTCCCGGTGTACACGCACTATCTACACCATCGCCCCTGGGCCTCTCAGAATTCCTTTAGCCGAGCTCACAGTCGCAGCTTTCGGTCGAAACGTACAACTCGCCGCGGTAGAACCAAAAGAACGCTGAAAAACGAAAAGAAATTAGCACATCAACTCGGGTATGCCTCTCACAAGCTCTAACGAAACACGGGGACGGCGTAGAACAATTCTAGGACTTCAAATGCGTACTTGGAAACCAGCGCGATTGTTGATCTCGGATGGATGATGGCTTTGAGAAACTCTGTTTCTGAAAGTTCAGCCATCTGGCGTTGTAAGTCTGGGAGATCAGTGAAGAGTTTGCTCAAGAAAATTGCTCGTAATTCAGCTAGCGCGTCCGAGGATTTGCAGGTGATCAGGGCATGTTCTTGGGTCTCTACTTCCTTCTTACAGAACTTACAGAGCCGTTCCGATCGTGGCACTAGGGGGTAGGCATGGTCGACGTAACGCAAGACTTCCACGGCCAATAGGTGAGTCGAAAGCAACAGGGAGGTTATGGCCTCGCGATGTTTCTGAGTCTTCACCATAGTGAGGTAATGCCGCATACAGGAGGTAACTTGGATCGGTCCTTTGTCCTTTTGAGGTTCACGTGTCCATGTAACAAGTAGAGCTTGTCAGACGAGTCGATTTCTCCTTGTAGCCATTCCATCATCAGCTTCTGCACCAACTTTGCGTAATTCTCGATGTCACGAATAGATGTAGATCGAGTTAATACGAGCGCTGGGCAGTGGAATGGCATTCTCGAAGCAGCCTTGATGAGATCTTTGACCCATGATGTTTTACCCTTGCCGGAAAGATCAATCGAACTATTGAGAGCGGCTCGGGCATAAGAGTCATTATTTAGACCAAGGAAATAACCGAGGTGGCTGAGATCGAGTAGGAGGCGTCGTACTCGGAGAGGCATTATCCCGGTTTCTGTGAAGAGCGGGGCAATCATGGACCGACGATGGAGATTGAGCATTTGCCGTATGAAGCTGACTTGAACTTTACATAATTGCTTGACATGCACGTCTTCACTGTCCGGCGATACTTCGCATCCGTGGATCAAGTGACAATTGATGCGGGCCATGTATAGCTGTATAAGTTCCTTCGGTGTCAATCTTCCCGTCATGTCTTCAATCGCCATGATGCGGTGCGTCCCTTAGCTTTGTAGTGTTCAGCCAAAATATTCTTGGTATCTGTTCGAATATTGATGCCCACATATTTCTCCTCTGACTTGATGCCGAGCTGTGTGTTACCCAGGTGGAAGGTGGGAGGCGGCGAGACTACCGGTCCGAAGATTAGAATGATTGTTTTGATCAAGTTAACCAGGATGAAGTTCAACGCGCACCAACGTTCCAGAGTGGACAATTTAGCACGGAGACCACGTACTGACAGGGAAACGATGAGGAGGTCATCAGCCTGCGCTAGCAGTGAGATTCGAACCCCAGCAAGAAAAATATCCTCGAAGTCGGGCACCTGCGCCGGACGCAGGAACGCTTTTTCGCCGGACGCTTTTAGTCAGGTGACTTTTCTTTTGACACATCACTCAAACCAAACAAATGCCGAGCGCTGCGCGACAGCCGCCGCCGCTGTCGGGCATAAACGTCGGGAACGTCGGGGCATCTTTCAATGTCTGAGACTCTGAAATGGCTCTCCTACCAATCTCCCACAAACTTTTTATAGCATTGATCATTAATTGCTAGGTAGTATGCTCCCAACAATCCTCTCATGCGATGACTCTCGCTTCAAATTTTGCTCGCCGATGTTGCCAACGACGACGGTAGAACGATGTTCGGCGTAGTCGGCGCTGTGAGTTTGACAGTTGATGTGACAAGAGGAAAGTCACATGACGAAAAGCGTCCGGCGAAAAAACGCACAAGCGTCCGGCGCCGGACAACTTTGAGCTCCCTAATCAATCACTTTGGTTCATTATCGCTCGGCTGTCATCTGAGATCCATTCAAGTGATCTAAAGATGAGGCAAATAGGATACGATAGAACCCCGATGCAATATCCACGGATTCTACTACATTTTCCTCATCATTTTCCAGCGGCGAAGTTGAACAAATTAGTGCTGTTCAAAGTTGGTCCTGGTTGACTTCCTGTTTGCGCTCCTGATTGCTTCCTTTTTGTTCCTTTGGCAGTAAAATGGGCAAAAAGGGACAAAGTAGGAACTCAACCAGGACCAAAAAGGAGCATGTTTGAAACCCCAGGGCTGGGATTTTTGAACCAGGAAGCAAGTAGGAGAGTATTCCTACTTGAAGCGACACTTTGGCAAGTCTCGGCAACCTCTCAACAAGTTCAAACCCAGCGCATTGACATCAGGCGGCTCACGCGCTATCACTGCTCCGTGTGTGCGTGTCCCTCACAGCGCAGCGGCGGCCGCCTTCGGTCAAAGCGCACATAGAGACATAGACTCGATGTGTTCCCTTCAAGTTCCCTTACTACCCTGTGGATGGCTGATTCAAGTTTATCGGGCTCGGACTGGGTCTCGGCATAGCTCGGCATACATCGATGCTCTGACTCAAGTCTGAAGAGAATACGGGGAGTGGTAGCTCACAAGATTAGGGTGCACAATCCATGAAGTGTGCAGTGTAGCGAGGGAATAGGATCTCTCGGGGCAAAGGCTCGAGGGCAGAGTCTGCCGAAGCGGAGATTGATTGGGGTTGAGTAGGAAACCGAGCAGGAAACGTAAAAAGGGACCAATTAGGGACAAATTTGCAACCAGGAGATACAGGTGTCCCTTTTTGCAAAGTTGTCCCTACTTGGTCCCTTTTGCGTCTCCTGGTTGTTCTCCTGGAAGCAAACAGGAAACGAACCAGGAGCGCAAACAGGAGCCAAAAAGGGGAACTTTGAACGGCACTATTGTCTCAGCTTGATGTTAGGATAGACGTTGGACTCCAAACACCTCATGAAACGGTTCAACAACCACTCGGAATGTGGAGTCTCGCAGACGTACTAAGTGAAACTCCCCGCGTTTTAACAGTCTAAGCTGAAGAATCAACATTAACGCGGACCAAGGACGTGGCAGATTTCCACGCATAACCCCGGCGAACTTTTACTAAATACATACCTTCTGTTGTTGAGGCACATCGAGCTGGAAAACCAGTTGAATTCGAAGTTTCTCCTGGCCCATCCATTTTCCGAACGCATTCTAAAGCCCCGGTCCACATTTTCACGACTTGAGTGGAGGACCTGTCTGGGAACACTCGCAAAAATAGGCACCTTATCGAAATCACCTTCTCCCGTACCCTGAGGATCTAGTTAACCGCCCCGACCCCCTGTGATCGACCACTCTACCCCTTGGCATATCCGGATCCTTCAACTCCCTGGGATTCGCTCTACCCACGTCCTTTCCTTCCGCATTCCACAATGCGCTTCACGTTCCCCGTCGCAGTGCTGTGGGCCCTCGCCACTAGCCTCACCGCGAGCGCGGCCGAGACGGTCGCCCGCTCCATCACCAGGCTCAGCCGCCCCGCTGAGTCCACGCCATGTCGTCATTTCGTAACTATCGTAACTTCGCTTATTTCGGGAAACTTAGTAACTTTGATGGAAATCCGGGAAAAGTTCGTGATTTTTGACGAGCTTCTGTGAGTTACTTGTCAAGCGGCGCTCCTCGGCACATCACGGAGTGATGCGTGCCATCAATTTGCCGAGAGTGGCCGGTTAGGTTCGGGTTAGCGGGTTAGTGGTTAGAGGTTAGCGGTTTGGGTTTGGGTTAGGGTTAGTGGTTAGTGGTTAATGGTTAATGGTTCGGGTTAGAGGTTAGCGGTTCAGCAAAGGTATCTATATGAAAAGAATACGGAGAGACTTGAGTTGAAGAAAAATGATGGCCGGGTTGATGCGTTTGATTTGTGTCTCACGAACTTCCCTGAAAACTCGCCAATGTGACGAACTTTCCCAACTTTCCATCAAAGTCACGAACCTTCGCACCTTTAAGCGAAGATGCGAAGTGACGAAGGTCACTACGACTCCGCCCCGCTCCATTCTGCCGTCTGACCGCAACCGGCGCTCCGCCGCCGCGCCGCGCTCAGCCTACGCACCCTTCCTCTCCAACGCCGATCGCTTCCGCCGTGGCCTCTCCCTGCGTCCGCCAGCCCGCCGCCCGCGCAGATCGCCTGGCGATCCTCAACCCCCGGTATAACGTGCGTTCCCTCCCTCTCTTCCACTTCACCGCCTGATCCCAGGCAGCCTCACGGACAACATTCTCGTAACACCGATGCGTCCTGTGGTTTCATCGCGCCCGCGCTCAACGACCTCGGGCAGTCGGGCCACCTCGTGCCCACCCAGATTGACGCGATGGTCGTATCACTCACGTACTCCGTGAGCGAGCCGGACGCGCTCATCGACCTCAAGATCATCGGCGGCATTTCACAAGGGTTCTTCGGCGGGGGGTCAGTGTGCAGCAGCAGCATTAGGAGGCGTGTACTGACGTACACATGTTATACTTAGTTGTGGGCTACGCCTCGATCTCCAGCGACATCGGCACAGGTGACGCCGGCTCCAAGTACGTTGATTCCTACTCCATTCCGACCCCACAGCTCAGACCGAATTGCCTCAAGCTATAACGTCCTCGGTCCCGTCGCGCACAGTACGCCGCCCTGCATTTGCGCGCGCAGCCAGATTCCAAAACTAACCACATATGTTTCGTAGCCGTGCCGAATTCGCCCTCCAGCGACGGCGCCAGCGGCTTCAGCGACTACACGTACATCGACGAGCCGATCGAGAGCGGCATCGTGCGTCCCCCCCGTCCCTCAACCCAATAAACGCTGACGCCGAACTCATGTTGCAGTGGCATTTCTCCCCGGGCACGAACGCGCTCCTCCCGCAGTGGATGAACACCAACGGTGACACGCCGGCCACCGAGATCATTTATGTCGAGGCGGAGCGTGCATCCCTTCCCTTCCATTCCCTGTCCTAATCGTAGGTTTACCCCTTCAGCGCTATTCGCGATCATGGGCGATCTCCCGACGTTCCACGACGCTTACGGCGTGGGCACTCCCGTCGTGCGTCCTCTCCTTTCCTACATCTCCTGACGCATCCGCAGTACTTCACCTTCGTCCTCTCCCCGCCCCCGGCCCCGGTGCCGGCGCCGGAGCGCTGATAACATATTCTCTCTTTGAATTCATTTTGGGCTGGTGCTGCTGGTCTTAGGTTGTGGATTGGCGGAGCTGTGATGTGGAAATTGTTACTTGCGGTGTGCATCTCGGATTTCCTTTGGTAGCCTTTGAGAGTAATATAGCACATGTGAAAATTGGAAACAGATCCAGACAGTTGGAAGGTGCGGATACTCGGCCTGGTTGGATTGATCCGGAATATTCGGATCTGATCCGACCTTGCGAAACTACCACCATCGCGCTCCTTGGAGGCTTGCGACACTCGCTTCCGGGCTCAGGCTCAGGGCTCAACATGGCGGTTTCTTGCGGGGATCTGAAGCTCTGGTCCAATATTGGGCTGCAACTCCAACGCAAACCTGGCTTCCTCGCCGTTCGATGGGCTTCAGACACGCCTAGACGCGCTCGCTACGAATACTCTGGGACGTTCTCTGGATGTTTTCAATGCACCCCGCCAGTGCTACCTCCAACGATTCTCATAAGAACAAAACTCCTCCGATGCTGTGCGAGGAAAGCAGGGTTAAGGAATTTCGTCGTGATCCCGGGACTCCTTCGGCTTTATGAAAAGCGCTGACGCGTCATCCCTTCTTTTTCGATATGTAGCGCTATCTAGGGACTGATTTAAATCGTATGTCTCGTGGCTAACTTGGTGGATGTCCATGAATTTCTTCCCCTCGAACCCGTCTACACTCGCAGCCACACTGGGATAACATCCTGGACTGCGAGAAGCGCAAGGATCAAGCAAAACAGATAGGTGTACATCTGTGGTGCGTATATCAGTACGGTGTGGTGCTGTTATAAAGAACGCTCAACCGACCATATAAGTCTTGTGATCATATCGTGGTCCAGCTTTAGCGTACATGACGCGGTAACCCAAGAAAACATGCGCGACCGTGATGTTGATAGGCGCGACAGCGAGGATATCCCAAGCCCATAAAACCCAAATGGCAGCCGGAATTGTCCCGCCCGTGATAATCCTGCGTGCACGGACGGGACCGAACACAACTGCCAACGTTCTCCGTCCAGTCGCCCGATCTCCGATGACGTCCCGCAGGTCTTGGATATTCGTCAATAATGCGCTCCAGAGCGCCATCCCATAAATATATCCCTGCGCCGCTGGGGTGAGTGCAGATATGCTTCTCCACGACCCGCTCAACAGCGCCCACGTCCCAGGGATCAGCGCGACCGTGTTCTTGCCGAACCAATGGTGTCCAGCCGATGTCCACGAAAGAAATCCTGTTGCCAGCGCCCAGCAAACCGATTCAGGCAGAAGGCACGGCGAAATCGTCCCAATCGCGAGAAATGCAACGAGGACGACCACGGCTCGACGCTTCGCGCCCGCAAGGGTCACTTTCCCCGACGGAATTGGTCTGTTCGGTTTGTTCACGCGGTCTTCGCTGACCCCAACGATTTGGTTTGATAGGTCGAAGAGGTATATGAAGAGAGTGAGCCAGACGATGAGGCGAGGAAAGCGGTATAGGATTAATGTCGGTGAGACCTGCCCCGCGAGTGCGGCACCGATGCCCCAGATGGACCCCGGGATGATGGTGGTACTCCAGTCCCACCATGAGAATGCGAAAAAGATGTCGAGTTCGGCGGAAATACGCGACATTGCTCTTGGAACTCGAGGCATGGAGGCGAGTGCGGCGCCGATGCCCCAGATGGACCCCGGGATGATGGTGGTACTCCAGTCCCACCATGAGAATGCGAAAAAGGTGTCGAGTTCGGCGAAAATACGCGAAATAAGGCGAGGCATGGAGCGAGGATGGTGGGGAGCTAGTTCCGGCAGGAGGGCAATATGTAGGCTTGGAGGTGCGTGCCTCTTATATGCGATGATCTGAATTTGAGTGGTAATCATAAACTGTGACAGAGGCCTGTCCTGGAGTTGCTACACAACCCTCGTTAATCTCCGTTCCGTGAATTCTCTGCTATATGTGGCCGAAGGCCGCAGGCACATTCCATCTGTTCATGTTGGAAGACCAAGTGGTGAGTGCATCTGGATCTCGCGTCTGGAAGTGGAATCAGTCCAGGAATTTCTCGATGAACCACAAGCAGTAATGAATGGAGGGTTTGCGTAGTGACAAGTGGCAGAAGCCTGTGGGGTTGTAGCTCCGAAATACCTATGTTCGTTCATTGCAAAATGCTAATAGACTCGCGATTTCGCTGACGTAGAACACTTCAGAGCATGATTATAATTTAATTGCGCTCAGCTCGGATTCTGCCCCTATAGTCCTCCGCGAAGCCGGTGACACGACATGAGGTGTTCGAGTGGAAGGCTTACACAGCGGGCAAACCTGGGGCATGTATGTGTACATTACATGCTGTACGGGCATGTGGCAAGCATGTACCCAGGCAGTTGCACGGCACGGGTTCGGGCATTACTGACAGCACAAAAGACGGAATGACGGCAGGGTCGCGGCAGAAACACCGGGAATGATGGCAGGGTCGAATACTTCTTTGTGAGTCCTATTTTTAGTATGCTTCCTGTAATTTCGTCAGGAATGGGAAAAATTAACACACATATATCCGACAGCTTGGCTCAAAACCGCCTGCCCGAGCTTAGGTACAAAATATAAATGCTGTGGTCGCAGTGGTTACTAACCCCGGGATGAAGTGCTTTGCTGACTGCCTGGGTACATGCCTGCCACATGCCTGGCATGATGACTCCATGGCATATAAAGTGCACATGCCCCATTTTTTGCCTCCTGTGTAGTGACAGGCAATATTGATCGATTTCACGGGTCGATTTATATGAATTTTCCAATATCCACAGCCTTAGTCCGAATGCGAGCGGGGCTGGGCTGACCCGCGTGGATGACCGTTTTGGCCGCGACTTCCTTGACACTCGCAGGATTCATCAGCTGCCGCATCTGACGGGACGATCGATAATTGGCCAAAATACCAACACGGGAATGATCAATATGTCGGCGCACGCAGCTGTTGGTAGGAGGTGGTCCAGGTACGTTTCTTGAAGATCCCAGGAGGCAGCATTCCCTAAAGTTCCGTAATTAACTGAGCAGAGCTGTCTCAGCAAGCGGTAATGTTTCTACGGGGCCGTCCCGCTCTACGGGAAACAGCAAATCGACAATAACGCCATCTTCCCATCATATAAAGATCTTCCAAGCACTATCCACTTTCTCCGGATTCATCATGATGTTCGCAACCTTTTTATCCACCACGACTGCAGAGGAAATCGCCACCGCCCTCGCTGATGAGATGAAGGGCAAGAATGGTACGTGACTTTTGCTTCTCCGAGTCAACTTCCGTGCTCATCTCAGATTCTTCGTTCGTTCAGTCCTGATCACGGGGACTTCTCTCAACGGGATGGGATTCGAGGCAGCCCGGACCATTGCTA
This sequence comes from Mycena vulgaris, assembly GCA_029204335.1. Lineage (NCBI taxonomy): Eukaryota > Fungi > Basidiomycota > Agaricomycetes > Agaricales > Mycenaceae > Mycena > Mycena vulgaris. Next base: position 6,657 of record JARGYA010001267.1, on the reverse strand, counting down.
AGCACGCCAAACCTGTCGTCATTACCTGCCACAACACCGAAAGGTTTATTTTTTGCGCACTTTGTAACCGATTCCTGCTTATGTAAGTTTGCTGCTTAGCAGCCTAGAACTCTTCCCGGGCCAGGCGGCCATAAAACCGGACTTTCCATCCGCCAACATCCGCCCCATCACCATCATGGACCTTTTTCTCTCGCCGCTACCCGCACCACCGCTGCGGAAGCGAAAGCATACTGTATTCTTCTTCGTTCAATTCGACAAGGGGGGTGACAAGTGACAATTTTAACCAATTTGACACGGGCGAAATTTCGACAGCGAGGTCCCAATATGGAAGAAACTAGATCTGCTTCTTTCGAGTGCAGAACGTCCTCCGGATCGCTTTTGGCGAACGTTCCGAGCAAAATAAGCATTTCTGAGCAATTTTTTGAACCGGAAAAGTAATTCGACAACTGACCGCGGTAACGCGTGACACTTGCCAAAGTTCACGTTCGACAACGGGCGACTGTCGAATTGAACGAAAAAATACAGTATCCCGAGCCCCTCCAGGTACGCTGCGCACATATCAACTAATTCGCTGCTGATCAGGTCCACCCGGCGACTTCAGGTCCTAATCAACAACGCAGCCGCGCCAATCGGGCCTTTCAGGCTCACCGAAGACCTGGAACCCAGATTGCGACGGGTTACCCCGTCGACCTGTTCCTCTTCACAAAACTCATTGCTCCGCAACTCCTCGCTGCGCGGACGACGAGCCTCACCTCGCACGTGGTGTACGTCTCAAGCGTCGCGCACACGATAGGCAGCGGTGTCGACTTCGCAACCCTTGTGCAACCTGGCCCGGAGACGTACACGAACTTCGGAGCGTACATGCAGGTGAGTCCGCCATGATATTTACCGCGCGCTTAGTGTTTGCGTGCTCCGGAAGGCAGATCAACGGCTACTGTCTCTCTCACCCAGAATGAGGAGAATTGGAAGAGTTGCAGAGGATGAGTGCGTGCAGTTGTTGCTCTGGCCATCATCTCACTGAAGAGATTCTTGCCGCCGACGGGCAGCCCAGCAATGAGCTATTCGAGTGGAAGACGATCCCTCATCAGGAAACCCGAAGTCCCCAACTGAGGATAATTGGGGATAATTTGAGGATTAGGAATCATTCTTGAACATTATATGAATGGCCATGTTCCCGACAATTAACGCCAATTTAACCCAGTTATCGATGAATATGGAGGTTTGCAACATATTTGAGAACCGTTTGGCAGGGTTTTCATTGGTTTCATTGCGTACTCACCACGGCATGAGAAGAAAAGAGATATATTACGAACTAGAGAACAGGGTACGTAGGAACTACCAACACATATAGAACCAACTAACGCCGGTATTTAGATAGCTGGTTGCTCGTTGAAGGATGTTTACTCAAAACTCAGTGCAGGTGTTGTAACCACGGCCATCCCGCCGGCACGTCGGAGGTGAAGGGACAACCTGTATTCGCATCAGTTAGAATATCCTAGTGCGAATGGAGCGGAAGCACGACATACATCAATTTAAGGTCGGCGAGGACGGCGACAAGGATGTGACAAACGGCAACACCATGCCGGAGGGCCGTGTCTGGATGGGTGTTAATTGTTGGAGACGGAGAGGGGGAGAGAGGACACACCAGGACGCCGAGCAACCAACATATAAGAATGATGCACACGAAGATTCCACACATCATGAAGTACGGCATGTGGCACGCGGAGTAAGTAACGGTAAGATGCACGATGTCCGAATGGTTGCCATGTCATTGGTGGACAGGGGAGAGGAAATGACGCACACGAAGATATCATACAACACGAAACGCGGCATGTGGCGCGCGGAGTCAGTGACGGCAACATGCATGATGTCGGAACGATTGCTATGTCAGTAGAGGTCAGTAGTGGATGGGGGAGAGGGACCGCGCCTTCAAACCCGAACAAGATCTGCAAAATAATTAACAGATAGCTCATCTCAGAAAGCAGGTCTAACGCACCCGGGGTGGAACGACCACCGGCACGCCGAAACGACGACCGATGTGACTGTAAGCGATATCTCAGTGCCTGCGAAAGTGTTAGCGGATATTAGAGGGAAAGTAGGGGAAAGGGCGGGCCTGTCCGACATACAAAATGGCATAGCGTGGCCATGGGCCTGGACGGGCACACAGGCGAGGCGGAGGTGTCGTTGCCTCTGCCCGCGCAAGTGTTCTTGTCGTTCATCCGTCAGGTGCCTAGCGACGGCCGGAAAATATCGCCGCGAAAACTTGACATCGGCGCGGGGACAGCTGATAACGGGGATAATAGTCAGCGAGGGCCATCGGAGAGCAGTGACACACAGTGTGTCAAGTGCAGCCCCAGCCCTGTCTTGGGTCTTTCATTCCGCAGAGGACGTGTCTTGGCCCTTGGGAGGAGGTTTCGGGTGTCGAACGACTGTAAGAGGCAGTTATGGAAGGGTATGAAAGCGGGAGAGAGTGAGAGCATACTTAGCAGAGCCGCAGTATGCTAGAGGTCGGAGAACCAGCGGGCGACGAGCGAGCAACTGGGGGGAGAAGGAAGAGGGGAGAGTCGGGTAAAACTCGATGCCATCAATCGTCGGTGATATTCCGGATATGGATAACCGGAACGCGTGTACTATAAATGTCCCTGGGAATCATGATTCTGTCCTACGGAAATATATTCTGTCAGCTCAGTAAGGGTATTGGGTCCAGGCAGCCAACACATCATGTTCACCCCCAAGCTGCTTATGTTCGGCTGTGTTGAACTTCCTGTACCTAGCCGCAAGCTGTTGTAGTACCCCTCCTAAACCCTTTCTGACCCCATGGAATATCAATTCTGTCTACGGGATATCAAAATCCCGTCCAGAGATCAATGATTTCTGGTCTGCATCAAATTGACTTCCTGTCCAGTGTTTATGGATCTCAACAACGGCTTCACCGATGCCTTTGATCCCGGTGATGCTTATAATGCTTCAAAGGTGTACTTTCGGGAAAAAATAACCGGCAAGCTATCATCCCCTTGGGTGCCTCACCCGACCCCGATATGAAGAACCTCAATCCACAATGACTATTTTGAGACTCTGCTATGTTCGATTCTCGCGGCTGCGACTATATTGCACACTTTACTGACATGGCCCGCAATAGATCTTGACATATGCATCTTCTCACTTGGGATTATGTCCATCCAGGATGATATTATGGTCCTAGCCAAATGAAAATATGGTCTGACTCCTGACGATTTCCAGTCTCCATCCACATCAACTTCCTATCCAGTCTTTATGGATCTCAGTGACTAGTCCACGAAATCCTGCGATCCCGGTGATATTTATGACACTTCAAACACATACTCTCACGCAAAAATTACCAGGTGACCATATCCATCCGGATTTCTTCACCCTACCCTGTTTCTGCTGGAACCTGTTATTTTCATCACCCATCGGCCCGATGTTTGCAAATGGCCGGCTATGAACGATAACGTTACGGGCTGAACTGCTAGCGCCTCAATTGTCTAATATCCATCAGTATGGACCGGTCGCATACTAAAAACACACCTGGATCCAGCACAAACACAGTGAATTACACCTTGGACGCGTGTTCCTCTTCGATGAGCTGTAAGAACTGGAAATTCGCGATGCTCCTGATGAGCTCCTTGACTGTCGTTGCATATTTTGATTTATTGCCAGCATCATCGTCTTTGCTGATGAGATCGTTGAGTTGCGCAACGATCGCCAACCAGTACAAATAGACGTCGGCAGGAGTTGTGTCTTTCGACTCGAGGCACTGGATTGCCTAGGCAAATAGCATCAGAACCGAGACAAGTCGAGTGAGATCACGCCGGAACTTGTACACGTCCTCGTCGTCTAGGAAGTGCTTCTTAAGCATCTAAATTTCAATCAATAACCCAGTTCATTGCTAGAACATGTAACGTACCTCGGCGTCAATTCCCAGAGTCCGATTCCGGACGATGCTAGAAAATTCGGGTATGCCGCGAAGTACCGAATCGAGGCTCCGATAAATTGTCGCGAAGCGTGTTTCTCCAACCGATTGAAAGCCGCGGAAGATCCCCAAACTCTTGCGCGTCTCATCAAACCAATCCTGTAAATAACTGGATAAGCTCATGAATGCGAGAATTTCTTCGAGTTCTGCAATTATCTACGTGTGAATGTTAGCATTTCGCGACATTTCTTTTCACAAGGATTGCATACCGGCTGGAAGACAGGGATGTTACAGATATCTTTGCATGCATTGTGCAAATTATGGCAGGCATCTGCGAAGTCGAAAATTTGGAGAAATTTGGTTATCGTCAAGTGTCGGCCTTTTCTTAAAGGGCTCGCGTTGTCAGATGCGACGGCACAGAATCGAGAAGGCCCAAATTTTTCAATCCACTCAAGTGCTGGTCAGACACGGTAAATGGACTGGCGATAAACCTGTACCTTCGTGAGAAGCTCAGCAAAGTACTCGCCCATCTGGCTCACGCGGGACACATCATCGAGATCAACACAAAATAATTGGCGGTGAACGTTAGTTATGTAAACGGATACAAATTTCTTGTTTGAGAGCTTGCCGCCATCGGTGCTGCTCGTTATCGTTGAAAACCAGCAGGTCTGCATGTGCTCGATGACCGCGGTTCGGATGCTTGCAGCATAAGCAGGAACGAGGGCGTCTTCGAATTTCGTGCGGCTGGTAACTTTGTAGTTCCATTGGTTGACGGTTTTAACAAAATGTGTGAACTCCTCCCTCCCAATAACGCGGGGTGGGATGCCACAACAGATAAATAGCTCGATGGGCACGACGTTGGCTTTCTGCGGCCCTCCGTGCGGTATTTGGTAAGAGCAGTGGGCTGAGAACTGCTGGGCTCGCGCGCTGTTCCCCGGGGTGTTGATGCCGGGGTGGATGTCTGAGAAAGGAGCGTCAGTTGGTGAAAACCGAACTAAATGTCACATCATTTAAGCGCACTGATCGTGACAGAAGCCGGACGGCACACGCCAAAATATTGCTCAATATCAGGGCCGCGGAGAAGCCCAGATTTATTTTTCTCGTGGTTTTTAAGATGTGTACATAGCCCTATTACAAGGTCTAAGCTTGGATTGGCCTAGTGGGTGAGCCTGGTAAACTCTGGACGAAACGCGGTTATCGGGGACAGACCCGCGATCACCAGTACCAAAAGGGGAAGTCCGCGGACATTATATGGTTTTGCAACCGGAACATGTCGGAAAAATCTGCCGAAGCCGATAAGATTTGATAACGGCCTATCAGGCCCTGAGGCCGGGGCGGCATTATCTTACATGATAAGATGGAACAATTAGATAAGGCAAGGACAAGATTATCCGGATTCACAGGATGATAAGGGCCAGCAAGGTTATAAGGGTAGTTAAGGCGTCTATTGGGTTAACAGGCCTGTTATGACTGGGCTTAGTGCGAAGTCCTTGAGCGCCAAGGGCAAATATAATGAAAAATATAATACTTTAACACTCTTATTAGATAGCTAATTGTATACTTGGGAACGGGAGGCTTTTCATAGAGTCGAACCAGCGACCTTATAATGACCAGCATTTTGATTTCAATCACACCATAAGCAACTGAGCCAGCAGTCCTTTCTAAGATAAAAACTATGGTCTAATATATACGACATTTGAGTCGGTTCACACAGAGAGAAAAAATAAATTGAATGGATCCCGGGCAGATTTTCTCATTCTGGTGGGTAATGTGAGTATGTCTATTGCCTACTACGCGTACGTGTTGGGACGCTGGCTGCACCTGCCCCCGTGGTTTTCTTACGACCACGTTTGCCCTGGATCCGAACTGGAGCTTCATCTGCTTCTGCTTCTGCTTCTGCTTCCACTTCTGCTTCTGCTTCCGCTTCCTGCTGCGCTGGGGCTTCAAAACGAACGTGGCGCGGTTGGTTGATGACGGGGACAGTTTCCTGTGCAGGCGCAGGAGGGTCCGCGATACGCGCCGGACCGGGCCTCAGGCCGTCGTCTGAATCGTCGCCATTGGGGCCAAGCTCGAATCGCCGCATGGCATCGTTGATGTCGTCCTCCACGTCTGAATCGTCAACGAGGGTGTGGGTGCCGGTCGAAGGTATGATTACCCCAGCAAAAACGAATGCTTGAACCTTTTTGAAGATCTTCTTCACGTGCGGTAGGTGAATGTTGCACGTGAGCATTTTGTGGTACGCGCGATATTCTGCTTCCCACTCCGTTCCGGAAATGGCACCTTTGGAGGCCCATTCCGTGTCGCGGGATAGGACGAATCGAGCCTGGGTGATCAATCGTTAATAGAGAAGATTGTAACATGAATTAAAAACACACCAGAGTTGCTGCCGTTGAAATAGATGTAGGGGTAGGGCCCTTAATACCAAGCTTGACCCCGTTCGAGTTGGCTGCTGGTTTGTTCCCTTCAATGAGACTCGAAGGGCCAAACAACATGACCCGATGCACCTTCACGACATTAGCGCTGATCGAGAGAGAGAGAGAAAAAAATCATCGCGACTCACCTTCATGATAATCGGCCCGGTAAAACACTCCGCCATATTTTGAGTACGTCCAGGAAATAGAACGGGAGCGTAAAGCGTTAGCTTCTTTTGAGGGAAGCATAGAAGATCGGCGAGAGCAGCGCTTTTGCTGCGATCCGCCTTGGCCGTGGTGAGAATGCTGGATTCA
>JARGYA010001266.1:0-16103 GCA_029204335.1 Mycena vulgaris | reverse complement strand
CCCTCCTTCATCTCTCGGCCCCTCTCGTCCAACGGAATACTTGTTCACCGTGACCGTTGGCCCCTCTGGATCTTTTTCCTTCCCCCTGCACTGCACGCTGGGGCCCCAATCGCCGTTCGACGTAGTCCTCAGCTATGATTGGGCTGCTCACTTGCATGACTGCCTCTTGCATTATGGCTTTCGTCTTGATTCCCGATTCGACGCGTGAAAATTCTTCTCATACCATACGTTCTTCTGTCTACCTCTGTGCTCTTTTGACTTCATTTAGATCTACCTCCTCCTCCTGGACCTTCTGCCGCAGCTATCCCCCTACCCCTCCCGCGCCCATTGGTCCTTCTCCGCCATATGTTCACCCAGCAGCTTCCCCGTATTATCCCGCTCCTTTCTCCCAGTATGGCACGTATCCCCCTCAACCGTTGATGACGGCTTCTTACTTTCTATCAGCGCCATCCTTCTTAGTGCCCATGTCGTACTACCCAATTTTGTCTTGCATTTGGCGGAGCTAAGGAGATGTCCTTCATGGCACTAAGTATGTTGTTGTCTGCATCTGAGTCCCACGTTGCCGACTTTCCGCTTTTGCTTTAGTGGGAAATTCGCTTGGTCTGTCCGCGTCTATCTGCGACTCACGGTTTCGCGTATTTGCCACCCCTCTCTGCCCGACGTGACTCCCTGATATCTGTGCATTCTGAGGGCCACCCTTCCACCTCTGTTTTCAACCGAATTTCAAAACTGCCCCTCGGAACGCTGTTGGCGCTCGCTAGATCTCACGGCTTAGATTTAGGGCCCCGCGAATGACGCGTGATGCACTCAAAGGACGCTATCACAGTTCATCTTGGAACGGGACGCTGTGGTCTCCCGCGGGGGTCTTTCTTCTCATTTGTCATGCGCATCAATTGTATCCCAGTTTTCCGCGGCCGAGCACGATTTCTGATGATCTGTCCAGTGATCCGTCAACCCTATTGCAGATCCATATCCTTCGTCAAGTATGTCCCATCCTCAACGTTAAACCCCTGCGTCGTCTCTTGGACTTGCACGATGTGCCGCACTCGGAAGCAGACACTCTGAAAAAAACTGCGTGCTCGGCTAAAGGCGTTCCTTAAAGCGACTCATGGCTTCCAAACATTCTCCTGGATCAGTGAGTCTGCTTGGATCTGCCAGAAAAAGCCAGAGCCAGAGAAAGTACGTGTCTGCGCGAACAGTGGCCTCAGCTTGCGCCAGAGTCCCTCAAACAACGACTACTGGACAACTTTGGATTACGCATCTCATCTCAGGCACTTCGCACCTTCAATTGCGGTAGCTGCTCCGAAGCTTGCCCCATTGGTGACAGAACTACCATCCGGAAGTCTTCTTTCGATTGGAACTTACTGCGACGACCGGATCGCGCTGCTGAGATGGACGAGTCTGGATACGGGTCGGATAGTTGCAGTACTGCCGCCTGCAAATCTGATTCCGAGTCGGAACACGGTGAATCTTCCTCTACTCCTTTGCACATCGCCGGCGATCTGTCTTTGCACGTCGATTACGGGCTAGATGATCCTTTTACTGGAAGTGCTCCGTATGTGCCTGGGTGCGCGATCCCTCCTGTCCAATCCGCGTACGACCCTAAGCACAAAGACAAAGAAGGTGGGGTTCTTAGAGTCGTCAAGACGTATTATGGTTGCGTGGAGGCACAGGGTCGAGGGAGCCTCCATTGTCATATGGGGAGGCAGGAGATAGATGGCGGGCCCTGCCGGGAAGCGGGCTACAGAGATTATTGCAACCGTCGCACCAACAATGAAAGACTGCATTGCGGGAAAATAATGATACTCGCCGGGCTCGAACCGGCGCCCCATTTGACCCATTTTGCAAATGCCGAAGATGCCGAAATAAAGCTGAAGCATAGCCACTGAACGGTCAGTAATTAGGTGACTCAGATAGTGGCGGTGCTTAAATAGGTATTCAACACAGCCACTATTGGGCGCTGTTGAAAAACTGACCACAAGTAAACTCACCTGCGTTTTTTTCCGCCTTCGCGTTATAAAAAAGATGATTACACAAGTATTCGTAATTTGTTTGCCGCTCACTCAGTCAGTCACTCTTTCCATTTCCTTTCGTTACATAAATGTGCATTTGTAACCCACCTATTCCTCCTTCGCCACAGCCGACACGCAGAGCAGCTTTTGGACGTCGAAGCGGGAAGACCGCGGCACCGGCTGTCCCGTGCTGGGTGTTCTTTTTTTGGTGTTGATTTTGCTCATGATCAAAAGCCTCTCCTCTCCGCCCAGGTCATTCCCTATCTTTTTCCACATAAACTCGGCGCGGACTTTTTGGGATCGACTTTTCTGCAAAGATTCAACTTCCTTGCCTAAATCCCATCCGATAGGTTTTCATTCCCTTGACTCCCGCTTTGATTACTGATGAATGTCCGGAGGCTCGACGAACTCAGAACGCTACTCGTTCGTGGAGGCGGTGTTTCATACTTTTGCATTATTTTTGTGGCTCCGCTGACTCTTAATTTCCTTGCAGATAAACATTCTCCTCTTGGTACGCAAACTCTGATGCTCCGCGGTACGTAAATCTCCTCGAAATTGTCCATGCAACCGTTGACTTTGATTTCAGAGCGGCGGACGACTCGGTTGGTCTTGTTTACTGGCGGAAGGGTGTTCTATGACGACCGGGATGTATTTTATGTGGTAGTTGATATATGTGTTTTCGTCCAGTCATTACAATGATTACCGCAGTCAAATCAGCTGCCTGAGGGCACCCAAACCGACTGCGGGCAGACACTCAAACCAAGTGTCAAAATTTTCTAAATGCAGTCGGATTGAGTGTTACCTTGCAGTCGGCTCAAGTGTGTCCTAGCAGTCAGTTTGATTACTCCAACACACTCAGATCGAGTGTCTTGATGGAGGCGATCTGACTGCGCGAACTCTCCACAGTGCGTCTGTCCGAGATGTATCACCGTAAGTACACGGTGGGATCCGGAGAAAAGATCATAGGACGCACCACTGAGTATCTTGACACGGCACCGCGCTCCTACGTAACTTACTCTCAATCCGGCTGCGACTGCGCGGGAGCGGGATGATCTTTCCAACTCCGGTATTCACATCGAGCAGCTCCTGACTCGACTGATTCAAGCAGCGCCATTCCAGCAGGCCATCATTGATAGATCATCGTCGTCATCTTCCTTGCGGGCGGCAGTGGCGTCGAGTCTTGCTCGGTGACGTGTTTTCGGCACAACAGGGGTCGAAGGGTTCGCGAGATTCGTGTCGGGTGGATAGTCGGCGCACAAGGAGAGCTGAAGACGAGTTTCTCGCGAATCGAATGTGGCGGAGACGCAAAAGTCCAATTAGGCCACACCTCATGGTTCCAAGGATTCAATGGCTCACCAGTCAATTCTCTCAGTAAACATTACGGTGAATAATTCAAATATTCACACTCATATATGAATCAACATTTTGTGCATCTTGCAAGGTGGGAAATATAGCAAAGTCAACAAATGTATAGGGTGCGAGAGAAGGGGTCCTTGGTTGAGCAAGGAAAGGGTCCTTGGTTGAACAAGGAAAGGATGTACTTGACGGCCGCTACATAACATGTCTCCAAGGAGCCACATCTAACAAGACCCAACATAGTTGATGGTGACCTCGCACCCATTATCAAACTCGTCGCTTCCACACTTCGCGCAGCCGGCGGCACGGATGGCATTGAACGACGTCTGCAGCTGCAAGCCTGAGACTGAGCAGCCACCACTGCCGTTATAGGACTGCACGAAGATGCCGCAATGGCCGGAGCAGGTTCCGGATGACGATCTATATAGCCAGAAAAGGACTGTTAGTAATACTGGAGTCTGGGGAAGGGGCGAGGATGGGAGTGGACTGACCCTCCAGCATTATATGTGTTACTAGCCACAATGAGGTTGAAGGCGGACTGGCATTGACCCGCTGTGATCAATGGACCACTGCACAGAGAAGAGCCCTTGCAGTTGATCGAATCTCGTTTCCATGGCGGCGGGCCGCTGCCCTCCTGACGCTCCTCGAGGGAGCGTCCGATAGTGACAGAAACATTGTCGGATCCGTTCCAGAGAATGACTTCTGGGGCGGAGTTGAGAGCTGCGCTGGTGGCGGAATCAATGACCACGTACCTGTGCCATTGGTGGCAGCGACGGAGCCGACGAGGGCGAGGGCGAGGCAAGAAGCAAGATGAAGGAAGGACTGCGTGAACTTCATTGCTGGTTTCAATGTTGGATGTCTAACGAGGACAGAGGGGACTTTTATACGTGTTCACCCAATAAAAATAGTGCAAGTAGCATATGGTGTGTTAAGTGACCTGTGAGGCTCCAGGGTCACAGAGCCTCGACCGGTCATTCAACATTGCGAGAGTCGCAGGGCTGATTCACCCAACTATTCCAAAAATAATCCACATCTCTTGAAAGAGGGGAGTTTTGATGGGTTTATCCAACGTACTCCCCCGTAAGGTCACCGGGGACAGCGGGAGGTATAGCAACGGTCGTAGCTTACTTATGTGATTAGAAACACATATTCCGCGCGCTAGTGCGCTGGTCAGATGTGAGGCAGATTATTTTCGTCGGGAGATCCGTTGGTCTCTCACTGTTCACGAGCCGATCTACATTTATTCCGCCCCAGAAGTTGTTGGATTTCCGCCTCATAAACTCCCTACGATGAGGACCTCTACCCTAAAAACAGATGCGGGCTAAAAACAGACACGTGGATCCCCCAAAGAAAACTGTGGAGTCGTCCCTCGCCCGGTCATTCAATATTTGCGTGAGTGGCAAGCTGGGCTCGGGGATAACTGCTCGTGATTTGACACCCAACTATTCGAAAAATAATCCACATCTCTTGAAAGTTCAACGTATTCCTCCGTAAAGTCGCCGGGAACACCGGGCGGTATAACCAATTGGGGGTGCTTGGATTAGTTTTATTGGTGCCGGTCCAGATTGGACTCAGATTATGTTCGTCAATTTCCGCCCCCTCAACCTCCGTAGCATACACTTGATGTCGTGTGCGTGGCTGTGGAAGGAAGGAAGTTAAGGAAGTAAAATTTAACCACAGCGGTCCCGTTGAGGACGTCGCGACGTCAGATGTATGCTACGGACCTCCATCCCCTTTACCGCTGTGACCGGGAGTTCTGTCTCACGAATTCCACGAATGGCTGTGAAATTACGTCGAGTTTCCACTAAAATTGCACAAGACGGGCCCGGCCATGTCCTTTAATGGGACCAAATATTTTTAGGACCTCGAGCTCCGCACTAAAAACAGATGCGAGCTAAAAACAGACGCGCGCATCTGTTCGAACTACCCTGAACTACCCCCGCAAAACAAACTTGAGCAGCGTCCCCAAAAACTGGAGTCCCGCGCAAAATGAGCCAGTTTGAGGGTTTCTTGTTTGCTGGACTTGGACAAGAATGCGAGCTACGGGAAATATTGCAGAGTGGGACGGGGACTATCCGCATGTTTCGAATTAGTGGCATTTAGCTGCGGAGAAATCGGAATGAAGACTTACATTCCCCCACTTGCTGATGAGGGCGGCCAAAACACTCCGGATTATTCGGCGGGCGCTCGGTCTCCAGACAGTACGCCTCACTCATATCTCCGACGTCTCTCAGAGATGCGCCGGTCAAGGGGGGACGAGGAAATCCGGAGTTTTTTGACTTCGGAAGGGACTTCTGCGAACTCGGGTGGCAGCACGCTAGACCTCGCACCCAGGACGAAATTCGGGGGGTAGGTCGAAGAACTGGATTTTTAGTGCATCTAGTACGCCGTGGTTTGTAAACATGTTTATAAACAGGCCGGTTTACAAAAAAACCGGTTTTCAATCCCTGGGGAATTAAAAACAGCGCCCTATTCCGCGGAGGGAAATGAAGACCGGCGTATCTCACTAATACTATGTGTATGTGTGGAAAGGGGCAAGCACGTGACAAGAGCGCGTTGATGGGATGCGGCCACGCAAAGATAAACAGTGATGGCCTGGGGCGAGTCGGCTCATGATCAAAGTCGTATACTACCCAAATGAAGTGGTACATGTTTTCCTGAGACTATTACCGGCAGAACATGTGTCGACCGATAAGGCCTGACTCGGAGATCGTCGTGCACATCAATGCTGATCCGTCTCTCTTGCAGATTTATTACCTGCCAAAGATAAAAAAACTCCTCTAGGAGATCTGATAAACAATTATCTAAGCAACAAAGCTACAAGACCCCCAAATCGTTACTCCAATTCTGTTCATCTAGTACGACTGTTGCAGCTGCCCTTTCCGTGATTGAACCGAAAGTCAGATCAGGAAACAAAAGAGACGCGGGTTACAGAACACTGACATACTTTAGCAGTTCCCCGAGTCACATGGGAAGCATCCGAACGCCACCTTGCCGCAGGAGTTCTAGTGGTCAAATGTTAGGACTGAAATCACCAGCGCGAGGTAATTAATGGGGACAAACGTCGGGGCAGTCATCAAGGAGGCCTCGGGTCTGCAGGTGGGCACGTGAAAACTGTACCAAAGTGAAGGCGGGGGCGAATTGTGGATAACTCACTCCACAACGGGCCTCAGCAACTGCAACCAGTGCAATTGCAGCGGCAATAACGTAGATAGCACGGCGAGAGAAGAACATGATGAAAGTTATTGAGGTTGGATGTGTTCGAAGGACGGAAAGTAATAGAGGACCTCCCAACCTCTTGGCCTTTTAAACCTCAATTCCAGATACGTTGATACGCCTACGGCGCGGGTGCGAGCGGGAGCTGAACTAAAATAGAAGATGGTGGGGATGTGCGTGACCGCTCGGAGGGCCGTAGAGATAATGTGTGGGCGAGGGCTCTTCAGCGAAAGCTTATAGAGCTCGTGTGCTGGAAGGGACGAGGTAAAAGGGGCGAGATTCTAAATGGATAGATCGAGGTGACAGGGGCGCGGGAATGGATGCAGCGACGACGAAGGCTGCGCGATGGGGACAAGATGGACGACGAGGGACTCGGGGAGCGATAAGGAGTCCTGAGGACAACGAGGGCGACGTGGAGCCGAGAGCAAGACCGAGAGCAAAGGCAAGTCTTTTTCAAATGCGAAGGGGAAAACTTCCTTCAGTTTGCAAGTAAAACTACATACATTTTATACTGTGTAGATTCCGATGTGAAGCAGAAGAAAGCAAGCAAGAAAACGGGATATGTCCGAGAAACGCGTTGCGCGAGGAAACAAAAGAGACGCGGGTTACAGAACACTGGGTAGGTGGCGAGCCATGGCTCAGCCCCGAGTCGAACGGGAGGTCTGCGATAGTTACTCGGCGTGATTTCAAAGTTGTGCAGTGCGCACCTCCCGCGACCGGGCCCTGCAGCGCAGTTTCTGTTCGGATAAAGGGGCTCGGGATGGGGTAGAAAGATGAGGAACAGATTGGGACGAGATGGGAGGTGGGTTTTGTGCAGATGGGGGTGCCAGCACCGCTTCATGGATCCCACCATCGAAGAGATTTATATAATCTGAGAGCCCGCCAATAACTAACGTCATGAGGCTGACGTTACCGCTGGATCATGCGCAGGTGCGCACCCCGCACTACCGAGCCCTAGAGCGATCTTGGGTCTCGGATTGGGATGCGTAGAGCATTCAAAATGCACCATGTTATGGCGATCAGTTGGCGATCAGCAGGTTTGTGAGAAATCCCTCGCTCCCACGATCCTCCATTCTACTCATTTATTCTCCATTCTTCATCAAGTCTCACTTCGATCTTCATTCTTTTATTATCCTCTTGTTCCAAATTCTTATTGTCCTTATTGTTCCAATCCTCTTGTTTATCATTTCGATCCATGTGTCTCACATGCCCTTTTCGTCTTTATTTCAAATTCCTTTTTGTATAAATACAGGCTTGAATCTCTAGGATACCTCGTTCAATCAACTTTGTCAGTAGTTGAGATTGAATCCCATCCTTGATTTCCTCGCTATCCTCTTCCCGATTATTTCGGCGTCCAATTCCATCCTCCCGTCTTCCTCTTTGGGATTCGGTTCTCACAAGGTTCGCGAACGCAAGCCAGAAATGGAGCAAGGAGACAGCCGCAGGGAATGGCGTCGCTCCATGGCGCATGTCCCAACTATCCGTGCAGATAAAAAATCGTGGATGCATCCACTTGTCTAGTACGCACGGACCGAATCCCTGATCGGCACGATGGCAGATCCCCGAGTTTAAACTCCGCGTAATGTTTCCACGATCACGAGAGCCTGTCTCTTTTCTCCGACCACCACGACAAACGGGTCCCGGTCTATGCTCTCCCGTATACTCTCCTTCCGCGTTCTGTCAACTCAGAGATTGTTTCCAGGACCTCTACTCCTTCGATTTATGAGCGGAACCCCGTCTCGGTCGTCCGGCCTCAAGCCTCGTCCCTGGTACGCCACACTCTACTGCTGTCCAGGACAGTCCAGCTCGCTCATGGTGACCCACTCCATGAAGCTGGAACTGTCCGTGCCGCTCCTTTTCACTCACCCCTTCAAATTTCAGCGACTAATTAAGCAATGCTTTGCAGGCGGCGTCCCAGGCCACGTCGCCGTTGAATGCCCAAAGCCTCTGGATCCCACGCGGATACGCCCAAAGGCGTGGTGCGTCCGGCCCTCTTTCCCCCTCCATGAGTCCACCTGATGTTGTTGCGCAGTCATCGATGCGGCTCGCCGGGCCATCTCTCGATGGAGTGCCCGGAGTCGAGCAAGCGCGGGAAGCGCAACGAGACGCCACGTTATGGGCTGCGGCCTGAGTGAGATGGTACGTGAGCGTATCCTACTTCTTATCCTAAGTCTCTGATACTCGAATGCGTCTTACAGTGGATATCTAAAACGCGTCCCAGTCCGGCTGTGGGCGCCCTGCCCCGGTATGACTTGCGTTGCATGCGTTATAACAATCTAGTAAATGCATTTGCCATGGGAAAAATGCAAATTGTATTATTCGTCTACGACTTCAATCTCACCGCCTCTGACGCCTCCATATGTCTATCTCCCTGAGCTGACAGCTTTCATTCAAACCACTCAACTCCTGCTGTTTCTCATCCCACCTGAGCCAGCCGATTTCGTTCTCAGTCGCCGATGTTCAACCTACCGAAGAAGGCCGTAACGCCTAGAATCCCGACGCGCGACTCCGCATTTCCCGACGCCCCCACCCCCGCGAATTGCGACGCATCCCTTGTCGCAATTTCGTGCCCATCCTCCCTCGTGTTCAATTCACTGCCCTAGGGCTACATCCGAGAAGGAGAAGGGCGGATGCCAACCATAAAGCGGGCCAGTGCTCATTCTGGCTGACAGGTGGAGTCGATGAGGCGCTCCGCCAGCCACGCCGCGTCCACGCCTGTTGCTTGTACATGCATTCACTCAATCTCCGGACTCAGGATTTCGAGCTCGCGCTCGAGCAGGCCGTCGTCGCTAATTTACCGTCTCCTCACCATTCTGCCCGTGGGGTTCCATGCGTCTTTTCCGTCAGCCTGCGGCCCCTACCAAGTTTTCGGCCCTTTCCTTCCCTTCTGCTGTCTCTAGACGCTCCGAGTCCCGGTCTCCCGCGGAATTGAAACGTTCCCCA
This sequence comes from Mycena vulgaris, assembly GCA_029204335.1. Lineage (NCBI taxonomy): Eukaryota > Fungi > Basidiomycota > Agaricomycetes > Agaricales > Mycenaceae > Mycena > Mycena vulgaris. Next base: position 6,576 of record JARGYA010001266.1, on the reverse strand, counting down.
CAGCACAACCACCAATAATCTGCGCTCCTGGACATTCTACTGCGGGGTCGAGCGCAGGACCTCACTCCCCTATTGCTCGTCCTTGTCATTGCTTCCAACATCCGCGGATGATGCATACTAGTAATAAACGACGTCCGTGCCTACGCAACAATCAATTCCTTGGCTCGTGCTTCACGCTTCGTAGATGAGTATGCGTCCCGGGCCCTGGAAAAAAGAGCGTGGATAAACCCAAGCTACGGCTCGGGCCCGAGTCGAACGGGCGGGGTCTGCAGCACCATAAATGATCGCTCTTTGGTTGAATGCAGATGCGCACCGCGCGCGACCGAGCCTTTTCTTCCTACTTTGGTCCCTCCCAGAAGTGTGATTCAATTAATCAGTCCAAATCGGGATCAGGCATGTAGTTCGTGCGTCCTGTGGCTGCCATTTGGTACCCTCCCACTGTTAGCAGACGCGCACCGCGTGCTACCGGGCCCTATAGGGTCATTTGGGTCCCCGGATAGGTGCGTTCGCCATGGAGTAGACGCAGGGAACTCAAGACCGGGCCGCTTGGGAACCAGATGGGAGTTTGATCCTAGTTCAAGTGGGGACCGGAGGCGCTCTTGATATTTGGAGAAAATTGGCGTGGCGGGAGGACGTACATGTTAGATCTGGATCTGAGCGCAGATTGGGTGAAAAGAACAAAAACAAAGCAGGGCAATGCAACGGCTTGGGCCCGAGCCGAACGGGATGATTCTGCCGGAAATGCGTTCCCAAATATTATGCGCAGATGCGCACCGCGCGCGACCAAGCCTTCATATACATGGCATTCCCGGTCTTTACCTCGCGGTAGCGAAATCACGCGTCGGTTGTGCTGTAGGAAATATTGCTCAAAAAAGCAGGTGGGTACACGCTGGGATGCGCGAACGAAAGTTGTGGCAGGAAACCTGTCCAAAATGAAAATCCTGGACCGGTTCGGCGTGGCTTGGGGCATAGCCAACCCTACATTGAAGCGGTAACTAGTAACCGCACTTTGGGGCTGTGGAGAATATCCGGCAGCTTTGAGCATGCGTTGTCAGTGGTTGTCAAAGTCCCCTCCAGTGTCTAGTAATAGTAGTAGAATCCAGTTCTAGATCTGCACTGCCGATTTCGCTCGTGGGGTTTGCATCGAAAAAACCAGACGTCGGCTGCATCGCGGGTCCTCAGTTCTATTGGCGTAGCTGTGACTCCGATGCTAGGTAATTCGCGGCTGCTCTCGGTCGCGGTGCACTCTTATATCTCACCACACTTGACCGCCTCCTTCATGTCAGGTTCCACTCTTTGGAATGGATTCACTCCCTCATTTAACTGGGACACCTGCCGCTTCGGGTCGCGGCCCAGGACATTTTCCTCTCTCTCCCTCTCCATTACCGGAGGTCCCATCAACTGGTGCTTCGGTGCCCACCGCCTCGTCCGTCACGTGAGCGTGCCCAGCTTCGCCTCGCGCCGCCGGTGCCTGATCGGCCCCTCGGCCTAGTAACGCCGGCGCGCAGTTTGTTCTTGGAGCAGGTGTGGACACACATCCCTGACCGCCTTCGTCACTGCACCCTCACTCCTTCTGATTCAATTTTTACGCAGAGCCGCATACCGTTCTCACTTGACTGGCCCGTGGACGCCTGCCCGCGCTGGGTATAATTCTATCAAATCCAGCTAGCTCCGATCGAGAATATACATATGCTGGGACTATTGTCCTCGCGTTCGGGATCTCTCCCTGGACCTGTACTACTGCTCAACCAAGAAATCCCCCACCGTATTGAGCTGAGTTTTGTGCAACACCAAATTTGCGGGGGAAATCATTGAGGAACCGCGTTGATCCATCTCAGGCCAAATCCGCGCTGCGTTGATGCAGAAATCTCATGTTCGATCTGGTATCAACCAGCTACAAGAAAGTGGATTGTCTTCTACCATTCGGAATACATTTTTGCAATGCTCCCGAGGCAATGAGGTGTGACGGTTGTACTTTACAGCTGTTTCCGAAAACCTTGAGACGCGCGCTTTATTTTCCCAGCGCCGAATTTTTTGATCGATGCTAAGGATTACCCGTTTGGGTGTTGCCGAGCCTAACCGAGGTCAGCCGAAGCGCCAGAATTGTCACTCCGCTCAGTTTTGTCTGGCCGCCCTTCGCGTCAACCGATGCGCCTTCCCTCACCTCTTTTGCAACTGGACTTTCCGGGCAGAGAGCATTGAGATTACATTGTGTGTGGACGCCGCAGAATTTTTGGCCGCTGGCAGATGTCTAAATATAGCTGATCCGACGCCAAATCTGGTAATCCTTAGCATCAATCAAAAAATTCGGCGCTGGCAAAATAAAGCGCGCGTCTCAAGGTTTTCGGAAACAGCTGTAAGATTCTGTCAGTAATGTCGGCAAGTGCCGGCGGGGGAGATACGGGCCGGGAATTGATCGTACATGGGGAGTGATGATTGATGTCATCAAATCCTCTCGTCTGCTCTCAGCGCCAGCAACAAGCAGCAACAGCGAGCTCTCAGTACTTAGTGCTGAGACTCCTGCGCTTTCCACTGCATGGACGGGCGGCGGCTCTTGTGATTGCTCGAGTCTGTTGCGACTCGGGCTCTCGGTTGTTCTTTTCAATCCTTGCCATCTAGACCCGACGCAGCAGGCGACGCTGCGCGACTTCAAGCAAGGCCCTCACGTTGCAAGACATCTTTTGGACTTCCCGACTTGGTTCCTTGCTTATTACTGGAAGTTTAAGACTACGGTGAACTGCACACTCAGCGAAATGTCAAACATGGCAAGCTCGACACGCCGAATACTCGTCGCTATCTCCGCGCGCCGCGTTCTTCCATTTCGTCGCTGCCGACCCGTTATATAATCCATTCCATCGGAATCCTGGACAACGGAGATCTGCTGTCTCTCCAATATGGCTCTTCTTGTCTTCGGCCGGGTTTGCACCGCTTCCCGCCGATCTCTCGCACCTGCCTACATCCTGTGGTGGTGGGCAATTCCAATTGATCGGCCGTGACGATCACGTGCAACGTCAATTGGAACCCGATCGATTTTCCTTGACCCACCACATATTCGCGTCGTCTGGCTATCAGTTCTCTCTCCATCCAAACGGGAAAAAAATCTAAATATTGTGTGTATCCTTAGGATGTATGTTCTCCAAATCTATATGTTTCCCTTAGCAATTGAGAGCAGCAGAGCCTGCCGACTCAACCCCTGGTAAATGTGAGTGAATGCACACTAACTCCGTCAGGTCATCAAATTGTGGAATAAAATCCCGAGAAAAAATCCTGAGCCCCGTGCATAGTCCCAGATGATTTCTCCCGGATTAGCCAGGTCAAATCGAAAGGTATTCCCATCAGCACACAAGATATAGGTTGGATCGCCTTGAATCGGCAGGAATCAAACAGGTGCAAATGATGGCAAGTTGGCGTCTCGCAACACGTTTTCCAGACTCAGGACGTCTGGGTTCGTCTAACTCATAGGTAGAAATATGTAATAAATGTATGAATGGATGCAATGATCGAAGGGATTTCCTGAATTCACACCCCTTCACTACAAACGCATGCATTTCATCACGAATTCAGCCGGTTCGGACACTTAAAGTTGGAAAAGCCAAAATCCCTTCGATCATTGCATCCATTCATATATTTACTACATATTTCTACCTATGAGTTAGACGAACGCAGACGTCCTGAGTCTGGAAAACGTGTTGGCAACATTGGGTCACTCAAGAGGGCCGGCAACCCGGCAACTAATGCGTGGGAACGGATTGATGGCCCGATGCATTGCCCACCACCACATCCTGAACCCCTTCGCGCGGCCGATCTCTCACTAGCAAGCAAACTTCAATGATCGCCGTTCAAATCGAGCGTCGATCATCCCTTGGCATGGGACTTGGCATCCTCTGCATTCCACCCACCTCGTGCTCGTTTACCACAGTAGGAGCGGCAGGAATATCGAGGCCCTCCATCCCAGCAAATCTCGCGGACCTCAGCGCTCTCAATGACCTCGGTCAATTGCACTGCAGCTTTGTGGTCCGGTGTAAATGTTGACGGCTACGCCGTGCGGCGTGCTGCGTATCTCGGCGTTCTCGGCCCTTCATGCTCTCAGGACATGCTTCCTCTGCAATTGCGTTGTGATCTGAGCGCGGGAGAAGGCACCCCTCCTTCCAACCCCGATTCTCGAACCCTTCTTTTCGATCGAGACCTCCAGGCCTCATCTGCCGGCCTTGTCCAGGTACCAGTAACACTACTCGGATTCCTCTCGCTACCAAACACTCTCGTTGTCCTGAATTCTCTACGTCCCGCCTCCTTGTTCCGAGAGCAGGAGATGACGCGTTTTCCATTTCGCGGAAATCATCCAGGAAGATTCGCACGCGATGGCCAGGATTAGAACCTGGACGTCTCATGACAACGACGGCACCTTCGTTCACCACTTCACGAACCTCTGTGTAGGGCTTGAAACATCGCATCCACTACGCCGAATTGTTCGACCAGCCTGGATGCTAACCCTCTCGGCCAGTTCATGAACGGCGCTGACCACGTAAAAACAGTCGGAAAATCTGCACTGAATTATTTCGTGCCTACTTCGAACCAACGCTGGCGCACGCCTGGATGTCTCGACTGGCGCGCGATCAAGAATTTCGATCGTGGTGTGCGACCTGATCCTTTTTCCTGAGTCAAAGACCTTGTCCCACTTCCATCCTATCGGAGCCTGTTTGAAGACCATTTATAAGACTTGTCGCACAGGCAGCACTGTTACCCCTCGTCGATCTTCCCTCTCCAGCCTACTATATTCACTGCCCTTGCTGAGGTACGTTCGTCGGGCATTGGAAATAACATCTCGTGCCGAACCTCACTCAGACGGCTCCCATTGCGCAAGCCATACCGTCGTCTCTTCCGATTTTACAGCACGTACAAGTATGTAGTTGAGCACATGTATAGCCTCGTTACTGACTCTGAACTGGCGCAGCAAATCCGAATCCCGGTAATAGTTGATCCCGTGGAGGGCCCAGGTGGGACGCCTCAGACGCCTGATCAACATCCGCCGCCGCTGGAAAAGCCCCCTCAATCCCGGTCCTGTGGCGAAGACGGTAATATTTTTTCCATTGTGGTATTCTGACGCTGACACAAACGTTCAAAGGATGACGACGAGAAAAATGCACAGCACATGGACCCCGCCCGCGGTAACCGAAGCAGGATCCCGCCGGCTTTGGAACCGAAGGTGCCCGATCCTTGCATCATTCAGATACTTACAATTGACGCCCGGTCATCTCAGGTCCATATCCTCCTGAGTCCGAGACAGTCCCCTGGGGTCCTATCGGTCGCGACGCACTTGTTCTAGCTGGAGGCGTCATGCTTTCGGTTATTGTGTGTCGTGTCATGACCTGTGAGTTGACGTCTCTGAAGGCTTCCCAGGCCGCTCGCGTGGAGGTGGCCACCGAGACGCGGAATTCTTTGGTGCGGGACGAGTACTTGGATGGGGGGTACATTCACTGCGGAAGTCAGAACGACTTCTATGATTCGGAACGCTGCGAAGCTGTACGTCACTTACCTCCTCTCGAGTACCTCCAATCTAATAAGAGACGCAGGCGTTGGGTAAATGGTGCAATCCGAAGCCCCGCACCCTGCTTAAAACCACGAACCTTGGGGAGGAGCTCCCATTTCATCCGGGCTCGACCAACCCAGCCGCTGCTGCGAAGCTAGGCGACACGGTGAAGATCTCGGGTAACCCTGACGTCGCGACAGCGCTCCCAAAAGACACGTATTTCCAGCTGAAAGGTACCAAGCCAATAGACGGAGTGACTTGGGACGCATGGACGAGGGAAGGGGGAACGGGTCCTCCGTTACGCCTTTCTGCCGCCGACGCCTTCAAGTTCTTGTCCGCATTAGGTGGGTCGCATTTACTTCGGCCAAATCACCCATGTCTAACTCCCCTAAGCCGACGTGGTCCCGATCGACAGTCCAGCGTTCGCAAAGGACATGATGATCAGATGCGGGGATATGATTTCGCCGCGGGTACTCAACGCCATGGCCTCGCCACTTCTGCATGGTACTATAAAAATGTCTGGCGATGATATTTCGGCGTATCATCGAAGGCAAGAAATCCGACCAGTCTAGGGACGCATTTACCGGAGAGTTTTTTTGGGTTCCTTGCCTTCCTGAGAGTCCCCACCTCCGGCAGGGCTGTAGTTCAGAGTTTGGCAACCTTACTCTGGAAATACCGCGAGCCACTTGTTATACGCCCTGTGAAGCGCGCCTGGAGCTGGGTGAAAAGCTGGTTTTGACTCAAAATCATGTATGGCTGATGTAGAATTCTATTCCTATTCCCCAAATGTCGTGAACAAGTCAATCGCTATGTCTAAACCACTCCATTCCCTGGGCTCGTCACCTGCCGACCCAGTCTGACCTTGGGAAACGTCTGCCGAGAAGCTCGGCAATGCTGATCACTGTGCCGACCGCAGTCAGCAGTGGTTTCGTTTGCGCCGGCAGTTCTGCCGAGCTGTGCCGACTGCCGGCCGCAAGAATGGCGGGGGTAGTCGAACATGGGGAGGTTACACCATATCGCAGGAAAGCAATCTGGTTCTCTGCCTTCCC
>JARGYA010001265.1:0-16157 GCA_029204335.1 Mycena vulgaris | reverse complement strand
CGCAATCCATGTCAGTGGCACTGCATATCCGTGAGCGAGCATCCTCGAGGATGTATGGCGCAGTCCAGCACTCACCTGCCCTTGCGCTCCGAGATGGGCAGCGCCGTAGGCTGGTCCCCCTCGTCTGTCGTGTCCGCAGTTCATAGCGTCTTTGTCCGTCCCTGTGAATCAGATAGTCAGCGCACATCCTCAACAGCCCATGCCACAGTCGACCCACCGCTTGGAGGGGGACCTTGCCGCGTCGCCCGCAGGCTTCTCCCACTGTTTTCCCATCTCTTCCGACAGCGCCCAGCCCGTGTCACACCTGTGGTAGTCCTGTTTCCTTCGCCATGGCGGCGCTGAATCCGCAGGCAGTGGCACGGTGCACGCACCCGAAATCGCGGCCGAAGCAGTGCGACCTGTGCGCCTTCACCATCGTCGTAAGGGCAGCGAAAGGGTCCGTCCCCTCATAGCAAAAGATGTAGGTGCATCCCGCGGCGCCCACACTGACTTTGGAAGGGCAGGAAGGGTCTTGGGTGGGCTTGATCGGTGGCGGCGGAGTCGGACACGGCAAATATCGAGGCGGAAGTTTTTTCTGTGGCTGGGGGGAGGGGGGGGGGAAGGAGCAGGGAGGTTCAAAGGCTCGCACATCGTCGGTATGTGCCAAAAACCATTGTTTCTCTTTAGGGCGGGGAATTGATGGTGATTCCTTTGTCAGATGTGGTGCTGAGACCTGTGCTTGGACGCCTTTCACCACTTCCTTTGTCCTAATTTTGAGTAATGAAACATCCTTTGACCCCCGGCGCTCCCACCGACAACTCCTGGCCGGTCAAAAATTCTTCGGCCAAATTCCAGCACGGACGAGGGCCGCAATCCCATCTGTCCTTAACTTGATGCACATTATCTGATCCCACACGAAGCATGCCTTGGGTGCCGTCACCAAAACCTACTCACTATGCAGTGTGCACACACTTGAGGCCCCTCCACTGACTCCCAGCATGGCAAACAGCCTTCCGGACGAGATTATATCTGAAATTCCTCTCCAGCATTGAAAGTCGCCGACGACGAGTTCTCCGATACCTCAGATATATCTCCCTTTTCCCAGTATCTGAATCTTCTTCTGCGTTTCTCCTCGTTTCCAAGGCGTGGCTACGCGTCGCCACTCCCCTGCTCTGTCACGTCGTCGTCCTTCGGTCCAAGGGACAAGCCCGTGCTCTCGATATCGCACTCAGCCAAAACCCGACCTCGGTCGATTCATCAAAAAGTTACGCGTTGAAGGGGGGTATGGCGCTCCTATGCTCAAAATCATTAAATCCGCACCGAACGTCACCGACCTGTTTGTTTCACTCAACGTTTGGTCTGCCGATAATGTCTCCGGACTTTGTCGCGGTCTGCCTTTGATGGATCCCACCCGCTTCGTTCTATATGATTCCCAATACCGCGGAATCCTCAATAAGAATTCCCAGCTTCTCCTCGATACTGTCAGCCAGTGCATAAAGCAATGGAAAACTCGTACGTTGAATTTGCTAAAGCTCGATAGAACTATTGAATGAGCCCGTTCCATGATTAGAACGTTTTCGAGTCACCTTATTCCAACATGTCGAACTACATGCCGCTGTCTATTGCATCAGCTTTGAGCAACGCTCCAAACCTCAAGATTCTCGTGATACAACGCTAATGTTTATTTCAGGACCATCCGAGCGCCTCCAGCTGGTAGCGAAAAGCATGTCGCTGCAGAGCATTCAATTCAAACGAACGACCGGCCGAAAATTTTCACCGGGATTCTATGCAGGATGCCATATAACTCATCCGAGCCTGCCAGGACTCTTCAAAATCCCGGACGACGAGTAATATTTCTGCTCTTCCGTTTCATAAGCATACTTACGGTTACAGTCCGACAATCTTCCCACCCAATCCAACGGATCCAAAACCTTCCTCTATTCAGTTCTCTACCACGTCCGTTACTGAGAATATTTGGAAACGCATCCTCTACTTCGCGATGGCGTTGGACGTCGAAAATAAGAAAGCTCGGCTTGGCATAGTTCTGGTCTCGAAGATGTTTGCGGTAAAATTAGTTCAAGTTTCTCTGGTGCAGCTGATTAATTGGTGGACCCAGAAACTGGCACTGCCCTATCTTTTTGAAACCTTCGTTTTCCGAACCTCCTACGCATTTGAGAGTTTCGCGGTCAGATCAGGTGCAAACTCGTCGATAGGCCCCCAAGTCCGAACTATCTATCTCGCCATCAACACCAAGCGCAACATTGAACTGCGTCCAATTCTTTCCCGGACCAAACTGGTCAATATAATAGGGCTTACTCACTTTAATATCACGCCGAAGGCTTTCAGTGACCTGGGCAAACTTGCTGGTCCGACTCTTGTTAGGTTGGAAGGGGTTGAAGTTGCGAAAGCGTCTAAAGTGGAGAAACCGTCTCTCTTTTCCCTCTTCCCGCACGTCCGTTCCCTATCCGCGGCGTTCAAACCCCCGTTCGATGCGACTCCCGCCTCCCTCCCTTCCGGCGCCCTAGCCAGTCTTGAGGAGCTCACACTTTCAAGCTTTGACGATTCACTTATGACTGTATTATCACACATGGAGTGCGTGGCATTTTAACCCTTCGTGTTGTTGCTGATGCTCTCCAAAGCTTGCTCGCCCTCCGCCATGCTACTTTTCCCAATCAGTATGCGGGCGTCGACTCATTTCTCGCTAAGCATGGCGGCAAGCTTCTGACTTTGACGGTATCCGTCCAGTGCACACCCCGCACGAAGCTCTTCGATATTTGTCCGTCAATAGTCGACCTTACTTTCAACAGCGGTAAGGATGTCGGTACTTTCTGTGGTTCGAACGGCTGCGCGACTCATGGCATATCTCAACCCAGGTCCCGCGCTCGCACAACTTTACTTCTGCCTCTAATCACATGGCGCTCGAGACGATAACATTCAAGACCGATCGCCGGCAGTAAGTCTAAGTTCAACCATCGAGGAGGTGCGATTTGATGCTCACCTTTTGTCAGGCGCGGAGTCGACAGGAAGTGGGCGACGCTCTTCCAGGGACTCAGCGTTCGTACATTTCCCGCTCTCCGACAGATTTCCGTTCCGTGCATCAGATGGCCGACTACAGAGTATATGCGCCGTTCTCTTTCTGCGCTGGGTTCGATTCTAATTTCTCAATGTTGGTGTCGCAGACATGATATATCGAAGAGCCTCTGGGTGAAATGGGCGGAGGGCCTGCTGGACAGCAACGTGAAGCTCGTCGATGGCAAGGGTGTCGGGTGGAGACGCAGGCTGAAAAAGTGATGTGGGTGTATAGTTCTATTTTCATGTGTATTGCACGACGACGGATTCAATTTCTCGAATTCCACGGAGTGGGGCCGTTTTGGTTTGTCTGACGGTTCAGCGCTCAGCGCTTACAAAGTGCCCGAACGTCGGTAATGATGAGCACATGTTGAATGTGTGTTGAACAAATGAGGGTTTAATTTCTCAAATTCCATTATGATTCCGTGATCTCGAGGGTTGAAAGGTGTGCGACATGAGAAAAGTTCAGAGTTCGTTAATTCCACCCCTAAGAAAACAAGTTCGATAGTTGTATCTATACAAGAGCGTGCCGGGGGCGCTTCGCCTCGGAGGTCGCTGCCGTCGGTGATTCCCGAGCGGAGTTTAAAAGGCTTCGGACAGGCTTAATCTTATAAAGAGAGAGAAGAGATTACAGTCCATGCCTCAAGCCGGCCCCGAGGTTCCATGTTAATGGGGTATGTTGATTTCGTAAACTCGACAGGTGTTCGACGAGAAAAGTTCGGGTGTAACGCAAGTTCGCTAATTCAACCAGAAAGAAACAAGTTCGCTAGCTGTATTTATAGTGTTTCCCCCAAGCATGCCCGGGAGTTCGGTGAGGTGCCAACTCTGAGTTCCTTTCGATGATTTTCTTCGGCCATTCGGTGTGTCTTGAAGTGCATGTGGAGCGGAGGAGGTCAGGGAGGAAAAGATGTTACCGCACATAAAACCCTTGAATCTGTTCGGAACAGAGAGAGTAAAATAATCGGATTTATCTGATCTATAATAATATGCGAATAGGTTCAGTGCATGAAATGGCGGCTTGATTGCGGTTGGATAGGATTTTGCAGGGCCATCAGAATGACCGGCATCAGGGACTATGAAAATTTCTCTGCAGGCGCCGTGGTATCGCCCTTTGTGTGTGCACGACAACCCGGCGAAATCGGGTTTGGAATTTGGATGGAGAAACGCGTGAGTGGTTTTTGAGCTGAAAGATAAGGTTGGATGGGGTTCACCACAAGGCCGGAGGCCTGGCTTAACCTTTGAGTTATGGCTGTAGACTTAAATGTGGGTCGCGGATGGGATGATATACGCCGCGGGAGGAGGTGTGAAAATTACGGCCGAGGAGGGAAAAGATGAGGAGGGAAGTACGGCACATCAAGCGGGCTACGGGACACGCACTTGCCATTAATTTTCGGGGGTGCGTTGATGAACGGGGAGGGGGGGGGGCTAGAGAGCGGCTGAGAGTGGATACGCGTGAGCATTTTTGAGTATTCGGGTGCTTTGCGGAGCAATCAACAGAGGCACGTATGTAATAAATTTAAGGTTACGATAGATCACCGCGATCGCATGCTCGAAGGGGGAAGTCGCTCGCGTCTCTAGAGGCGTCGCTAATTGGCACAACAGGGTGACGAAGTTGCCTCGCAAAGTGGCTGTGGCTGAAACTTTGAGAGACGCGGAACTTGAGAGAGGAGCGCGCCACAGTTGTGATTCTTTTAAGGAGACAGCCCAAGGTAATCAGGATTACAGACTAGTCCGTAACTGTGGACACGGTCTTGCTTCCAATCCGCTCTATCAATCCGCAGGGTTTCCGAGCCTGAGCTTGACCGTGACCTGAGTGCCAAATTGCCAATGCGGAATAATCCCAGTGACAGAGGGTTGCCGCCCGAGAAGACTCGAGTCCGAAGGTTAAAAGGAGAGTTGGCGAATCACAGAATTTGGAGTCGCTCTGTCGCATGAATCTCCCTGGAAAGTTCAAGCGCAAGAGGGACAACTTGAACTACCCAATCTGGCTGCGTCGAAAGTGGTGGTCACGCCGTGACAGTTCCCCATTTGGCCTGCGAATCGACTTGGACCAAACGTCGACCATGGACGACGAGGAGAGGCCGCCGTCGACTCCAGCTCGCGGTCAAGGAGCTCCCTCGTCGGCCCCCAGAAGATCTGCGCGAACCCGACGCGAAGGTCAGCCCGTCTATCTATTTTTTTTTTCACCCGTTTCAAAGCTCAATTTGTTGCTCCAGACCGTCCATCTGCGACGTCGAGCGGCGGCGGGGAAGCTAGTCAAAGTAGACCCGCTCTTCTGACCTTTCCACTTGTATTGAATGATTTCCAAGATACCTCCCGCACCCCGCGGACTCCCCGTCGGCCCGCGGCTTCTACAAGCGCTCATGCGCGCGCGCACTCCTCCTCAGGTAGAATTCTCAAGTGTCCCATATCATCCAATTTATTTCGATTATAGCTTCACCCCAGCGCAGGGAGTCCACCCCAATTTTCACACCCCGCGCACCCGCCGGCTCCCTCAGAGGTCGTGTCGCAAGGCCATCGCTACCCCCGCCTGAAATCGTACACCCTGAAGCCCTCTATAGCGAAGCAGAGTCCATAGACTTCCCCGAAGCAATCCTACCCGCCTATGACCCCACTGCATCGACGACAAGAAAAAAGCAATTGAGTAAAGCTATGGCGCAGGAACGGATCCGGCCCTGGAAAAGCCCAGTCAAGATCGACAGAGAACGGAAGGAGCGCGAGGAACGAGGTACGAAGATTTATATGCTCATGCGCCTGTATGTTTACGCGACTTGCAGAACGACGAGAGGCTCAGCGAAAAAGTACATCTCAATGATATTTTTCTTTTCCTCTCTGACCGTGTTCCACAGGCCGCCGCCGCCCCGCCCCTGGCCAGGAAGTCTTTGACGAAGACGGCCTCCCCTGCGCACCCGCTACACCAGCTCGTGCGTTCCCACTACGATTTCAATTTCTAGTCCCGCTCACGTCTCCAACAGCGCGGCGCCGCGCAAATACAACACCCAGCTCGGAAATCATCGAAATACAATCGACGGACGATGAAAATCCCACGCCGACGCGCCCCACTCCACATAAACGCAAACCTAGACAGCCCCCCCGAATACGGACCGGTTCGGGCAACGTTATCGAACTCGAAACGACGACCGCGGAAGAAGATGCCGGACCTGCCACGCCAACAAACGATGAACCCCCCTCCACGCGCCGTTCGACTTCGACACTCAAACGCAAGCGTCCAACTGACAAGAAACGGCTGCCTCCCCGGAAACGGGCCCGTGCGGATTCGGTCGACGAGGTCGGGGCGAGCGCGAATGGCGAAGGCGACCTCGGACGACCTGGGACACCACCGCCGCTCACAGACGCGGAGGACTTCCTGGGCGCTAGCGGCGACGTCGAGATGGGTGGGGACCAGGCTTTCGACGAGATGGGTACGGTCGACCTCATTGAAGAAACCACGATGTTCGCCGAGCCAGCGCCAAAGGCGGAGGTTGTCCCCAATCCCGAACCAACGCCGTGTGAGCCTGAGCAACGGGGCGTGTCGCTGGGCCCGGAGAATGTGGATCCTACGGGCGGCCAGGACTGGTTCAACGTACCGCCGGAGACGGAGGAAAGCCGTCTTACGGCCAGCCTCCTTTTCGACGAAGCGCTAGCCCTCATCGCGCAGGAAGATGCCACCAACTCGCCGGCCGATACAGCTCCCACGTCGTCGGCGGACACTGGGGCAGCTGATCCAGCACTCACGGCGCAAATTTCTCCCCCCCTACGAGGTCCCGGCGTCCCATCTTCCCCCGTTCCTACTGGTCCTACTTTCCCTACATCCCCGGCTTCAGCGCCGGCTCGCCGCTCGCCCGCGCCTCATCCTTCCATCTCAGCCCCTTCGCGGCCGATAATTTCGTCGCCTCTGCGTCCAAGTTCCGCTGCCGCCTCGCCTTCAGCGCCCCCTCGGCGGCCGGCTGCGCCTCATCCGTCCTTGTCCGCCCCTCCGCGCCCAGCAAGGCCGGTTCTAGCGCCAACTAGCGGGTCGTTCTACGAACGTCAATTGAGGTTGTTTGACCGAGCGGGGCGGAATGGTGCTGTATTGCGTCCAGCGGTCAGAGCGCCGCCAGCGATGGTGGGAGCGAAACACGCTGATGGGCGGGAGGAGCGAGAGTCGGGGCGGAGCGAACAAGAGCGGGAAGGTGGGGACACGGGCAGGGGCGCGCGTGTAGGCCTGGGTGCGGAGGGAGCCGTGACGGGGCGCGGTGTGGGTGTTGTGATGAAAGCAGAGGAGACGGGGGGAGAGGCCGAGCAGCTGCCGGCGGAATCTGTGGTTGTGGGGACAGAGGACGGTTACACCCTCTCGTCCGAGACGGACATCATCATGGAAGACCCGCAATCACCTCCAGGCGAGTCGAGACCCGCTCCGCAATCACCTCCCAGCCAGTCGATAACCGCTCCGCCAACTCCGCCGCCGCCGCGCACGGAAGCGAAACCTCCGGACACGGTACCGAATTCACAGGCGCCAACCTCAATGGAGTACACGCCGCCGCTGTCGCCCACAAGCGACTCGACCCTTGGCGCATCGCCGCCGACGTTGTATGTTACCCCCGGGACCCTCCCTCTCCCCCTCCCCGTCGCCGCTTCGGTGGTCAAGCAGGTGGACGACGAGGACTTCGATTTCGATTTCAACGACCTTGGTGGGCTTCAATATCCCTCCAAGCCTGAGTCCTAGCGTGTTCTGTGTTTTGTGTACGTAGATGTTTGTTGGGCTTTCACCGTATTCAGTGCTGTTGCTGCCGTTCCGTATATAGCCAAATATTAGATTGTATTATAGCGATGTGTCCACAAAGAACAAGACTTCAGTGTACGATAGCACAAGGAACGTAAATTACAGCGACGCTGGGTGTATAACAAGATGTTCAGTTTCCCAAGGTTTTCCGAGTCCTCTAATTTTGATGGTAGGGTACATTACATATGCGATGGCGATTATTTCTAGGTCCGTGATGGTAAGTTAATGGGATGGTCTAATCATCGACTTCTATTGACAGCGTAAGTCTGTCGTAGCAGACCCTTCCAACGGCCTCTGCGTCTATCGGGATAGAGTTCCCTGCGGACTTTGTGAGCTCAGGCGAAGGAGAAAAACACGCCAGATCCACCTTGGAAGCCTTCGGGGTAGAGATTGGGCGGGGTATTGGGACTGGTGAAGGATCTGTTTCGGTTTGTTGATCAGCTACGCATTCACAATGACAAGGGAAACGGCGAACTGTGCTCCCCAGAACCCGTAGTGCGTGATGCCGAGCGCGCGCGCGGTGTACTCGTAGTCGTGCGCGAAACCGCCGGGGTAGAAGAACTCCGTAACGGTGGCGCGCGGGTTGGGGTGCATCCAGATGAGATTCGTTAGACCGTTGCCGTGAACGCCCATCATGATCTAGGCTTGGATTAGGGCAATGGAGGGCAATGGAAAATGAGGACTAACCGTGGTGCGAACAGCGAGCTGGATTTGGTCCGCTCTGCTCAGCTTCTCCATGAGAGCGATGTTCACCTCCCAGCCATGCTCGTCCCGGCGCCTGTAGAGCTCTCTCACCAGTTTCTCGTGATCCTCTTTGATCAGGAGACGCCGACCCCAGGTCTGCCGAGAAATGTATGTGATGACGGGTTTGCTGGTCGTTGAGCTTCCGTCCTCAATGTCCATGCCCGCGAATTGAACTACGTTGTTCCGAATCGTCTGCCACCAGTTCACGCTGCCGGGGAGAGCGAACGGCACGGCGGCCGTGCGCTGGTAGCGATGGAAGTTGTAGGCGCGCATTGCAGCGGAGCGATCGGCAAGCACGACGCGGTCGAAGACGAAGGCGACGCCCATTTTGGTGCGGTCGTCCCAGTCGTCGATGAACTCCATGGTGAGGCCCGGGAAAGAGGAACGGACGACCCATTGGTTCATGTTCGCGTAGTCGCGCCAGTGAAACGCGTCGAGGCGGTTGAACAACATCCGGCGGGGCGGGGGGAGGGTCGTGGTTCCATCGGCGGGAATCGAGGGATCCAGTGAAGAGTACGTTCGCCAAAAGCCGAACCACAGCTCCGCGGACCAATGGTAGTAATGCTGCATACTGGAACGGTATTCAGAGTGGACCACGACATAATTGCGCTCCACTTACAATTGAAAATGGTCGTTCACAAAGTACTACGGCACCCGTCAGATTTCGGACACAGCCACAACTGAGGGAACGCACCGTAACACCGTCAATGATGGACGCGCCAGTTCCAAAGAGCTCCTTTGCCTCAGCGGTGCTGATTATCCGGATGTCCTCGTCCCCGGGCAGTCGGGAGTCTTCCGCTTCTTTCCCGGGCAGGATCTTTATCCCTTTCGAATACATGCTCGCCGTATCGGGCACAGAGTCTGGGTCATCCGTGACGACGTATACGACGCCCTTGAAGATGTACAGCCTATCAATTATGGACCAACCTGGACATAGGGTTAACGATATTCCTCGCAAGAACGGAGACGTATGACCTGGCACATTGGCGATGATTTTTGTTTCGGGCACTGCCTCGTCGCCCCATGTGAGACGGGTGTCGTAAACTTGCGGAATCTTTTCTTGAAGTGTGCTAACTTCGGAGGGGTAGTGGGATGAAGGTGGCAATACTGGAGCAGCGATGCGGTAGTTGTGCACCCGGGAGTTTGAATAATAGAGGATTCCAAGAAGAAGCACCAGCACCAGCCCGATTTCACGTCGATTTGGCGGCGCGGGCGCCATTCCGACAGCGAGGGGACAAGGCGAGAATTGATCACGTGCCAGTCTCTTTGAAACTTATCTCCGCTCTTCTCCGCTAGTCTCCGCTTGTCGACGTCGCATTCTGTCGCTGTCTGGCTTTCTCTGGCGCAAATGGCGTGAAGGGGACATACTCAATCTGAAGAAATACCAGCGACCATATCCGAGGAGGCTCTGATTTACTTGCTTGCTGTTGCTGACGTTGGGTGGAGAAGAGAATCCATCATTCATTCTGAGTCTCGAGATGCCGCGCCATCTGTCCTTTCCTGCCTTTATAACCTCTGCGCCTGTTTTTCACACGTCTAATTAAAATTACGAGACCTCTCCTGCTTTGGCAGTTGACAGTGCTATCTTCAGACCTCTGCGGGCATATCTCGGCGGCAGTGTGCACCCGTTAGGCATTTTATAGTGGTCTCGACATGCATCAAGTCGTCCTATCTCCTACCTTGTTTCTCCACTATGGGGCTTGCCCCGCCGTCCAAACGCGAGATTCTTCTGTGCTGCGTTCTGCTGTTCGGGCTCTACTTGATTTTTGTCCCGGAGGCGCACCAGCAGTTTGTTTCTGTCCCTGCGCCAGTATCTCCTCCTCCGAGCCGTCCGAAGACCCCCAACACTTCTGTCGTGCAGGAGGGCTACGAGACTAGATTGAGCTGGGCTACTTCCCAGGTCCCAGAAACGAGAATCATTGCCCATGTACCGGGTCCGTACCTGGCGGATAACCTCTTCAAAAGCTTATCAGCTGATATTCGCAGGCTGGTCCATCATTGACCGACTGTATATCTATAAAGGAGTGGTGTATATTGTGTCGAACAAACCCGAGGAGATTCCCGACCTAGCCGAGATATATTCGAAAGGAGTGGACATTGAAGTCGGTGAGGAAGCGGAAAATGCCCGGCTGCCCGACGAGAAGGATATACGAATAGTCAGCACCGCCGAGGCCAGAGCCTTGTTTGGAACGGGGGCCCAAATCCTGGACGGCGTAACGGTTCGTCAGCTTGTCTTTCTCCATCGAGCTCGAGCCAACCCTCTGTCCAGTACTTTGTAAATGATCCTACCCAATTGTGAGTGACTGGTGCCGTCCCGCACGCTCAAGTCTGATTTGCCCAGTGTGCGCCACTACTACCACTGGGCGGCGGAGCTGTGGTTCGGCTTCTGGCGGGCGTACTCGAGCTTGGATCCGACAATCTCGGCGTCGGGGAACACCACCCTACCCCCGCCGCGGCGGATGCTCTTCAACCGCCTCGACGCGTTCCGCTGGCGGGACTACTCGACGATGAACCAGTGGGTCGTGCGCTCGACCGCGCCGGGCCTCACGATGGAGTTCATCGACGACTGGGACGACCGCACCAAGATGGGCGTGCCCTTTGTCCTCGAGCGCGTCGTGCTCGCGGACCGCTCCGCGGCGATGCCGGCGCTCAACTACCAGCGCTACCAGCGCACCGCCGCGACGGCGTTCGGCCTGCCCGGCAGCGCGTACTGGTGGATGACCATCCGCAACAACGTCGTGCAGTTCGCGGGGCTGGACCCCGCGGAGGGCGCGGGGACGCGGCGCCGCCCCGTCATCACGTACATCTCGCGCCAGGAGTGGGGCCGCCGGATGCTCGTGCAGGCGGACCACGAGCGGCTCGTGCGCGCGCTGCGCAGGCTCGAGGTGACGCACGGGTACGAGGTGCACGTCGTCGTCCCGGAGAAGATGACGCGGCTGCAGCAGCTGCAGCTGGCCGCGCGCACCACGGTGCGTCCTCTTCCCTCGTCGATCTCTTTGTTCTAAGCGCACGGCAGATACTCATGGGCGTCCATGGGAATGGCTTGACCAGTCTGTTGTGGATGACGCCGAATCCGCGCTCGACCGTTATGGAGTTCTTCTACCCGGGCGGGTTCGCGCACGACTACGAGTACACGACGAGGAGTCTGGGGATGACGCACTACGGCTTTTGGGATGGCCAGTAGGTACTTTTCTTTGAATCTTGGAGATGTTGCTCATCCATTCTGCAGGGCGTTCACGAGCCCGGATATACCGCTACCGTCATATCCCGAGGGTTTCCAAGGTTTGTCACCTCTTGTTATGAATTACCGATGCTAATTCCGCAGGGAACTCCATTCCCCTGGATGGAGAGGCCGTAGCAGCGCTCTGTATACAGCGGCTGGAGCTTGAGGGAGAAATCGACGAGGGGTAGTCCAACCGTAATTGTAATTTAGTAGACATCATATACACGACACCTTGGAGTTAAGCACCGAGATCCCATCGGCTGAAGAGTTGTACAAATATATTGAGGTCTACCCACATTAAACGGTCCTTCTGTCTGTCATGGTTCGTACAATACACCCTGTGCCGGCGACCTCCGTCAACTATCAAGAGATCCATTAGCACGAGTAGATGGAGGACTGAGAATCCGACCTTCTCGTGCCATCCCAACAAGACGCTCCCGCTGATATCGCCCCAGCCCGGCATCGCCATACCTTTGTAGAGGTACTTCATGAGAGTGTCCTGGCCATCCTGAGAGAGCGCCTTGATGACGGCGGGGATTTCGGTGGATTTGGTCGTGTTCAGGATCGTCAAGAGCGATTGGAGGGTGACGGTCTGCGAGAACGGTGGGTTGCTGCGCAGACCACAGGATGCGCGGCGCGTACCTTTGCTTCTTCTACGTTGGGCCCGTATGGCGCATTCTCCAGGACTATATTCAGTGCCCCTACAACATCGCTCCTGGAGTCGATTAGGCACAACCAAGGGCCAGGTGGATGTGGTCACCTTGCGAGCGCGCTACGAACTGCATTTTGGCGCTGTTTGGCATCGTCCAAGACCTGTGCGGGGTCACGGGGGTCGGCGTCGAAGAGCTCCTCTTCCTGGAGGACGTCCTCGTCGTAGGCGTCGATGTCGATCTTGCGGAACGCGGTGTCCATGATGAGGGAGTGTTTACGCGTGTTGCTGCTGACCCGATTTGGCGAGGTCCCAATTAGGTTATGCGAGTGCCTAATTTGGACGAGTTCAAATTTTTGAGAAATGCCCGAGTTTGCCGCGAAAATGTCAGTCGCAAATTCCAACAAATATATGCAAAATGTCAGCCGCCCGGGAGTATAAATTTGGGGCCACCCATCCCTTTTCGGCAGTTCGCTCCTTGCTCTTGACCACCACCATCTCTATAACCTCATCCATTCTTTTACCAACACCATGGTCGCACTCCAGCCCCGCTTCCTCCTACTCCTCGGCCTCTGTGTCGTTGCCTCCTCCTCCGCCATGTCCATCCCCCCCGCCCACGCCCACGACGTGAGTATCGCCGTTTAGCGTTGCCCGCCGTTGCTCATTTTGCTCGCTTAGGCCGTCCTTGTCGACCGCTCGACACACGCCCTCCCCGCCCACGTCCCTGCGGTCCCCCACGTCCTGCGCAACACGCCCGAGATCCCCAAGGCCCTTCAGTCGACCCCCCTCGTAAGTCTCATTTGGCGTTGGCGATATAAACATCGCTCACTAACTTACGTCCTATAGAAGGTCGTGAAGCGTCCTGGGGTGTCTTTGCCCATCTCGCCCAAGACAGACAAGCGTTCCGCTCCCGCCACGCCCGCGCTCCCTGTCAAGCTTCCTCTCCCGAAGCTTCCTCTTCCGCGGTCGGAGCATGCCACGCCTGTGCTCCCTGTCAAGCTCCCTCTCCCGAAGCTTCCCCTCCCGAGGTCGAACGAGCATGCATCGCCTGCGCTCCCTGTCAAGCTCCCCCTTCCGAAGATCGAGAAACGCTCTGCGCCCGCGGCGCCCGCCCTTCCTGCGAAGCTCCCTGCTCTCCCAAAACTTCCGCGGTCGGACGAGCATGTCGCTTCCGCCGTCCATGCGCTCCCTGTGAAGCTCCCGAAGATCGACAAGCGCTCTGCGCCCGCCACGCCCGTACTTCCTGTGAAACTCCCTCTCCCGAAGCTTCCCCTCCTGAGGTCGGAGCATGTCGCGCCTGCGCTCCCCGTCAAGCTCCCTTTCCCGAAGATCGACAAGCGTTCCGCTCCCGCCACGCCCGCGCTTCCTGTCAAGCTTCCTCTCCCGAAGCTTCCCCTCCCGAGGTCGGAGCATGCCACGCCTGCGCTCCCCGTCAAGCTCCCTCTCCCGAAGATCGACAAGCGTTCCGCTCCCGCCACGCCTGCGCTTCCTGTTAAACTTCCTCTCCCGAAACTTCCTCTTCCGAGGTCGGAGCATGCCACGCCTGCGCTCCCCGTCAAGCTCCCTCTCCCGAAGCTTCCCCTTCCGAGGTCGGAGCATGCCGCGCCTGCGCTCCCCGTCAAGCTCCCTCTCCCGGAGATTGACAAGCGTTCCGCTCCTGCCGCGCCCGCGCTTCCTGTCAAGCTCCCTCTCCCGAAGATTGACAAGCGTGGCCTGCCCGCCCCGCCTGCGCTCCCTCAGGGCGTCGGCCTACCTTTCCCCAAGGTGGACAAGCGATCCGCACCCGCCGCGCCGCTACTCCCTCTTCCCAAGAACGAAGCTAATCCAGCGGTCCTCATGTCCAAGGTCCCGAAGACGGGCAAGCGCGGAGAACATGGGCTCCCCGTCAAGCTTCCCAAGGCTCCGATTCCCCTTTCCACGCCTCACATACGGTCCGAGGACGAACGTCAAGCCACTCCCAATATTCCCGAGCCCGTAGAACACGCTCCCGTCGTCTGCCCGCATTTCTCTCAACGCCAGGTCAGCCACAATGTTCCCGAGCCGGTTGAACACGCTCCCGTCGTCCGTCCGCATTTCTCTCGGAAATTAGCAGATTCAGCTGTTACTACTTACGACGTAGTCACCGGAGCCTCAGCTGGCCACGACGACATTGGATCCACGGACACAGTCGTCAACACGCCCTCGTTCCTGAAGGTCGTCGATCACAACCCCGCCCCTCTTGCCCAGACCGACTCGCAAAAGCACCAGGATGGCTACACGGTGGACGACACCGCTATTGCTGGCATAACCAAGGACACGACATGGCGAGGTCAGATCTTCCACGGCCACACCGAGACCCTTCCAAGCGGCAAGATGAAGCAAGACGAGGTTATCCTTGGGGGCGTCGGAAATCTGCACTCGGAGACGCAGCCGAGGGGGATTCTGCCAGTCGGCAAACACCACCATTCCGAGGGCGCAAAGCACACTACGGAAGACGAGGTTTACAGCACGCCCTTTGGCGAGACTATCCACGAGCATAAGGAGACGGAGAAGAGGGACCACGAGCACCACTGGGATCACCACGACCACCACGACTGGGAACACCACGACCACCACGACTGGGAGCACCACGACCACCACGGCAGTCCCCCTCCTCACCACTCGCACTCGCACGCGCACTCGCACTCGCACGCGCACTCGCACTCGCACGCACACATCCATGAGGGGCCCGAGCGAAACTAGTGTTCCTTCCGCGGCGTGTTCTGTATTCTTAGTCTTTCGTTCTGTATCTTTCTCTTTGGGCGTCGTGGTGAATACATGGATTTGGCTTGGATTTTTGTTCACTGAGAGTAAGCTTGAGCGACATTGAGAGTATCGGCTTGGAAGCAGCCGAATGACATTTCTCGTACGGGGTTTGCGAAGATGGAAAGTAGGATGTCCTGTTTTTCTTTGCGCATGGATCATAGACAAGACACGTAAGGCTCACAATATTTTCCCAATGCTCTCCACAATATCCGTCGAGTCGCGTGGCTAAGTATCTGGCCGCCTGTTGCGGGACGTCCGCCGTCCATATCTGGGTCGATAACTTCTCGATGCACCATTTCCTTTCAGCTCTTCGACTTTTTCTAGAGCCAGAGCTCAGACCGGAGGACCTCAGCGGGTAGAATTTTAGGCAGAGTGCTAGAATTGTCGCCGATGCCGCATAATGAGGTGAAAGACGGAGGCAAAAGAGAAGCGTCACGTCGAACATTTTGTGACTCTTCGCGTTGACCACAATGTCCCCAGACAGCCCCAGACGTCTAGACCATGCAAATTCAAGAGGTTGCCTCCTAAGTAGCACCTCACTATCGCTTTGGCCGTTCTATTTGGGAGGGGTTGGAGCAACCGGCGGCCCGTCGCTATCAACCTGGTGATCTTTCTTCATGAAGAAGTTTGACGCGGAAGTACTCCATAGACCTGCTTCCATATGACACCAGATAGGTCGAGCGGGACTGCAGCTGTGTTCTCTACACCCAATGCGTCTTTTTGGTGCAGTTCTGGTGGCTGCGTCGGTGGCGGGCCTCTCTGCAAAAACCTTCGTCGGAATCCCCACTTTTGACTTTAATGTCACCTCTACCGCCCAATTCTCGCTATCCAGCGTCACCCGCGTGCTCGTCGACACGCGTTACCAGGATGCCGTCGATCTGAACGGAAAGACGCTGATTCCCCCGACGTTACTTGCTTTTGGGCAGACGTTTGCGTCCGACCTCGTT
>JARGYA010001264.1:0-16297 GCA_029204335.1 Mycena vulgaris | reverse complement strand
CAAACAACAAAGCCCCATCTCGACTGAAAGAGATCATAGATCCCTCCATGAGAATAGAGTAACGGTGGATTCGAGACAGATATGTGGTAGAGATGAGATTATGAGACAACATTGGAACATATAGGACATTTGAAAGAACAATAGGTCGGCTCTCACGTCCATTCACAAGTGGCCTCAGCATTATATCTCCCACCAACTCGGAGTAAACAACAACTCCATTTGCAAGTTGAATTGGAACTTTATGTGGACGAGCATTCAACATAAACTCAAGGCAAAAAGTCATATGTGAAGTAGCTCCAGAATCCGGTTTCCATTCTCTGTTTGCAACAAGTGAAGTTGAGTGGGATACAATGCTTGCATTGGAGGCCACATGCATGAAAGACGCTGCAGCTGCACGCTTTTTGGGGTTTCTCTTTGCAACAAGCTCCAGGAACTGGGCACACTGCAAAAGAGTATGATTGGCCCCACACAGTGCACATGAAAATGCAGGTGTTGCAGTGCAGCTGCTAGAGCAGCAGAGGATGAGGGCGACTGAGAGAGACGAGATGCAGGCTGTCCCATAGGCTATGCACCTAGGAGTTGTGGTTGTAGAAGATGTAGGTAAAAAACAGATATGTAGGTTGGTAGGTGCAAAGACTAATGCTAATGAACACCCAGTTGTAAGGCACTTAGGCCCTATCCCAGAATCACAGGGTTGACTACCTGGATGTTTTCCTGGTGGAATTAAAGACTACCTCTCAAAGAGGGTTTGTCCCAAACAGTTGGTGCTCCTATATACAAAGAGGAACACACACACAAGCAGGGCAAGACAAGGATGCAAGAATGCGAAGCAGGAATGCAGAGGATGAGTACCCCCAGATGATAGACTTAGATGATAAGCCCGGGGCCCATAACCTGTTAGAACAGGCAGCACAGAGGTCTGAAGTCAACAGTGAGAACTCTTGTTGCATTGGCAAGGAAAGGAAGTAAGTACTAACCTGAAGTCAACAGTGAGAACTGAGGACTCCAGGACTACACTAGCCTACTTATATATGTATTGTAGGTGTGTGGGAACAGGATGAGTAATGTGAGTAATGAGGATGAGTAATGCTCAGTAAGCTGCTCAGTCAGCTGCTCAGTCAGCTGATAAGTCAGCTGATCAGTCAGCATTGGTAAGTACAACTACATAAGTAAGGATCAAACCGGATCAAATAGGTAAGCAGGAATGCGAGAATGTCACAGTCCACACTGCGGGCAAGTGCCATGACCGTGTGTTCATGGCATTTGATTGGCAGGGGACCGACACTTGTCATGGCGTTGGCCAGGCATCACACAAACTTCTTTGTTCCTTTGTCAGCGTGGGAACTTACACAGCTTGATATTGGTAATCAATGGGCGATCATTTCGACCTTCGCAGCCTCAAATTTCCGTTGTTCTTTTGCAGTCGCCAGGTCAGAAATGATGTTGTTCTTCCCGTAGCTTAATCGGAAAAAGGCTCTAGGTTGTTATTGATTTTTCTTACCACTCCGTGAGGGGCAGCCAATTTCCGGTCCCCAGGGCTCAAGCCACACTTGAAACAATTTCATCGTACAGCAGGGGGTAGGGGAGAGAAAGACCTGTAAATTTTACCTTGGGGGCCCCACGCTTCCCTGATCTTGTTCGTGGTGGGACAACAGCCATTGAGTTGTGGATAGGATGAGACAAGGAATTAAGGTGCCGTTCAAACCAGAACACTGGGCCTTTCCACGCTGACAAAGGAACAAAGAAATTTGTGCAATGCCTGGCCAACGCCATGGCAAGTGTCTGTCCTCCGCCGATCAAATACCATGAACCCACGGTCATGGCACTTGCCTGCAGTGCCAGTCACAGACTCCAACACAAAATGGACCCCTTGGTCGCGCAGTGCATCCATCGGGAGCCCATCAAGATCCAAGAAGGGAATGCAGTGGGAGGGCGACAGATGCCGCCCCACATGGAGGCAGGACCGCGGCAGGCATGGAACATCGAAGTAAGAGGAGCCGCGATGTACCCAAATAACATTGTATCAGGGGAGCGCCCCTTTAACCCTGGATGCTATGGCTGTGGAAACACGGAACACCGAATCAGTAACTGCGAAGCCATCATGAATCTATCGGAAAGAGGAGTTATTCGACGAAATCCTGAGACTCAGCGGTATACCATGAGAAACGGGGCACCTATTATACGTCAACGAGATGAGTCTTTAGCTCAAGCGGCGGAGCGATTGGGCAGACCGGTGAGCATGTTCTGGGCACAGGGCCCAATCTTGCAAGATGTTGGCACACCCATGGAGAAACAAGGGATGGGGTACTATTGGAACAGTAAAAGACGACAGCAACACCAGGAACTTACCGAAGAAGAGACGGATTCCGAGGGATCCGACGAAGGATCCGAGGCAGAGGAGAGTGGGGAGGAGTATCAAGAAAAAGATTCGACATGGGAAGATGCAGATAGCGACCCTGAGGAAGATGGAGAATTTCAAGAGGATGAGAATAGAGTTGAGCCAGACGAGGACATATGGGAGGGAGCCGAGGACGAGTCAGAAGAAGATGAGACAGGATACCATACATTTCAGGTATGGACGCCGCCTACGTCGCCGCGACGTGCCTCCCAGGCAGTGCTGGAAGCTGAACGTACGGTGCCATCGACCCGAGTAGCGCGGAAATCGGTATTCGATGGGGTCCTTATGCCCCCAATGAAAACACGGACTTCAGCAAAACCCTCAGGAGTAACACCAACATCAGGAAAAAGCCGGGCACCTGAAGAGGAAAAGTCAAAGGGCTTAACGCCAAAGCCCCGGAGCAGGGCAAGATGGGAAAACCTGTTCGGGAGAAGACTCCGAGCACGCCACACAAAGTCAGCATGAATGATCTTCCCGAACAGCGACCCTTTGATGCACGAAAGGTATGTCTACAGGCCCCGGAGGGTTTTGAGGACGTTGAGATGGAGGATCTTTCAGGGAGGAAAAAAGAACGAAGGAGAATCCAGTGCCTCCTGACCAGAACTTACCCGCACACTCGCCGTTACAGCGGCGAATACCCAGGATGGACTTGGGGAAAAACAGCGATACCGAAGGGGTAAAAACCCTCGCCAGGGATATCGGACGGAGTACGGCAAGCATACAAACGCTGCATGAGCGCAGCAGTAACAACAACCGTCGGAGAAATGCTGAGTGCCTCGAAAGAATTGCGGACTTTACAGCTGTTTGCATTGAGGATGGCAGTAACCAAATCTTCGCAAATAAGAGCAAATTGATCCCGCTTCCTCTTCGCCTCATTCCTCACTCATTTCTTGACCGGCCGACTCATCCTTAGGTGCGTTCGGAGCGCATTCAACAGGCCGCTTCTAACCGTACCAATCTCGAACACACAGCCTTCCTTTCAATTTTGACTGTTTTCGGTGTGGATCGGCTGAGTCGCCCGCTTGTCGCGTCTCCTCCGTGCGCAATTCTCAGTGGATTTGGCTGGTTCTGGGTGTGTCAGGCAGCGTTTTGACGGGGCTATCTATCTATAGTAATCCCCTGCTTCACTTCACAGTCCTAAGTTTCCTCAAATTCGGCTCTGCTTTCGCGCTCTGTCGCTCGTCGCGTCTCTTCTGTCCGCAATTCAGCTTCGATTTTGCTGAGATCAGGTGCGTCTCAAAGCTCGTTCCCAGGGCCTTCTGGCCATACTAATTATGTCTCTCCTCTTTCCAGAACCTACCTTGAGCATCGTAAACTACCCCTAACTGCCTCTCTGTGATTCTATCCATCCTTTGTGTGCGCTCAGTGTACATCACCATTTCCATGGCTCTTATTGACATGTATTCTATAGCTATGGGTTTCCGGAAAATAAGCCGAGATGTAAAAGTCGCCGCAATCAGTCTCTATGAGCACGGCCAACTGCCTCTGCGCGATATTCTCAACTGTGTCGGCTTCTCTGAGCGTACCTTCTATCGTGTCCTATTTCTTTGGAGAACTACAGGAGATGTTGTCTCCCACAAAACAAACCTAGGACGTTCTCGACTACTACACATTGATGACCTCGAATACCTCCTTTGTCTCGTTCGACACAGCCCCGACTGGTTTCTAGATGAATTACTCAGACTACTCAAAACTAATCGCTTTATATCGGTTCACTATACCACTATTCATCGAGAACTCGTACGCGCCGGAATCTCAAGAAAAAAACTCAAAGTTATTGCGATGGAACGCAGTGAGCCAACACGGTGGGATTACAACCCGAGAAGCCTCGCAGTATCCGCCAGAGTATTTGGGATTCCTGGATGAAACATCGAAAAATGACAAGACTCCAGCCCACCGGCATGGTCGGGCCCCCAAAGGGAAACACGCAATCAAGCGACAGAAGTTTGTCCGTGGACGACGTGCCACTGCCACCGCACTGCTTACACTCGATGGGATTGTCGCGAGCAAAGTCGTTGAAGGCTCGATGCACCGTGAACAATATCTAGAGTTCTTGGAGTACCAAGTGGTGTGAACATGCTCTGCCTTGCATCCCTCGCACTAATCAATTTTCAGTTGCCATTGTGTTCACCCTTTCCGGGACCTCTTAGTGTCCTTGTTATGGATAATGCACGTATTCATCACGGTGAGGAGGTCCTAGAGTTGTGTGACCGTTTCGGTGAGTCCAATGTGCAAAATGGTTGGATGGACTTGCAGATTTATCCGCCGCCTAGGTGTCAGAATTTTATTCCTACCTCCATACTCACCGGACCTGAACCCGATCAAAGAAGCCTTTGCAAAAATCAAGGCCTGGATTCGTCGTAACAACGATCTGTTTACCTACGGTGACGATGCTGCACCACATGCCTTCCTCTACGACCTACTTGAAGCTCTTGACATTATTACCGAGGAAGATGCCATTGGTTACTTTATTCATGCGGGCTACTTTTAGTTGTTGACATTTTAATTTTATCCCTACACCCCAAAACTACCGCCCCATGGTTGATATTCCCGATTACTGTATGGGTGGAACGCTCTAGCAAGCGTGACACGTGAAACATGCCTTTTATGGTAATTGTTGGGCAATCAACTGCCATAAAAGGCATATTTGCAAGCAAAAAGTGCCTGCGTTGCGCATTACGTTTCACCCATACAAATTGGTACAGTACATTCTGTTCGCGGTCACACAATTGCACGAGTCCACACTAGCAACCAACTCGGGCATTGATATTTGAGAAAGAATACACTTGCGTCATAATGTAGTACTAGAATGAAAAAAAAAATTATGGTTGCTGTGCCCAGGCGGCGACAGCCACCTTGAGTTCTGCTACCTCGCCAGGTAGAAATGTCATGGCCTTCAATTCCGCCAGCTCGATGTATTGAAATGATTCGGTTGACTTGAACTTGTTCTTTTGGAAAAGATGCAGGATATCGTCATTGAGTTCGTAGCACGTGCAAAAATCATCGATTGATAGCTTCGGGCCGGGGATAAGGGGTGGCGGAATCAGCATAGGAATGTCAGGTGCATGAGGGTGAACGGCAGCAGGAATGACGGCTGCCGCAATGGGAGGATGGGGACCGAATAGCTGCATCATTTCTGGTGGAAAATTAAAGTTGATCTGAGGGGCGGCGGGCGGCGCATTCTTCTCGTTCTTGAGATCAATACGACGTTGCAAAAGAGGCGAGCGTGCGGCGAGAGATTTGTCGTTCAGGGCGTTGAAGAGGCCGTGGTTGGGCGGTTTGTCAGAGGTGCAGAAACCGGGACCCTTCAGCTGCGTATATTCATGAGAAATAATTATTATATGTGGGACTGGACTTACCATTGCAGTACCCCAAGCCTCCATGTGTGAATGGCCAAGGGCAAAATGTTCGGGCGCATCTGGCTGAACGTAACAGTGGTCGCTCCCCGCAAGGGCCACCTGGTGTCGGACAGGTCCATTTGGCACGTAGAATCCCCATTTTCTCGTTCAGGGCCACATTGGCAGGTAAAATGTGGCATTTGTTCGGGACCTGAATTATCATTCAATATAGGAAAAACAAAAAGCATCAATAAACTCGCACCTGGGTCTTTCTCTTTTTGCCTTTCCCTTTCTTCTTGGGCTCATCTTCGTCAGAATCAAATTCTTCGTTTTCTTTTTCAATAACGACACGACCCTGGTGAGGCATGAATGAAAAGACCGAGATGCTAGCTATGGGACTTATCGCTTTGGGTTCAACTTTGATTGTCGCCTCTGCGTCCTTGGTTTTGAGAATATTTGTAGCCAGATGTTTGTAATGCTTATCGCTGTTGAGCGGCATGTCCTTCGCGTGACGTAGGACGGTATATGTTATGGTGTAGTCATCGTAATTCAGCTTGCGCGGATTGAGGATTTCGGAAATTTTGACAAGGACTTGCGCTTTCAGTGTTTCAAAGGGCTCGTCGTCATTGAGATTTAGGAGGTCGTTGACCGGGGCGTGGGCCGTTTTGCCCTTCTTCATGTCGCTCGGGGAAAAAATTGATATTGTGTAGTTCAGTTCACGAGTTTCAACATCTATTTGGTGCAGTTTTAGTGTCTACAAACACCCGAAGAGTCATCACACACCAGTAGCTTTCTTCTTCCCCGCTCCTCGGACCCGTTTCTTTGCAGGAAGTTCTTCTACTTCATCATCGTCTTCTGCAAGAATTCAGCAAGACACCGACAGCTATAGTGGAAGCACTCTTACCGAGCGGAGGTTCACTCTGTTTCCGTTTTTTGACCTCCGGAGTGTCGTCATCATCGCCACTTGTCTCGTCCTCTTCTTCATCGTGGCTGTGAACATCGGGATCGAAGAATTCCTCCTGCTCCTCATCCTCATCGTCATCCTCCTCCGCGTCATCATGCTGATACTTTCTATCATCATTGAGCATGGCGTGTGTGTCGGCAGTGGGAGGATCAGATGGAACGAGAGTGAAGTCCGGATCACTCTGCATGGGATCCCACGGAAATTCATCATCGGAGACGAGGTCATTAGCAGCGATAGACGCAATTGTATTGGTGATTCGAGTAGCGGAGCTACGGGTGGAGCAGCGGCTCATGATGTGTTGCAAACAGGATGGATTTTTACAGAGGAATAGAGCGGCGAGCAATGATATATATATGATTGGAACTGGAAAGATGGGATGAGTATGGCCGGAAAGCCCTGAGAATGCACTTTGAGACGCACCTAATCTTAGCAAAATCAAAGCTGAATTGCGCCCAGAAGAGACGCAATGATTGATGGAGCGTGCAAGCGGAGCCGGATTTGAGTAAACTCAGGACTGCAGATTAGAACACAAAATTAGTACACCTTGATAGCCCTGTCGAAACCCTGCCTGACGCACCTAGTACCAGCTGAATCCACCCAGAATTGCGCCGGGAGGAGACGCGACAAGGTGGCGACTCAGCTGATCCACGCCGAAAATGGTCGAAAATCAAAGCTGAGTTGGGTACGCGAGACTGGTACGGTTAGAAACACCTTGAGAATGCGATCTGAACGCACCTAAGGATGAGTCGGCCGGTCAAGAAATGAGTGAGGAATGAGGCGAAGAGGAAGCGGGATCAAATTTGCTCTTATTTGCGAAGATTTGGTTACTGCCATCCTCTATGCAAACAGCTGTAACACTGCAAAACATGAAGTCAAAAATTGTGAAAGCAGTAATGATGACTAGGGACCGCCGTGCCATGGTGGCACACATTGCAGAATACCCCTGGTTCGAGGAAGACGGAGTCCTCATCAAAATAGACATGGAGATTGCAGGTCAACCCGTGGTCACGGTAATTGACACCGGGTCCCTGTTAGACGTAATCCGAGAAGGCGTAGCCGAGAAGATCTTGCATCAGCCAATCAACTTAACCCGAGCTATCCAGATGAATGACGCTAACAGCGGAGAGAGTACATTGCGAGGACACATCGATGGGGTACAATTGACCTGCGGAGGGGTACTTACGGTCGCAAATCTATATGTTAGCAATAACCAAGTACCTTTTGATTTACTTCTAGGACGAAGATGGCAGCACCGCAACCTCGTCGGAATCGACGAGAGAAAGAAAGGGACGTACCTTATTTTCAAAGACCCAAAGACCCATAAAGCAAGGCACAAACTCGAAGTAAAGACAGAAATAATCAGTGAAACTGAAGCGCGAAACTTTAGAACTTTCATGACTATCCACGGAGACAAGATAGGAACCCCCCTACAAGATGAGGAGGGAACACGGTTGAAGACAGCATTGGGGTGCGAGGAAGAAGAAGCCGGGAGGGGATCAAATTCGAAGGCAGAAGAAGCCCGGCCCGGTTTCCGGGAGATCCCAGATGGCCGCATCAATCATTCATTGAACACCAACAATAGCCTCCACGCCTGGTGTCAGGCCCTTGGGGCGATGGAACTGGTCGCGCGATGGTACTTCGAGGGGCGAAGCTATGGGATCATCCTGGAAAGACATAAAAGGCCGTGGAACGGGCCTGCTTTCTCAGACCCCTCTCGCCTCGTACCCTTGTCTCGTCTTTGCAACTGCCTAAAGAACTTCATCTGCTCGCTATTTCTCCCCATGACCACTCACGACCACAACAATTATCCCGCATCCACGACACCTAATGACGAACCACCGCCTGGAATACTCTGCCTACCCACGCCCGCACGCCACGCCGGGCACCCAATGTCCTTCCCCTCCCTCCAACCGACTACCCCAGCCACATCAGCCGACCGTATTGAACTACCAAGATTGGCTATCCTCTCCAACACCGCTTCCCGCATGACGCAGGTAGAACCTATGAGCTGGGCTGAGGGCATTCATTCTAATCAATTACAGGTGCAGTTCCTAAACCGCGATACCTACGGCGAGATCGGGAGCATCAACCGTTCTCTTCAAGGTGGTACACCCTACCAACTTATCTACGACGCTGCGGCCGACAACCGCGATTGCTACTATGAAGGCGGGATTATGGAATATCGGCCATTGACCATCAGCGCCACACAAAGTGAATACCTTGGGAAGTCCAGGGATAAGTTTGGGCGGGAAAGCCTGAACTTCCTAGCCCTGAACGCCGACATTGGGGGATTTAACAGTGACACCCACGAGCCCTACAGCATGGTGGGGCATCTCAAGCTCGAGGTATACGTACCACCCACGGCGGCCGACAAACCCTGGGCCATTGAGACCCCGTGTCCCCTGCGTCAAGTGATTGAGCACACCCTTCGGCACTACCAGGCGCATCAACGCCCCTGTTACGCTTTTCCCACCAATACTACCAGTCTGCGTCCCATTCTTGATTATCTCCAACCCCTGCCCTCGGCCCCAGCACCTCTTATTCAGCCCGCACCTCTCAACCCTCATCCACCTAACCACCCACGCATTGATTACTGTATACCACCCATCGAAGCCGACACACGAGAGATAGGACGAGCGCTGCAGAACAGCGCTATCACTCATCGACTCTGGCAGCCAGCACGCGTCTACAAGTGGCATGTATTTGGCCCCACAAGATGCCCCCTTCTCCCCGTAATCCCGACTGGGAGTTCATGGGCCATAGCGACGACAGATGTTTACGTTGGCGGGAACCGGTAGTCAGACACTGCATTCCTTTACCCGACCCCATGGAGTCCAGGGAGGATCCCATCCCGTTTGACGAGGAACTGCCAGACGTACCAGACGACACCCAACCGGAGAAAAGTTTAAGCAGGTACGAGGCGGGTTTTGGAATAGAAGCCTACTCAGCTAAACTACGATTTAGCCTGACCGAGCCCGCACTTTCAATCCCCGATGTGGTCGTTGTCCAAATCCCCGACCCAAGCGATCGCTTTAGTCGACCAGTCGCTCGCTACATAGTTCCCGCATGCGAAGAACCTGAGTTAGAATGCATCGGAAGAATTGCGGCTGACGTCATTCGGGCCATGAGACAGACACAGCGAGCTCCCAGGCGCCAACCCCCTTGTTACGTTCATCCCCGCCCTCACTTGACTCCCCCACCGAACTCCCCCAGCAGCGAATCAGATATTGAGGACCTGGGTGTTGCCGAGTCCCCACCACTCTCCTTCCAGCATGAATCTGAAGAGGAAGGATCGAGTCAGGAGTATGAGGGAGCGACTAGCAGCAATGAGGAGGAATATGTTCGACCGGCGCCCCCGGTTGAAACCGACAGCAGCTATTTTCCACCCATGTCGCTGCAACGGTCTGGACACATTGGTCAGCTCCTTCGTGCTTCCAGTCACGCTCGCACGAAATCAACTGACTCTATGCCAGACCTAGTATCCTGGGACAGCGACTCATCAAACAAATCGCTTTCCGCCTCTTCTAAGTCCGTAGATGTCCCCATATTCGACGCTGACCTTCAGTACCCAGGCACGGTTAGCCCGTCACCAATTGAGTTCCTTCGTGCGCCCCCATTTCGACCTTTATCCTTGTCCCCCCCCCCCAGCTCTTGCCACGACTCCCCCCCCCTTGCCAGGAACGACTCCGCCACTTTCCATCCTCATTCATCATTTGACTCTGGGGCAGTTCGTGCAGGCCGCTCTTTCGTCCGCTGAGAGAGCGGTAACGGGGTTCAGAATGAGCTTACACAGCCCTGGGAAAGGAGCAATGCGGGAGCTAGAAGATCGGACCCAAGACCTGGACGCCGTGGCATGCCGTGTCAGCACGTCCCCGCGATTACGGGACCCATTGACTCAATTCCCATTTGACGAAGAACAAGATGCGAAATTGGAAGCCTCCAATCAGTTAGCACAGCTTTTAGCGGACAACCTGTGAAACCCACAGGTGTTTCGGGCCGAGGTGGAGATCCCGGCTATCAACACAGAACTCCTGCTAGGGTTCAGCCAGAAAGCCATGCAGATCAAGCGTCCGCTGGGGCAACGCCCCTCACACCCAACTATTGCAATTGCCCCTTACGTACCCGATGCTCCGTGCTCTTCACCCACCGACTCCGCCCGCAGCTCCGCATTCCTCACCGAAGATGAAGGCGAGCTGGGCCGACATGCAGCTCTCACCCAAGAAGAAGAACACATAATGAACGATGCATTCAACTTCTTTTCTGATGACGAGAGCGCTTCACCGGTCGAAGAGGACTACACGCTTGCAGGTAAGCTTATTGAAGCCACTCACGCACGATGGGTCACTGACCTATCTCTCCAAGTGTCTCCGTCTCCTGCAGATCTACGCTCACCGACTCGGCGGGGATTCAACACGGAGCCCAGCCTGCCAGTCATCAAAGGCGCGCCGAGCGTGTTCCATTTGGATCTGGATGACCCCAATGATCCTCCCCATCCTAATTACCAAGAAATGGAGACACATGTAGACCCACACTTGGGCGCGCCGCCATCACGACGCCCAGCCCGAAGTCAATGTGGCATTATCACCTATAGCCGATGCCTGTATGGATGAGCCAATTATCAAGGGACACCACGGTGGCCTCGAGCTGGGCAAGAACAACATGAAGCCATCGGGTACGCATTGGAATTCCCGGACCGCATCATTCTGTACTCGCGACAACAGCTCGGGGACGCGCTGTTTGCTAACTTACAGTTGGAGCGCTTCCATCACACGGAGCGGCGCATGCATTTGGAAGAAAACCACCAGGCGCGCTGCTTTCAGCTGGCTCCGCATGACGAAGAGGAACTGCCTATTGACGTATATCCCGACGCACGCTGACACCCTCTCATCCCGTGGATTAGAAATCAACATTTGCCAGAGTTCATTGTAAATGACTTCGGGGATGCGGAACCCAACGAGAGTTCCGAGGAATCGCTCCCGAGGGAGCTTCTCGGTCCCAACATCACCAGCTCATTCCTGACATATTACGCACGACTGGAGAAAGAACACACCGCTCGCACCACAATGGCCCCCGTTGCGTGATCCTCCCGGTATACCGCGATCCCCGTATTGTCCAGCTCCACAAATATTCCGATCAACCTGGATGAGGACTTCGACGACCCACACCCGTCGAAACACCGTAAATGGAGGATGCTCCGTGCTGCAAACACTGAAGCCCTTAACGATGCGCTGCGTTATTGGAAGGACTTCCTTCCTCAGCTACGCAGCATTCACAGCGACGTTGTGTTTGCCATTCAGCGACTCATTGAGGTTATTGAATGGCTTGGGTTACGAGATGAGTTCCGAAGCATATTCTTCCCTTTTGACGAGGACTTCACCCATCACCTCAGTTTTCCAGATGTACACCATGGAACGCGCTCACAACGCAGATGGGCACTTTCGCCGGAACATGTATTACTTGAACGAACTCCTCCACGACGCGGAGTGTAACTTCCTCCAGAGTTGCGCTACATTGTTTTGACAAACCGAGGACTACGAACTAGCGTACACCCTCGAAGAACTCCTCTCCACACGTTTCCGCGACGATTCAGGGGTAATGCACGTGTTTAAAGAAGGATTCATCGAGTCACAATATGAAACCTCAGCCGCCTTTTTCAATTTCAGCTACGGTACCATCCGGGATCGACTTAAGGAGGTCGCGGACAATTACCCCGTGCCTGACACGCCGCGCCGGTAAAGTTCACATTTCGTGTCCAACGCCGATAACTAACCTTCAGCAGTTAATCCCAATTAGCACTGCTCTTCTCAGGAACCTCGTCAACGGCTATCACGCTCCAGACACCAACTTTCACGCACTTATTTCGTTCCCCGCGGGATGCCCCGCCTTCACGACTTCAACGACCCTCCATGCAGCCCTGGGCCCAACAATTCATACACTGTTCCCCGCGAGCGCGCCTTCCAGCCAAAACGAATTCGGGCCGCATTACCCTCGACACGCCCTACTCGGCACCCCAGTCCTTTCGCCTAGCCCTCTTTTCATCACTAAAATACTGTGTGAACTCTCCAACCAGTTTCAGGGTACGTTGCTAGCAAACTCCGGTTTCATTGTTCACCTACGCCCCCACAGTTTTCA
This sequence comes from Mycena vulgaris, assembly GCA_029204335.1. Lineage (NCBI taxonomy): Eukaryota > Fungi > Basidiomycota > Agaricomycetes > Agaricales > Mycenaceae > Mycena > Mycena vulgaris. Next base: position 3,465 of record JARGYA010001264.1, on the reverse strand, counting down.
CCTTCTGATGGCAGGAGTCATTCTTCTTCTTAGTATGGTCGTGTTTGGCCGCCCCAGCTCAGCAACGACAAGACATCAGTCCGGAGAAAAGAGCCGAATCCTTCCTACGATAGTTAGCCGTCCGAATCCTGTATTCTCATGTGTAAACAACCGGTTTTCGACCCAAAATACCGAGACTCAGCCAAAGATTAAGCAGAAATCACCTTCCATATTTGGCGGATATATTGGGACTCCTGACTTTAGAAATAAGACGGCGCGATACATAAGAGAATCTCTACGGAAATCAGGAGAAAGGTTGACAGAAGAAGCAGTTGCTCCAGCTGATCAACTAGAAGAAGATGATGAGTGGATCTTCTATCCTACCGTAATAGATGAGGATCGGATCGCCCGGCACTGCTTTACAGCCTACAAGCGAGTAGATAAGAAAGTCAAGCCGGTACCACCACATTTCCTACCAATACAGATACTAAACGTTGCATTCCGGAAGATCCGGCATTGACCTTACTCCCATTACCCACGCAGCCCCGATATTTGTGCCTACAACTCGTATCACTAAGGAACGCATGGAAAGCCTGCAGATCAACAAAGACGGTTTCCTCACCGAAGAAGAAATTAAACTGTTTCAGCATGTAATACGACTGAATGAAAAAGCATTGGCATTTGTGGATGAGGAACGAGGGACACTGAAAGATACTTATTTTCACCTTATACCATGGCCACCGTTCCACATCGGCCCTGGGAGTATCACAATATCCCCATTCCACCCGGTTTATTAGACAAAGTGATTGCCGTGCTTAAATTAAAAATGGACACAGGGGTATATGAACCCTGTCAATCTTCGTACTGATCAAGATGGTTTTGTGTGCTAAAGAAAAATGGGAAGTTACGCATAGTGCATGATTTACAGCCCCTTAACAAAGTCTCAATTCGCGATGCAGGAATGCTGCCTATTCTAGATGACTTTGTTGAGGGATTCGCCGGCCGGCAGTGCTATACCGTTTTTGACTTGTACTGGAGCTTCGATGCCCGGCGCATGGAGGTAGGAAGCCGAGACATGACTGTGTTCATGACTCCGTTAGGATTATTACGCATAACGGCCATGCCTACGGGATACACAAACTCACCAGCAGAATTTCAACGCTGCATGGTCTTCATATTGCAAGATGATATCCCCCATATAGCGAATGTGTTTATCGACGATGTCCCCATCAAAGGGCCGGCCGACGCTTATTTGGACGCCGAGGGAGAACCAGAATGCATACCCGAGAACCCGGGCATTAGACATTTTATTTGGGAACATGCACTGGATGTGCACCGCATAATGCACAAAATGGAATGTGCGGGAGCTACCTTCTCGGGATCCAAGACCCAAATATGTCGGCGAGAGGCAGTGATAGTAGGACAACAGTGCTCACCGGAAGGTAGGACACCCGACAAAGAACGAATAGACAAAATCATGAATTGGCCAGCCTTGGAAACTCCTCAGGAGGTACACAGGTTTTTGGGGCTATGCGGGACAGTGAGAATATGGATATTAAATTATTCCGCACTAGTTCGACCCCTGACCGAACTATACCGAAAGGCGGTAGAATTCGATTGGGACGAGCGCCGAAAAGAGGCATTTCAGGTTATCAAAGAACTGGTTAGTTCTGCACCCGCTCTACGCCCCATCGATTATACTACAGACAATGCAGTAATTTTATCAGTAGATTCCAGCCACGAAGCAGTTGGGATGATCTTGGCGCAAATAGACGATGATGGGAAGCGACGTCCGGCAAGGTATGGATCAATCCCAATGTCAGAGCGAGAAAGCCGATATTCTCAGCCCAAACTTGAGCTGTTCGGGCTTTACTGGGCCCTCCGACATTGGCGCCTTTACATCATTGGTGTACGTAATCTCAAAGTTGAGGTAGATGCCCAGTACATTGCAGGCATGCTCAATTCACCAGACCTCCAGCCCAATGTCGCAGTTAACCGTTGGGTGCAAGGTATCCTAATGTTTGATTTTGAATTAATACATGTACCAGGAATTCGATTTCAGGGTCCAGATGCACTATCTAGGCGACGACCCAATACCAATGAACCAGTAGAGGAAGATGACGATAGTTGGCTAGACAACATCGCACTCCTTACCCTCGTCCCAACCCATTCCATGCCGCCCTTGCCATGGGGAAGGTCAATTATCCTGCCCGACAACTTCCCTCGGTCCTAATGACCCGAGCAAGCACGGAGCGACTACTCCTTGATATACATCACTTCTTAAAAACTCTAGAAACACCGCATATCGGGGACTTAGCTGCAAAACGAAGATTTTTGATGCAAGCCACCAAGTATTTCATTGATCCCAACACCGATTTCATGTATCGACGGAATTCCCCGCACCCACCCTTGAGAGTAATTTTTAATCCTGAAAAGCGCTTAGATATATTAACACCAGCCCATGAAGATTTAGGTCACCGGAAACTGGAAGCAACATACAAAACACTGCGACGTCGAGTATTCTGGCCTCACTTACGAGCCGACGTCCAGCACCACATTAGTTCTTGCCACCAGTGTCAAATCCGTAGTCTCAAAAAGAGAGAAATCCCGCTCACTGTATCAGCTCCTACCACCATCTTCAATAAAATATACATTGACGTAATGTTCATGCCCAAAGCTCAGGGGTATAAGTATATAGTGGCCGCTCGCGATGACTTAACAGGAGTATGTGAAGCTCAAGCATTAAAAGCCGCCAACACCCGAACTCTCGCCACCTTTTTCTGGCGGTATATTTACTGCAGGTATGAGATCCCGCTCCAAGTCACTACAGACAATGGTGCCGAGGTTTCAGAAGCATTCGAGCATCTCATGAAGATAGGGGTACCACAGGTAAAAATCTCGCCATACAACAAACATGCTAATGGAGTAGTCGACCACGGACATTTCACCATGCGCGAAGCACTGGTTAAGGCATGTCGAGGGAAGCTGAATCAATGGCCGGACTTATTGCACGAAACCGTGTTTGCTGACCGGATAACTGTAAGCAAAGTAACGGGTTTCTCGCCCTACCAACTCCTGCACGCGACCGACCCCATTCTACCCTTTGATCTAACCGAGGCTACATTTTTAGTTGAAGGATTTCGTGCGGGAATGACTACGGTCAAACTATTAGCGCTACACATTCGACAGTTACAAAAACACGACTCAGATATCAAGAGAGCTGCGGCAACCTTGAAAACAGCCCGATTCAAGTCAAAAGAACAATTCGAGAAGCGGTTTATTAAGAAATTGCAAAGGGAGAGCTATCGACCAGGAGAGTTGGTATTAATGCGCAACACCCGCATTGAGACTGGCCTGGATCGCAAGACAAAGCCCCGATACCTCGGACCCTATGAAGTAGAGCGGAAGACAAGAGGCGGTGCTTACCTCCTCAACGAGCTAGATGGAACTCCATATCCACAAAACAATGTGGCCACCTTCCGGCTC
>JARGYA010001263.1:0-16337 GCA_029204335.1 Mycena vulgaris | reverse complement strand
ATCTGGGCTGGGCTCGAATCTCCCGCGGCAGGGAAAATAAGCCTCGCCGCGTCGATCGACACGCACGCAAACGCACAGCGTTGATGCGCGAGATGTGCGAGCGCTGGCGCGACACGGGCTTTTCCCAGACATCATCGGCCCGAAGAAGTGGCGCGCGGAGATGTACCCCGTCTACAAGGACCCCTTCGGCGCACACGACCACCCCAGCCGCAGCACCGCGGATTCAGCGGGGGAAGAGAACCTGAACTTCGCGTTCGAGATGGAGCGCGCGGCGTGTGCTCTATTCGGAGTGATCACCTATGGTGTCCACTTGAGTATGTACCAAGGCGCGGACGCGGAAAGCCTGCGCATCTGGACGCCCACGCGCGCGAGCACCAAGTCGATGTGCGCCGTTATAATCAGGCTTCGAACCGCACACTAACCTTTGCAGGTGGCCTGGATACCTCGATAACACGGTCGCTGGCGGAATCCCCAGCGGGATGCCCATCTTCGAGGCGCTGGTGAAGGAGTGCATGGAGGAGGCGAGTCTGGCCGAGGACCTCGTCCGCGCGCACACGCGCTCTGTCGGCTGCATCAGCTATTTCCATCGGTAGCGTCTCTCGCTTCTCCCACTGTCGATCCACCGCTGATTGGTTTGACGCAGAACCGCCAAGGGGTGGCTCCAACCCGAAGTCGAGTGCGTCTTATTCTCGCGTCGTATTCTTATTTATCACACTTTCCTCTGACGCGCCGAGCAGATACATATACGATATGGTTATCCCCCCCGGCGCCGACCCCGCTGCGTTCGAACCCAAGCCCCTCGACGGCGAAGTCGAGTCCTTCGACGTAAGTTCACGCGTCCACACCCATAGGTATTCTTACCCACCCTGGCCGCAGCTCCTCGACAAAGGGCAGGTCGACGCCGCCATGCGCGCAGGCCGTTTCAAGGCCAACTGTGCTCTCGGTGCGTCTCGCTCGCTCCCTCCCTCCTTGGCTGACTCCGCGCTCTCCCTTCTTCCCTCGCTCCCTCATGATCAAATTGCCAACTCTCTCACTCTGCTTCTCTCCCTCTGATTGAATTCCCGCTTACCATGCTTGGCTATTCATTGCCAGTCCTCATCGACCTCTTCATCCGCCTCGGCTACATCACGCCCGACAACGAACCCGACTTTCTGAAGATCGTGACGGCGCTGCACACGCGGTTCGACTATGAGCGGTGGGGCGCGTAGCGCGGTGCTGCGGGTAAGTTGGACGAGCATGGGCGCGGGCCTAGCGCTGTAGATGACGTATGCTGTCGACCGCGAGACGCGCGCTGTAGATGAATCAATCCTCCGGCTGTTTGCACTGTTGGATCGGGGAAATAAATGCCTGGCGTAGGGGAGTAGACGCAGTGTCGCACAAGTGACCCCTCCTCATACCCAGGACGGGCGGTCTAGTATGGGATAGTCCCCGCGATTTACCTCGTTCTCCTAGCATTTCGCCGGCTGATGATCCGAGGGATTCATCAGGATCCGCAGGGATACCTGAATTCCGAGATACACTTCAATCCCGTTACGGTCCGAACTTTCGGTGTTCGATATGAGGCAGTACGAGTTTCATTTCGGTTGTCCTCGAGAGCTTAATGAGCGCTGGAACATGAAGGCCTGAAGCCCGAGGACTGAGGCTTGAAGGGAGAGATGGCAATTGCTAAGGACTCTACCGCAATTTTTTCTCTGCCACTCTGACTTTGCGCCGCCGCTGTACACCTCGTACACCATCTCGACGGCTGTCGTGCTCAAACCCCCACCCCGCGCTGACACGAATGGAACCCCAGGAAGCTCATCCACTAATTTTGGATGGCGGCGCGTTTGCAGATGCTGCGCTCCGGCCGAACTCGGTGCCAGAATCGGCGGTAGAGGTGCCTGAGTTATAATCAAACTCTGCTGATGATTGATGCATCGGGATTTGAATGGTGTAGGGGTCTGGGCCACGGGGTACAGGAACAGGTACCGGAAGAAGTCTCTGGTGTACCCAGGGCCTTCTGAATCTAAGTGAGGTAGGTAGTAGAAAGGCAGGTCCCATTAAATGGCACAGTCCCACTACTGAGTGATGGAAAGATGAAAAGGAAGTAAGAATTAATTGTTGCATGCGTGTGCTCTGTAATGTAGTCGTCGACGGACACTTCGACGGACCGAGCTCGTACTTCACTTGTTGAATCTGCGAAGTGGCAGTTCGGAAGGACTACTCCACCAAATCCGATACATTGCGACGTATCGTCCACCAATGGTTCAAATCCCTGCATAACGCCTATTTCCTTCCTAAATTCCGCCGATTGGGCGCCAGGACCAGATCGTCAACTTTCTGCATATTCTCTACGCTTTGTCGGTGAAGCTATCGCTCATTTATAGATTCTGGTTTCGGGCGGTGCTGCTCGTTGAGCACCACAGCCTGGCCTGGGAATATAAACTCAGACTCTCCCCCGATAGATCACTCCCGTTTCTCTTGTATTCTCAAGGAAAATATGGTAGCGACCAAGAGATTGTTTTATCTGGATCTCGTCAACATCTGTGGGAACACATGCATCCACTCAGGCCCTTCCTCGATCCCTTCCGAGTTCGATTCCGAGGAGCTCGTCCCACTTCACCTATCCCCCGCGCCGAACAGCCCAGTAATAGGTCTGCTCCGCCCGTAGATCATTGAATTAATGTGAGCCGAGCACAGGCGGGGGAAACAGATCTGGGCCGGCCTCTTCCCACGGGAAAATCAGCTTCGACGCGTCCATCAACACACACGCGAAGCGCACCGCGGTGATGCGAGAGCTGTGCGAGCGCTGGCGCGACAGGTGGCACTTCGCCAACATGATCGGCCCCAAGAAATGGCGCGTGGAGATGTTCCCCGTCTATGTACACAGATCCCTTCGGCGCGCACGACCATCCTAGCCGGAACACAGACGCGGGGGGACACCCTGAACTTCGCGTTCGAGTGGAGCACGCGGCGTGCGTGTTGTTCGGGATCGTCACCTACGGCGTACACATAAAAATGTACCAGGCGGGCTCGGACGAGAAGACCTTGCGCCTTTGGATTCCGACACGCGCGAGTACGAAGTGGATGTGTACCGTTTATACTTAGGCTTCGCAAACCCGCTCACTAGCCTTTGCAAGTGGTCCGGTCGCCGGGGGATTCACTGGCGGGACGCCCATCTACTGGTCAAAGAGTGCATGGAAGAGGCGAGCCTGAAGGAGGACCTCGTCCGCGCGCACACGCGTTCAGCTGGTTGCGTTAGCTACTTCTATCTGCGAAGAACCGCTGCCCTGTTTATTGGTTCAGCCTTGACCGCTTCTCATGCAGAACCGCGGACGGATGGCTTCAGCCAGAAGCAGAGTTCAATAGGTGAGGTAGAAGCAGAGTGCGTTCTGTCAAAACGCCTCCATTTGAAACTTCGTGCTTGGACTCACAGCATACATAGATATATTTACGGCATGATTATCCCCGCTGCATTTGAACCTAAGCCGACGGACGGCGAGGTTGAATCCTTCAACGTGGATGACCTGAATGCTCCGGGGGTCATGATATTTTAACCCCAGTGCAGCTCCTGGACAAGAAAGAGATTGAAGAAGCGATGCGCGCCGGCCGTTTCAAACCCAACAAATGTGCCATCGGTAATCCTCTTTACTGCGCTTTCCTCCCGAGTGGACACGAATTGACCCCCGGTAGTTATCATCGACCTCTTTGTTCGGCTCAGTTGTATCACACTGATAATGAGCCCCGATTTCTTGAAGATCATCACTGCCTTGCACACCCAGTTCGACTACGAGCGCTGGTCCCCAGAACGAAAGGCAACTCTTACACAACCGCGGCGAAAGAGTCTGCGGATGCGCACTATTTGGGATATTCTAGATTGTGTAGGCCAAATGAAAACCTTGAGTTTATACTTCAGACGGTAATTAAATACATGTTCTGTATATCGGTTTGCAGTTGAAGGAGGCCTTCGCAAGGCTGAGTTGCCGCTATACGATTTTTTCGCTACATGTGCTTCCAATGGTGGAATGTATTGTCCAATCTTTACAAAAAAAAGAGGAGAGATGCCGCTTTCCTGTTCTGTTCACTTAAGCTTCTTATGTGTTGAAATTTCCCTAAATCAACTAACCATCGTGGCTCATGTTCAACTCCTGCGCCTTTTAAATCTTGTGTGTTAGGGAAGTTAGATCCAGGCCCTTTCTCAATTTATTTCTAGTGAAATCTTAATTTATGTGCACAAAGTGGACTAGGGAGCTCCGACTACGTCGGACGAGACCTTGCTTGCACAAAAAGTTCAACAGATAATTCTCCAGATACTTGGGCTTTGCTAGCCGATGAATTGAGTTTCACTTTGCGAAACATTCGACTTCCAGCGGCTCTCTTGACAAGCAGGCAATGGTTGAATCAGAATTACCTGAGGCTGGGTAATAAGTAGCCCTTGATGTTCTAACGGATCCGGAGGCTTCCGGAGCAGCCATCAGATGATGTCCCACCACGTGCCTCTGATCCGCTTGCGCTACACTCTAGACAGGCGACTTGGTATTCTGGAGGATTGTTTGAATCCCGAGGAACACGACAGGCAGCACTAATGAAGGCTCGACAGAGGGGGTCAGCAGACATTGTACGTGTCTCACAATTGCTACCCAGATTCCGTCCCCAACCCGCACACACGCCTTGTGGCGCCTAGAACGTTGAGAAGTCGAAGCCGCTTTCGTTTTACTCGGTGTCTGCGGTCTGTGCTCGAAAACGAGCGTCGGGTAGTTCAGACCTCATTGCCGGAGACTTCATCAAAAATCCGTTCACTTCGCATTTGGATGGCGAATGGAGAAGGGTTGCAACTGGCTCTGAAAAGATATGCCGGCAGCGTGGGTTCGCTTCTATTACTCCTCTCCAGCGTCTAATTGTCGCTACATTAGGTTACATTTACTCGTGTTTTCAAGCCCTTTGCGGGCTGCTATTCCCCTCACAGTCGTGCATTCCTGCGGGACGCTTCGCCATTTCTGTTCATCAAGCACATTCGTAAACAAGGGGATGCGAATCCCTCATTCTCCGGTGTGAAATCTGCCAAGGTACGGCTTCTGACCGCCACCGACTAATGCCAAAATTAACCTCCTTCGAGGCATGACTCCATTTGTGCGGCCGCTGTGCGGGATACTCTTATCCTTCCCGTTCACCATGTTCCTACTGAGAGCAGCGCTGGAAAACTGCTCCAAAACATCTACATCTTCATCTGGGACGCCTTGCTCACGATCTTCAATCTCCTCACTCCGAATTTGAAGGTCGGAAGCGTCGTTCCTCAAGTGGGTGGGTGCAGACGGAAAATGGCCCGATTTCGTCCCGCCCAAGGAAGGCGACAGCCGGTCTGCGTGTCCGGCGTTGAATGCGCTAGCTAATCACGGTATGAGCCTTTCGCGCCTAGTGTCTCGTTGATGGACTAACCGCCTTCGCCAGGAATCCTCCCTCACGGTTTGCGATAACCATAGTGTGCGCCGGAATTTTACTCATTTTTTCTCAGACGGACGCAATGTCAAGTTCAGCGAGATCACTCACGCCGTACGCACATCATTCAACTTCGCCCCAACGTTCTCCCGCTTCGTACCCGGCGTCGCCGCCGACATGCTGCACAAGAATCCCAAGACGGTACGTCTGCCAACAACACTCTTCACAACGACTCTTCATTCTCATCCCCATTTCGCAGGATATGTGCGACTTGGCCGACATCAGCCTCCACAATGGAATTGAGCACGACGCGTCCCTCACGAGTACGTCGTGTGCTATCAACTCATTTTGTGCTCGAGACTCACGTATCGGATGATTCCAGGACAGGACGCCAAATTTGACCCGGACCAAGGAAAGCCGCACATCCCGTTCATCACCGAGCTCCTCGGGTCTGCCAGTGGGAACGACTCGGACGGCAATAGGATCCTCACCGCTGCAGACTTGTCGCGCTACTCCGGCAAACGCCGCGCGGAAGCCAAAGCGACGAACCCCGAATTCACGCTCGATAAGTTCCACAAGACGTTCGGCAGCGCCAAGTACGTCGTTCTTTGTTCTTCTTCCTCAGCATCAGCCACTCACGGCGCGCAGCTCCTCAACTTTGTTGGCCATCTTCGGGGGCAAGATAGCCGACCTCGAGCCGTTCCTCAACGAGGAGCGCATCCCGCAGGGCTGGGAGCCCAAAGTGCGCTTCCGCATGGGGTTGACATTCTTGGCGTTCAATACCACTGTATTGAAGGTGGAGCGTGGGATCAAGGAGGAGCCTTTCGCTGCTCCGGAGGAGAGTCATTCCGCCGCCGCATGAGGGGCGAGCGCACGTAATCTTTGGTCTTGGAAATTCACGACCAATATGCTCATTTATCTTGTGAAATCTGATTCTACGTACATTCAAGTGCCAGGAGTCCCGTCCAAAAGTTAAACATGCTACGTCTAAAAGAACACTTGGGATGGTATACAGTACAGAGTGGCGATAGACTCAAGCGCGCCCATACACACCTCGGGGCTCAAGTTGAATGGTATGGTCTCTAAGGTGAGATCTCATTTCAGGTTTACATCCCTGGCCAAGCCCGTGAAGCCTGTGATACCAATCGTGCACTACATGATACCCGCTGTGTGTGAGAAATGGACTCGGAGGAAAGGGTTCAGTAGGACGTAACTGCATAATTTAAATGTGTAGACTACGCTTGAGTCTCTTTCCATCCACAATGTTTCTACTGAGCAGCGCCGGAAAACTGCTCCAAAATCTCTACATCTTCACCTGGGACGTCTTGCTCACCTTCTTCAATCTCCTCACTCCGAATTTGAACGTCGGATACGTCGTTCCCCAAGGGATTCCAGGCGCGAACGGAAAACGGCCAAAGTTCGTCGCCCCGAAGGAAGGCGACAGCCTGTCTGCGTGTCCAGCGTTGAACGCGCTGGCTAATCACCGTACCTTTCCTTCCTGCTCCTTCGTATCATCTTCGGATTCCTAAACGCTGTTAGGAATACTCCCTCACGGTTTACGCCAGCCACATGCGTCCTCCGGACCTCGGCTGATTTATGCCAGATGGCCGCAATATCAAGTTTACCGTGATGACGCAAACCGTGCGCACATCGTTCAACTTCGCTCCAACAGTTTCTCGCTTTGTCCCGTCACCGCCGGGATGCTGCGCAAGAACTACGGAACGGTTAGTCAACCAAAAAGATACCACAACGCGAATCTCACCGAGAATTTCGCAGGATGCTTGCGATTTAGCTGACATTAGCTTGCACAATAGGATCGAGCACGACACGTCCCTCATTAGTGCGGCACCGCCTACTAATAATTATTGGCTCGGGACTCTCCCGGGAAACGATGCCAGGGCAAGACGCTAAATTCGACCCGGACCAGGGAAAGCCGTACCTCTCATTCACCGCGGAACTGCTTAGGTCAGCCACCCTGAAAGACCAGCACGGAAATAAGATCTTCACTGCTGCTGACTTGTCGCGCTACTCCGGGAAACGCCGCACGGACGTCAGAGCAACCAACCCAGACTTCGCGTTTGCCAAGATCCACAAGCTTTTCGGTAGTTCCAAGTACGTCGTCTCTTCTGTTTCTGTTCAGCATTGGGGACTGAGCTCCTCGACTCTGTTGACCATCTTCGGAGGCAGGATCACCGACCCGAGCCGTTCCTGAAAGAGGAACGCATCCCTCAGGGCTGGGAGCCTAAAGTGCGATCGCGCATGGGGTTGACGTTCCTGGCATTCAATAGCACTGTCTCGAAGGTGGAGAGTGCGATCAAGGAGGAGCCTGTCACTGCTCCCGAGGAGAGCCGTCCTGCTACCGCGCCTGTCCATTTTTGCCTCCGACATTAAAGAGCACCCTGCGGGCCCATTTTCTTGCGGGGGAAATAATTGTTTGCATACATTTGTTTATAACCTAAAATTTCAACACGCGCTTCCAGAAACTGTCTCGCCTGCGCCGGAGAGGTGCTGGCATGGGTGCACTTCCGACCTCGATAGTCTCGCTATTTCTTCTGCCGTGGACGGGTCTGGACGTCGGAATTGGCTGCGACGACACACCTTGATCCGTGGCGCGAGATTGACCGGCTACCATTGCATTGTCGACGGAAGAACTCGTGGCGCTGCAGGCAAGGACTGTCTTCGTGTCTTCTTTTCCCGTCGTTCCGCTGGCGGTAGGATTATTGTCAGCGGCGGCAGCGGCGGTGCGATAGCCTGATATCCCGTCCTGTCCCAGCTTTCTGAGAATGGTGCGGGCGGTATGAAGCCATTGGGATGTGTAGTAATGGGGTGTATAATACGCCGCGCCTGCGCTCGACGACGCTTCTGCTCTGCTTCATCGAGTTTCGAGTACATCCACCAGCCGACGACCGGCCTGATTGTGTCGTTTTTCCCGGTGGGGGACACCGCGAGGTCGCGGCTCGATGAAAACCCCATTCCGAACAGACCAGCGACGATGACACAGGGCACCGTCACTCCGTTATTGTCCAACATAACATCCACCTCGGCATACCCAACAGGAACGGCGTCGGCGCGCACGACTGGATATTCTGTCCCGTCGAGTGTAAGATGGGGCCTAGATTTCTGGAGCGGCCGGGTGTACGATGCCCAAAAGCGCTGGGACGACATCGATTCGGGAGCCTTGGATTGCACGCGATCCTGAATGGTGGAGGTCAGACGAATTCAATATCTGGAATAAGTACGAACAGTATCCAATTTTGGCCCACACCATCGACCCTCTGTCGAAAACACGCAAAATGCTGTAATCCAGCCAGAGTAATCCGGGCTTCCACTTCCGTACGACTCGCTGCAAGCAACCTTCTGCCAAAACTCGAAATTGGCCGGACTGCTGGGGTTGTCGAACGACCGCAAAAACCTAGTGATGACTGGCACGAGGAGATGGTACCATGCGACGTCTCGAGGCCGTACTCCTTCAATTTTTCCAGCCGCCGGAGGATAAGCTCCCAGTCCTGCCGCTCTCCTTCGAGTGTCACACTCTCGGAATCCCACACCGGGTGCCCATCTTGTAATCAAAGTACTTCTTCATTGTCGCCATCATGAGCATAGCGCCGACCGTTGAGTCGTTAACCGTGGTAGTGGAGAACTTGGGCAAGATCCACTCGCAAAGGTCAGGGTCGACCACGTTCTCGTGCAGCAGCTCCCCCATCTGGCGAGAAAGCGCGCCGAAGTCGAGTGGGATATCGCCAGTGACCTCGAGCTCCTTCTTGCCCCTCGTGCGCGACAAAGTTGCGCGTAGCAGCTCCGCGTTCGCGTTGACGTAGAAAGAGAGACTGCGAGACGATTGCGAGCCAGACGTCGTCTGGGCGGATGACGAGGGCGTAATGATGGTTATACGCGGTCATCACTGTATTGACAAAGCCATTCTCATTTGGAACGATTTTGAATAGCGTGTCGCCTGGTCCAGATCGCCCCGCCCACAGAGTATTGCAGGATCTGGTTCACCTGCTCGAACTGGTTCGGGCAAGCTTTCTGCAGAATATCCGTAGAGGTGACGGGCTTCACGTCTTGAGATCTTGCAGGATATTCCGCAGGGGAAAATGTAACAGGCATCAGGAGTGCGTCTTGACTCTGGCGCCGAGTTTTAAGGCGGCTAGACCCTCCGTTCCACGTGCCCTTATCCTGGCAAGATTCACGGATTCTATCATTGCCAACATTTGATCCACGAGGAGAACACTTGCCACACCCAGTCGGACCACGGTCCGTGCGTCGTCCATTCTACATTCATTCCCAATATTAATGTGTTCCAGGAGGGACAGGGTTTGGGAAGAAGAGCTGCAATTTCATTTTCAAGGCGTCGAGACAGATGTGAGACCGGAGGGATAACTCGGAGGAAAGGGTTCAGGGTGACGTCATGCTATGTGAGCCGTCGTGCCAAGGACGACCGATACAAGGTAACAAACGTAGTAAATGCTGAAAATGTCGCCGAGAACATATAACATGAGTACATAGATACTGGGGCTTCGGGGAAGGTGCGAAGAGTCGCCTGTGATCCATTTCGAGAGGGCAAATCCCGGCCGACGCCGTCAAAGGTGGCCCGCGGCGCCGCGCATCAGTGCAGGAAGCGCTCCCATTCGGTTTCGCGGACTGTCGCTGAAACCTCGATCCACCGAACGCGCATCGCCCCCCTAGTAGGCAAGAGCCCGTCGCTCTCCGCACTACCACCGCAGTGAGGGCGACGCGAGGGTCCGCGCATTCCGAGTCCGAAGCCGCTGCTGCGCCAGACGAGAAGGGGCGTGGCCCAGCGCCGGCCGCGGCACGATGCAATGATGAGATACATTGCCTCGTGGTGGAGAAAAGTCCGACGTTGCTGGCCCATCATGCGCTGTGTATAGCGAAGCTGGCGCAGGCTTGCACTATGGTAAAGAGGTCGAAGCTCAGAGGCAAGCTCGGTCAGCGCTGGCACTAGGGAGCGGGTAGTCGTAAACAAGACTCGGTCGCACTCTGTCGTGCGGCCTATACGAGATAATAGCACGCGATTTCGAGAGCGTCGAGGGCGGGGATGAGGAAGAGCGATGTGAGGAGCTACGGAGCGGCGAAGGAGCGCGCAGCTGGTGTGCTTCGCGCTGCTGCAGCAGTTCCCGCTGAAGGTGGGCAAGAGTTCGGGCTGTGATTCATGGAGAGGAACAGGGAACCCGCCCGCTTGCGCTCGTGGACGAGAGCCGTAGAACCCGCTACATCCACAAGCCCTGTGTAACGATGTAGGGCTAAAGACGGACGAGAAGGCGGGCGTCGAAAACCCAAGCCGTCTGGCCGAGTAACGCGCGTCCGACCCACCCATCGCGAGCTATATACGACGCGGATGAGAAAGACGGACAGCGAGCCGCGGTGAAGAGTTCGGCCGGCGCAGCTGGCTCGTAGAGATGACGTGTCACCGAGTCGCGGGGGAACTTCCGGGATGAAGCTCGGAACGGGCGCCGCAGTCGCAGTCGCTGTAGCGGGCGGGATGCTGCAGTCGGCCAGGGGATTGTACAGTTCTCCGCCAAGGTATCGAGAGCCGCGCACACGATGAAGGCAATTGCGGAGCAAGCCTCCGTAATCGAGAGGTGGTCGTCGTGGTCAAGATCAGGGCATAGGGCCACAGCTGGTTCTACTACCCCGAGGATGTGAACGCCGCCGCGGGGGAGCGCGCGGGTGCGTAACAGAAAGGGCCGGATGAGGACGACGCGCAGGGGAGTGGAAAGCCGCGTCGCAGGCGGATGTCGCTGTCGCTTTGTGGCGGGATTTGGCTATCCCTGCCGATGCTGAACGCGATGACGCGTGGCGGTCGAGGGGAACCCGGGGAATAAGGACGACGCACGGGGCCCCACAGTTCGTATGCGGATGTCCTCCCACCGCCGGATGCCGAAAGCTGCACCACGGGAACGAGGACAGCGCGTCGTGGGGTGGATCTTGCTGTCGCTTGCACACGCTGAGCGCGACCGAGGGTGAAGACTTGAGGATGATGTGTAGCGGAAAGTCCGCCATCACCGCGCGGGGCCGTCGGCAGCTCCTTGTAGGTGGAGGGATCCGGCTGCAAACGCCCTAAGAGGCACGACGCGCACTGCGGGAATTGCTAGCCCGGATGCAGAGGACGCGCAGCGAGCACGATCCTGGAGTCTCCACGTGTCTTGGCCGACAGGAGCCCGGAAGGACTCGTAAAAAGGGGTGCTGGGGTACGGTCTGAGGACGAGTCGCGGGGGAAACCCCTGCCCTCAGGGACACGAGGTCGGAAGAAACTATGTCCCGCCTGAATGAAGCGGACGCACCGCAAGCGGGATGTCGCCTGCAGTCACCGGCAGCCCACGGACTCGATTACTGGGACGGGTGTAACTCCAGCGAGGAAGAGCCGCGCGCAACGTACAGCGCACGCCCCCGCGCCTGCTCGTGGATAGGAGCCAGGGTCCGCCGAGCTCTCTACCGCTAGGACGAAGAGGGCGGGCTCTGACAGTAGTCGGCAGACAGCGGGTGGCGACCTGCAGTCGCTGCTTATGGAGATGATGTCCCGACTCCCCAGAAAGAGCATGAGGAAGAAGCCCCTGATGGCGTACTGACACTGGGCGACGGGAAGCTGCGTTCACGATCAGCTTCATGCTACGGGAGGAAGGAAACGAGGACGTACAGGTGCGAGTGACCTTACCGCCGTCGAGCTCCTGTGCGAGGACGGAGGGGCGAGTCCGTCTTTCTGCAGAACGATTTGAGGAAGCTCTTAACGTCGGCTCTGAGGTACGCTTTCAGGTCGTGTCGCACGACGTGAGTGATGAAGCACCGTGCCGATGCTCTCAGGGGAGTCGTGGCGGAGGTGGAATCCAGACCGGATGCATGCTGAGACGGAGATTAGAACAAGCTCAAGAGAAACAGGCCATGCATACCGAATTGCTCGATGAAGCGCGGCCGCGATGCTCTTGGGGGAGTCGGTGGCGTATACTGAGGGGTATCCTGGAGCAGGAGTTAGTTAGAGGAACGAGGCGAAGAAGAAGTAGAATGCGCACCGGGAGTGGGCGGGAGGGTTGGCCTCAGGCGGGAGTTGCTGACGGCCGTGGTGGTGAATGAGGAGTAGAATGAGACGACGCCCAGTGAGCGGGTGACAGTCGAAGAGTGTGGTCTTGTCGAAGACCTCGAAAGCCCAGCAACTGGAGGCGGGATCCCCTGAGGTCGCTGTCCTCGGATGCGAGGAGTCACGGGGGGATGCAGGGTGGCTCATGCGAAGAAAGGC
The DNA here is from genome assembly GCA_029204335.1 of Mycena vulgaris. Taxonomy (NCBI): domain Eukaryota; kingdom Fungi; phylum Basidiomycota; class Agaricomycetes; order Agaricales; family Mycenaceae; genus Mycena; species Mycena vulgaris. Next base: position 3,673 of record JARGYA010001263.1, on the reverse strand, counting down.
GGGCTGCGAAGCCCTGCCGCTGAGGGGCGAGGTTTTGGTGCCGTTGGACTCTCCAGTAGTGCAGCTCCGCATGTCATTGGGATCGCACACACGAGTCAGGCTCTCGATCATCTGAATGAGACGCGGCGAGAGGGGCGGCGTTCCGCCCGGCCGTGGAGACAGGATTTCACATCTCTCTGGCTCGCACCCTTGCAGAACGCGTTCGACTACGCAGATGGCCTCTAGTGGTCGGTGGGAGACCCAAACCTGCGGAGTCAGTGCACGCTCGCTGATTGCGGAGTTGGACGAGTATGTCGGCGCGGAGGTTTGGGGAATGCAGTCCTGGTTGAGGTGTAAGCGCGAACGGATTCCTGAGTTGACGGAAGACGTACACATAGAGCTGAGTATGTAGAGAGCAAGGCATCATCGCGAAATCTCCGCACTTCCTCGACGGTGGGCGGTGCATAACGGGCGGATGGTGTGGCCTGGAGTAGATATCAGAATGAGAAGACGAGTAATTGAAAGAGGTGCGAGCGCCGAGAAGAAGCGTGAACTCACATATGAGACTCATTAGGCCGCATTATCGTCGTAAAAAGTAACATGGCTCTTGCGCTTTCATCCCCGAGCGCCATCGAAAATGTAGCAAACGACGTTTCCAAGCTATTTCGGTCGTTATCTGGGCGTGCCGGAGGGCTCATGGAGGTCAATAAGCACCTGCGCCGCTAGGGACGTCGCTGGATGAGTCGCCGCTTGAGGCTTCGTTGCGGACAGATGACAGAAAGATTCAAATGAGGACTCTTGAGTTGACAAGCAGGAAACATCACGTGCCAATCGACGCGACGCAAAACGACCAAAACACGACCACATCAATGAATAATTGCTGGAACTGATGCATCCAGTGACTGCATGGAGGAGCTGTTCTAAGGAGTAAATTTCAACTTCCTTGACTGCTGTGATTATTCAGGGATCTGTCCTTGGTCTTATCGCGGATAAGAAACCCGAAACTGTGATCAACGACATGATCCCGTTAACGTTGCCACCGTGGTGTGTAGTGAGAGAACAGTGGGGACTTCTAGGACTACGAGCCGGATATCGACAGCTTCATTTTTTGCCGGACTTCAAACTACACACGCGGGATTTAAACTAGGAAACCGAGGGGCCTAGGGTTCGGTTAAGGTTGTCGCACTGACAGCTCGCCCCTTTTTGTTGAATTATAGCCCGGAAGCGTAGCCCTCGGGCATCTCGGGCAACTCGGATATCCCCGTATGTTCTACCATGTTCTTTCCTTATGAATCATTTATTTATGGCTCCTAATGACTCAGAGCTCCTTTAGACTATGTATATAAGCAGCTCTGTAACCCTATGTAGAATAATCCAATTCATTATCTTGTTCCCACTTATATCGTGTGAGCCCTCAGAGAACCCACTGCCGGTTCTTTAACAACAACAACCTCTGGTATATTCTCAACAGGTTATGGGCCCCGGCCTAAATCTTTGAGCAAGCTTACACCCGTCTATCTACAACATTCTCCGAGTACTTCCGTCTTACCCACTACTACATCGAATAAATGTCTACAAATTCAACCACCTCAAGTTCGTCTGGCATGTATCGGATTAAGGCCACTCCAGGATGCCAATCGGCTACGCTGGAAGCGTCTTATCACCTCTATTTGAGGGATCGAGGATTGCTGAAGTATGTCACAGGAACTTCAACCCGTCCGACACCTGCAACCACCGGTAAATCAACCGCTGATGAATTAAAGGCTATGGAAGAATGGGATGACAATGATGCCCGTGCAGACTCAAATTGAGCTGACAATAGGCCACACTCTCAGATGATTCATATCTCTGGAGCTACAACCCTCTGCACAAATGTGGAAGCAATTAATCACTGTGAAGAAATCTCGCGGGGGGGAGAAATTGGGAATTTATCTATGGCGCCGCCGTCCTATATCGGACTACTGCCGACAAATCTACTGAAGTTTTGGCACATATTAAGGAGCTCAGGGGAAATCCAAGAAACAACTTCACCTTATGGGTAGCTATGTATCTGACGATGATTTCACATTCCTACTCCTTACATCTTTTCCCAAGAATTGGGACCAGTTCACCACAGCGTATCTGGGCACTAACTTCTCTGCTACTCAGGCCACCCTTGCTGTCAGTTCTTCTGGTATCTCTCAGGTACCAACTTCGCTAGTTTCTACCCTTTCGATCCAGTCCTATGAGCTTATTGCTATTATTCTGGAGGAAAACCGCCGCCGCTTGGAAAATCGGGCACAGACTCTTCATTAGTTTCGAGGGGATCCAATTCGAAATCGAATCGTAACCCCGCTGGTTGTAATTACCCTTCAGACAGCACATGTTCAAACTGTGGTCAGAAATACCATTGCAAACACAAATGTTTCGCAAAGGGCGGAGATCGCGAAGGCCAAGAACGAGGCAAACCTCGGGGGATTCAAAATCCAAGACTAAAGACTTGTCTAACCAGGCTGAAGACACTCCGTCAGATGCTATGAATAAGGACTTGGCTGATCAGGCTTATACATCTGAGATAGCTGACCCCAAAAGCCATACGGGAATATATTCATTCAAGCACAGTGATTGGCTTGTTGACTCTGGAATCACATCGCATGTCTGCAATTCACGAGAATTTTTCAGTGATTTTACCCTGCTCACAAACCACAGTATTACTGGTATTGGTGAGAATAAAGTTGAAGCTCTCGGGGAAGGTGCAGTTAAATTGGACTGCAAAGTGGACGGCAAGTATGTTATAAATGTTTTGAACAACGTACTCTATGCCTCCACATCAGCCAACAGCCTCCTATCAATAAGCAAACTCGATGATGCCGGAGGCGAAGCTATCCCCCGCTAAGGGACCTGTACATTGATAAATGCTAAGAGGACTAAATTAGCCAGAGCCAGGAAGATAGGAAAACTGTCGGAAAAATCCTACATCAGTGGCAACGGCTCTTATCTGGTTCGAAGCGGTTACAAGGTCTCAATATTTAAGCGGCTTGCAACACTTGGGTCAACTCCAATTAACCGGTGCCAAGCCAGCCTCTGGGTCTCAAGCCGTTCCAAGGACAGTGAAAATTTTCTTTAAATAAAAGGCTCTGCCACTCCCGTTCTCTTCATGAGGGTATTACATTCTCAACTAGACACTACCGAGCAGTCAGTAGTTACTGCGAGTGGTGGTCTGAGAAGACTAATGATAGTGACAGTAATTTACTTAAGTTACAACAAGTGGTCTAAGTAAGCATTCAACGCGCGCATACACCTATGGGTTATTTTCAGAAGGCATGAACAGAGTTATGTACCTTGCTCCTGCCACCGGGTTCGCGCTCCACTCTGCTCCACTCTGCTCCACACGGCTCAGCTAAGCGCTGCGAAGCCGTCTCAAGCGTGCAAACACTTCCAGCCACTGTCAACGTCTTGGGACCGGTTGCAAGCCACGCGCCAGTGGCTTCAAACCAGTTGAAATTTCACACAAGCCGACAATCCGTGCTAATCCGTTGCAACCAATTTAGGGTTTTTCCGACAACTTTACTTAGTGGATGTTAAACCTCGCATTTAGGACCATTCCAACGTTTCCTCGGAGTCTACCAAGACATGGAACCAGTTTTCCCCCCTTTTTCACCTTTTTTGCATGCCTAAATTGAAAAGGAAAGAAAATCTGGAGAAAAACCAAGGG